>CM060312.1:28439834-28449834 GCA_030674185.1 Monoplex corrugatus | reverse complement strand
CTCCCAAGTACTTTTTGAACTATCAATCTTTTTGGTAGCTCCCAAGTACTTTTTGAACTATCAATCTTTTTGGTAGCTCCCAAGTACTTTTTGAACTATCAATCTTTTTGGTAGCTCCCAAGTACTTTTTGAACTATCAATCTCTTTGGTAGCTCCCAAGTACTTTTTGAACTATCAATCTTTTTGGTAGCTCCCAAGTACTTTTTGAACTATCAATCTTTTTGGTAGCTCCCAAGTACTTTTTGAACTATCAGTCTCTTTGGTATCTCCCAAGTACTTTTTGAACTATCAATCTCTTCGAGCTTCTAACCATTCTGCATTGCTGTTGGTCGTGCTGGAGACCAGATTTTGCCAGTTTCATCCTTACCTTTCCATCTTATCAATGTCTTTGTGCTATCAGTAATTCTGTTAGTAAGCTCTTGGGAGGTTTGTTTTGTTTGGGTTTTTATTTGTTTGGTTGGTTGGTTGGTTGGTTGGTTGTTGTTTTTGTTTGTTTATTTGTTTTTTATTTGTTTGTTTTTTGTTTGTTTGTTTATTTGTTTTACGTTTTTTTGTTTTTTGTGTGTGTGTGTTTGTGTGTTCCCTATTTCTTTTAATGTCTATTCACGTATGTGCTTTTAGATGAATGTGTGTGTGTGTGTGTGTGTGTGTGTGTGTGTGTGTGTGTGTGTGTGTGTGTGTGTGTGTGTGTGTGTGTGTGTATGTGTGTGTGTGGTGCTACCCACGACGACATCTATGTCACTGGCAAGCCGAAGGTCGAAGATGCGCTTGCCATGATAAAGATGAAGGCATGGCGGCTGTAGAAGGTTAATCTGCATCATCTTCTCCAGGAAAATAGTGAACGAGACTGATAATAGCAGACATCTGTAGCGTACCCTTACTGTAGCCCGAAAAAGATAAAACAAATCCCTATCGCAACTTCATCGACTTCACAAAACCGTCTTTGTGCTCAAGGCAAGGAGAGAGTGGAAGATCTGTTGCTTATTAACAAGCTGTTTTGACCTCCCTGCTTCTCCATCTCACGCCAACACCAGGAGGGCACGATAATACGAAGAACTGTTGATCACGTTTACTCACCAACAAAACAGCAACAAATTTACCTGTGCGAAAAATTGGACGGAGTGATCAACTCCAGGGCCATCTCCGTAGATTATGTGCATAAATGCATTGATATGTGCAAAGGTTATATGCGTTAAATGTATTGGTATGTGTACTTAATTTTCTTTTCCCTTTTCCCTGTTGAAGTATTATGTGTGTTGAAAGGGTTATAGCTCTGATATGGCCATACGCGGTCGGCTGGGCTTTAAACAAAAATAAAATTAATGGTAACACAATGAAAACAAACAAATAAACAAAACAAAACAGATGAGCAATCCATCCGGAATCACTTGTGAAATCATCTCAAAGACATCAATCAGTGCAGGTCACTATGATGCAAACTACGTATGGAAAGTAACTGGCCATCTTGTTTTCATTCTGTTTTCTTTCTCATCACTGACTTTTCAAGCTGTGTGAGAAGCTGACCAACCACATGAAGGGCAGCTCTCCGTACCTGGATTTCATGTTGACCAATGGCCGGACCCTCAGGCCGTCATCGTAATATCGAAGAACGATGGACAACTGGTGGGTAATTGTCCAGTCTGTTACTCTAACCCTACCTCCCTCTCTGTGTCTCTGTCTCTCTCTGTCTCTCCCTTTCTCCAAGTTTCTCTCTCTTCTCTTCTCTCTCTCTCTCTCTCTCTCTGCCCCCCCCCCTCTCTCTCTCTCAATCTCTTTCTCCGAGTGTCTTTCTCCAAGTCTCTTCTCTCTCTCTCTCTCCCCTCTCTCTCTCTCTCTCTCTCTCTCTCTCTCTCCTGTCTGTCTGTCTTCCCTTCTCTTCTCTTCTGTTCTCTTCTCTTGTGTCTTAATGGTGAAATTTCTACTTTTTTGTCTTGTTTTGTTTTTTTGTTTGTTTCCTGTGAGTTTTTTTTTTTTTTTGCAATATCTTACAGGGGATTTAAAAAACACACCTGAATACAAATATAAACATACCTAAGGACACCAAAACATATATAAAAACAGGCCTAAATTACCTAAAATTGCTTCCGCATATCTCACCTCCCTAGAGCCAAAAATGCACTCAATACATGTACCCAGTTATCAATCCTAAGAAAAAGTATGCAAGACGTTATCGAAAACATAGAGCTGAATGAACCATTAAGGCAGAAAATGATAAGAAGAAATGACAGAAAGCAAAGGAACGAGGCAGAAACAAAGAGGGTGACAGAAAAGAGGAAATTTCTAGCACAGAAAAAGACAACAAAGTAAATGAATGAAAATGTATAACACAAAAGACAGAAAGAAGAAGAAAGACTGCCGATGGCTGGACAGCAGCCTAAAAGACCCCCGCAGAGCGTTGTGTCAGTGTTGGAAAATTAAGAAAGACTGCTACCCAGTCACCAGCACTTTCTCTTCTTTTCCCTTTCTTTGTTGTTATCAGTGGTGGTCTGTTTTTTATTTTTTACGTTGTCTTCCTCAAAGGTTTCTGTTTCATTGTGATTTAGGCCAGACAGGCTTTCCCCGTGGGGATGTCTGAGGCTCTTTCACTATAAATAGTATCCCCATCTTCTGGAAATTCTCTTTTCTGTCACTCTCTTTGTTCCTTTCTTCCTTCTTTGCTTTCTGTCATTTCTACCTATCATTTTTCTGCCTTGCTGGTCCATTCACCTGTATGTGTTCGATAAAGTCTTACGTACTTTTTCTTAGGATTGATAATTTGGTACATGTGTTTAAGTGCATTTTTGGCTCTAGGGAGGTGAGACATGCGGAAGTAATTTTAAGTAATTTATGCCCGTGTTTAAAAATGTTTAGGTGTCCTTTGTATTCAGGTGTGTTTTTTTGTTCGTTTTGTTTTTTATCCCCTGTGCGATAAATTGGACGTAGTGGTCAACGCCAGAGGCATGTCCTTAGATTATGTGCGCGAATGCATTGATATGTGTATTCAATTTTCTTTTCCTTTTTTTTTCTGTTGAAGTTTTGTATGTTTTAAAGCGGTTATAGCCCTAATTTGGCTCTGCGCAGTCGGTTGGACTTTAAACAACAATAACAATAAGAATAACAAGCCAGAGAAGTTAAATCTGTCAAGTGATAGGTCTGTTTTGTCTGTTTGTTCTTGTCTGTTGATATTTTTGCAAGGGAGACAACCTTACTTGTTCTTGTCTGTTCATACATTTGCAAGGGAAACAATTTTCTTGTTCTTGTTTGTTGATACGTGTACCTTTGCAAGGGAGACAACCGTACTTGTTTTTGTCTGTTCATACATTTGTAAGGGAGACAACCTTTCTTGTTCTTGTCTGCTGATACCTTTGCAAGGGAGACAACCTTACTTGCTCTTGTCTATTCATACATTCGTAAGGGAGACAACCTTACTTGTTCTTGTCTGTTGATACATTTGCAAGGGAGACAACCTTTCTTTTCCAATAAACGGGTTGTAACAATATACTCGCGTTTACTTCACTTGACAAAGTGGTTCCTGGTGGTCATTCACTTTTCATTTTATTATATGTTATTTTAGTTTAGTTTAATTCAGTTCAGTTTAGTTTTTATTTTATTTTATTTTAGTTTATTTCATGTTATTTATGTTATTTTGTTTTATGTTATGTTATGTTGTGTTATGTTATTTTTTCATTTTATTTTATTTTGCTTTAATTTATTTATTTTATGTTATTTATGTTATTTTGTTTATTAATTCTATTTTTATTTTATCTTATTATTTTATTTTACTTTATTTTATTTATTTTATTTTATTTTATTTATTTTATTTATTTTATTTTATTTTATTTTATTTTGTTGATCATGTTGTGAACAAGCGTAGTAATCATGTAGATGAGATGCAAAAGAATCTGTTCCACTGGATGAAAGACGTGTGGTACAAAAGTCGAGAGCAATTGTCTTGGACAACCGTCACATTTTGTGAGATACTACCAACTCTATTGGGCCGCCAGTTTTGTGCGATTAGAGTGGTGTTAAAGAAGACAAAAAGTGTCTTTATGCCGCAGTCGGTCGTATGCCTTTAATTAATGAGACGGTCGTGCTTGGAGGCACTGAAGCTGAATGTTGAAAGTGTGTGTTGTGTGTGTGTGTGTGTGTGTGTGTGTGTGTGTGTGTGTGTGTGTGTGTGTGTGTGTGTGTGTGTGTGTGTGTGTGTGTGTGTGTGGTACCACACTTGTTAACAGTTGTGTTGTATTAGATACTTCTTTTGGAGATCATAATGTGTTTTGAATTGAACTATTCAATGTCGTTCGCAGATGATGAAGCTTTGATATCCTGAAAGAAAGATATCCTCGGATTTCCCACCGTGGGGATGCCAAGGGTTCTTTCACTGTAAATAGTATCCCCACCTTCTGGAAATTCTGTGCCAGAAATTTCTCTTTTCTGTCATTCTCTTTGTTTCTGCCTTGTTCCTTTGCCTTCTGTCATTTCTTCTTATCATTTTCTGCCTTAATTGTCCATTGTCTATGTGTTCGATAAAGTCTTACGTACTTTTCTTAGGATTAATAATTGGGTACATGTATTAAGTGTATTTTTGGCTCTAGGGAGGTGAGATATGGCGGAAGCAATTTTAGGTAATTTAGGCCTGTTTTTAGATATGTTTTGATGTCCTTAGGTATGCTTATATTTGAATTCAGGCGTCTTTTTTGGATCCCCTGTGCAATGGGTTGGACGGAGTGGTCAACGCCAGGGCATGTCCTGGGATTGTATGCACGACTGCATTGATATGTGTACTTAATTCTAAGGAGAATGTTGAGAGTTCCATGGACAGCAAAGAAAACAAACGAGACAGTCTTGATGGAGGCAGACACAAGAAGATCATTGATAAGGAAGATTAGGAAGAGACAGGCAACATTTATAGGCCATTTTCTGAGGAAAGGGGAATTAGAGCACCTGGTCACAACAGGAAAGCTGGAGGGAAAGAGAGCACCAGGTAGACCCAGGGAGAAAATATTGGACAGACTTACAGGGTGGCTGAGGACAGAGAGGGTGGAAGATGTGCTTGTGGCAACAAGGGATAGATACATATGGAGGGCCATGATCGCCAACGCCATGCAGCAGGGCACATGATGATGATGATGATGTTTACTCTCCAGGAACAGGTGTACGGGACAAGTGAAGAGGCAGCGCTGTCACTTCTTGGTGATGATGTTGTCGACTGGACCAAAGACAACTTCCACTACTGGCGTGAGTTTTGTTTCCTGACAACCTCAGTATATCTCCCATTTTATGTGTCTGGTGTTTGTTTGTTTGTTTGTTTGTTCGTTTGTTTGTTTGTTCGTTTGTTTGTTTGTTTGTTTGTTTGTTTGTTTTTCTTACGAGAGACAGCGCTCAAACGTTTTATTCTAACAAAAGATTTTTCGTTCCTGAATATTTACAAGAAATATGCTTACTTTCGAAAAACGCCTCAGAGCATCTCTTTTTGAGAAATATCTACAATATCAAATAAACGAATAAATAAACAATAAATAGATAAATGAATGAAAGAATGAATGAATGAATAAATAAATAAATAAATATATAAATAGATAAATAAATAAATAAATAAATAAATAAACAAACACACAAACAAACAAACAAATAAATAAAACCAAGACATCGCAAAACATCACTCTCAGAAATGCTTCTAATTGCAAATGACATCTCTCATTCTCAGAAATCTCTTAATATTTTAGAAAACACTTCAAAACATCTTTTTTTCAGAAACATTTACAAAACGGCACCAAGAAATGCTGGTAACTTTAGTCCAGTCATGTTGAAACTGTGCGTGAGTGTGTTTTTCGCATCCATTTCTGACTTATCATAATGATCTGTTGTTTTTGTTGATAAACTGTTGTGTTTACATTGCATTAAATATGTACTAGGTAATATCCTCCCCCTCTCCTCTCCCCCCCCCCTTTTTTTTTTTTTTCACCTGGAGTTTCACTTGTCTTTCAAGGAAGTGTTTTGTTTTCCTCGTTTGAAATTATCTGCCCAGCGACAAACTGTTCTGTTTTGACACGCACTTGTCTCCGCACACAACTAAAAATCGGCATGAACTTTGATCAGAAGGTCTCCAAGTTTGAGCCTTGTGAAGGCATGGCATCTGAGCTCCTCTGTGCTAGAATCTTTTTTTTTTCTGACGCACAGTCGGTTACATCACATTTTTTCAATAACGCCATAGAATTAAACAAGATATGGCTCATTATAATGTGCAGATTAATAGCGCAAATGTTCTATTTTGTCTTCAATACAAGATATTTTATATGAACAGCCACGGTTTACGCTCACCTAACAAGATTCTTAGATTAGGACACACACACACACGCACGACACACACACACACACACATACACACACACACACACTACACACACACACACACACACACACACACACACACACACACACACACACACACACACACACACGAACACACACAGAGATAAGAGAGAGAGAGAGACACACACACACACGAACACAGAGAGACACACACACTATATATATATGTGTATATATATATATATATACATATATAAAAATATGAACATATATACAAATGTATACATTATATATATACATTATGTATATATATATATTTGTGTGTGTGTGTATACATATATGTATATTGTATTTGTATATACATATGTATATAGTGCGTCTGTGTTTGCAGATAAAAAACAAAAGAAAAAACACAACAACAACTACAACAACAACAACAAAACCCCGAGACGACAAACTACAATTTTTCTGCGAGTACTAAGGCCAACGTGGCCTTCCTCAGGGGACATTTTCATTCAGAAATGAAAACACACACACACACAAAAACAAAAAACAAAAACGAAAAAATGTTTACAGAGCAACGCAATCTTTCTACGAGATCTTTGTCTTACCCCTGTCCTTCGCCCCTGTCTTAACGTCGATCAAGCTGGAAATTTTCTCTTTTCTGTCACTGTCTTTTTGTTACTGCCTTACTCTTTGCTTACTGTCGTTTCTGCCTCTTTTTCTGTCTTGCTGATTCATTCATCTTCATGCTTTCCTTAAAGCCTTACATATTTTCTGTTGATTAGGATTGATGACTGCATTTTAAAGAGTTATTGGAGTTATTTCAAGAGGGATTCACAGCGCTCGGACAACTCATGTGCGTTCCACCTAAATCTGCCAGCAATGGTGCCAGAACCCGGGAATGAATCAGGCACTTCATTTTAGCTCTCAGGAAAGGAGATCTGCTTAGTGGGAATTTGTGGTATAGTGGGCCAGTTTTGATGTATGTTCCTGTGAACTTAAGGTTTATGCGCTTGTATTCAGAGTGTTTTAATCTCTCGGTGATAAAATAGACGGAATGACCAACGCCAGAGGTGTATTTTTAGTTTAGATTTGCGTGAAGGCAGTGATATGTGTGCTTATATTTTCTTTTCCAGGTTTTTCTTGCCAGGGCCATGGCGTCCATGTGTTTAGATGTGTGTGTGTGTGTGTGTGTGTGTGTGTGTGTGTGTGTGTGTGTGTGTGTGTGTGTGTGTGTGTGTGTGTGTTGTGTGTGTGTGTGTGTGTGTGTGTGTGTTGTGTGTGTTTTCTGAGATGGTTATAGCGCTGATGTGGATCTGAACAGTAGGACTGACTCTAAACACTGAAAATAATGGAAAAAATAAGTGGAAGTGCATATCATTTTATGATGTTATTAATTATCATCATTATGAGTTGGTTAAAGCTCCGGAGAGACCTGGTTAGCAGAAGTTCATGTGATCATATGATATTGTTAATTGTCATTATGATAAATTAGGTAAGCTCTGGAGAGTTCTGGCTGGTGAAAACGCATAATCATTATGTGATGTTGTTAATCATCATCATTATTATTATAACCAAGATGTGCTCTGGAGAGGCCTGGTTGGTGGAAATGCATAATTATTATATGATATTGTTAATCACCGTCATCAATATTGTAACTGAGATATGCTCTGGAGAAGTCTGGCTAACCGAACTGCCTGACTATCATAGTATTGTTAATTATTATTATTATCATTATTGTTATTATATTATTATTATTATCATCATCATCATAGTTATCATAAACAAGACAGGCCCTGGAAAGACCTGATTGGACCAGGACTAGAACTCCCACCTTCCAGTCTGACTGCTCGGAATTGCACAGGGGCATATCTGGCCCGAGAAAAAATCTGTATATGTAGCCTCCAGGCTACCCAGCTATGAATGGGCACCTGACCCTGCTCATGGCTGAGGAAGATAATACAACGAGGAGAAGAAGTGGCCATCACCCTCATGCTGCTGGTCCCAGTGAAAAGAGCGAGTTGCCATGCATGTTCTGTTTTCAATCTCCCTTTAAGTAAAAGTAGGGTGGGAGATTATTTGACATCCACCAGAAAGGGCAGGGGTTGTCTGTGTTACAAAATTTTGTTAGCGTGAGTTACTCAGCTGTATCTGTGTGGATCTTTGTCAAATTTGAGTCAAAGGTGTAAACCGGAAATTCAAAACAAGTGTGACTGCCCGCGTTCAACCAAACATGAACCAGAAAAAAACACCAAAAAAGAATAAGAACGCGTATTTAATACAAGACCAGACAGGCACAAATTTTCGGCCAACTGGTCTTTGTCAAGCGCAAAATCACAAACAAACAAACAAACAAACACCAGATTCAAAAATTAGGAGAAAAAGACTGAAACTTTCCTGCTGCTCTGATCTGCTTAGTCAGTTTATTCCTTTTCTCACACTGGACGGAGCAGCAGGGAAGTTTCAGTCTTTTTCTCATAATTTTTGTATCTGGTGTTTGTTTCTTTGTGATTTTACGCTCGACAAATGGCCGAAAATTTGCGCCTGTCTTGTCTTGTTGTATCAAATACACGTTCTGATTCTTTTAAAGGTGTACATGTAGGCCGTCGAGGAGTCACAAATGCATAAAGTTGGACGACATGGCGCTGAGGTCAAGGTCATACAGAGCAAAGAAAATTCCGGAAATAAGCATTTTTGAGGAAGGTGTGTATGAACATCGCTTTCTTATGAACTGCTGACAACATTTAAACTGCATTCTGTTTTCATACTGTTGTGATAGTCAACCATTGTCCTCGCTTCTTGTCAAGTCTTGCTTGATCTGATGCTTCTTCAAGGTTACAGGGACAGGAAGAATAAGAAAAGCTGTTGCACACAGACGAACAAGATGTAGCCATTCGTCGCAGATGCCTTACGTGTCAATTAGTACTGAAAATGTAGAAGGTACTGTTGTTTACATTATCCATAGGTTAATAGAAATGTTGTAAACGTCTGGATGTTTCTACACATGAGTGCAATTTTGAAAACGTTACTGTTTTCATGATAGTCGAGTCGTTTATTTCCACAGAATAGATCTAGTTTTCTGAACTCGTACAACAGTTGCTATTTTTTTCTTTTTTTGTTGTTGTTTTTTTTCTTGTTTTTTGGGGGGACTTTTTTCCCCTTTTGGGTTGTATAGTTTGTACTTCCTCTACTTTCTGGAAGCAACACTTTCAGTTTTATATTGTTTGTGCGGTCAGCTTTGCCAGACAAGTTGGGCTGTGTGGTGAAGGCATTGGCATTACACAAGAACAGGAAGGCTGTTTACGATTCTGGCTATATGTTCAAAGCAACACATCAGGACCTCAAGCTTATGTAAGTGGAATTTACTCTCTCGCCACACACAACACAACACAACACAACACAACACAACACAACACAACACAACACAACACAACACAACACAATACAACACACACACACACACACACACACACAACACAACACAACACAACACAACATAACACAACACAACACAACACAACACAACACAACACAACACCTGGCCAGCTCATGGGTTTATGTGCAGGCTGAAGGCTTGTGCCGTGATCGTTTTGGATCTTCTCCATCACATGGCACCACGGCGTCAGTGCATATGGAATTCATTCCGAGCGTGGAGACGTCGTCTTGAGAAACTGAAACTGACACTTTGCTTTTGATTTTTGTTTTT
>CM060312.1:28407334-28434834 GCA_030674185.1 Monoplex corrugatus | reverse complement strand
AGGGGGACAAATGTTTGTGCCCTGGGCCGACAGAACTGTTCACACACGTTTTGTTCTTTCAAAGACAAGCATCTGTCTTGGCAGTGTGGCCTTCATAAAGTGCACACAAGCAACAAATACCGTAACGACGATGGTAAAGAACATCACGATGACATCGTCCCTCACCTTTGGCCAACGGAGGTTAGGACAAAATCTACAATCTGGCGAAAAAGTCAAAAAGACATATCCCCCCTCCACCTTCACACACACACACACACACACACACACACACACACACACACACACACACACACACACACACACAGACACACACACACACAGACACACACACACAGACACACACACACACACACAACACACACACACAGACACACACACACACACCACAATACAGACACACACAGACAGACACACACAGACACACACACACACACACACAGACACACACACACAGACACACACACACAGACACACACACACACACAGACAGACAACACACACACACACACACACACAACACAACACACACACAACACACACACACACACAGACACACACACACACACAGACACACACACACACACACACACACACACACACACACACACACACACACACACACACACACACACACACACACACACACACACACACACACACACAAACATCACGCTGTAACGTATCGCCTGTGTGACCATGTAATGACAGATTTACTGGAGCCAAATGTATATGTTGTGATTCTGTCCCAACCTCCAATGGTCAAAGATCAAAATTTAAAAAAAACAACTGTTCCTTCATTTTTCACTTTTTGTTAATAATTAAATCGATTCCATTATATAAACACAACGTAAGAATTAGAATAGCGTTCATGAATTTTCGTACAGATTACAGATGGCGAACTTAACAGACACGTTAACTAAGCATGTTCACAACAAAATAAAAACCTATTTACAAAAGTCTTTAAAAATCCCCAAACCATAGTAGTACATGGTAAAACATAATGGCAAATTAAAATCAGTGTATACTAAACATGTACACGTATCACAGTCTGAGAAGTGAATGTAATGTGGTTTGAATCAGTCTTTGGCACAAAATATGGCTTGGTGACATACAAACCTTATTTTTGAGCTGGGAGAAGTGTAAATGATGTGCCAGTCTTAAATAAAGTAAGATCACCACTGAAGACGCAGTGGAAATACAAATTACATCAAGTAAGCTATACCATCACAATGGTAGGCTGGTTCTTTGCGAGAAAAAAAGATACTAATATTGTGTTGTGTTTCTAATTCAATATTATACTTCCAACCCTATCAGAACCTTTAAAATATTTATTCCACAAGATCTGAGACGAAAGATCATTGTGCAATGTATTTCTCTTAACATACAATGCAAAGATTCCTCACTCCATTTTCGATGTTGTCTCTCAGTGAGTATTATCATGCAGTAGCTAACTTACAATTTGTCACTTTTTAAAGTTCCCCATAATACTCCTCAATTATAAGGAACGTCTGAAATGCTAAAAAAAATAAACAGAAGTTCTGGTTGTGTCATTTCAAAGTATTTAAACCTTGTTATCACATAAAAATGGTACAGATTTCAACATATACAAGACATTACAAGAAATACGATTGCATATAAACTAGTGCAAAGCATGTGTAAAATATAAACAGTAATGTCTCAAAAACAACAACAAAAAAGCAGAAACTGGCGTAATGTAAATAAAATATAAAAATGTTAGTGATGAAAAATGATTTTGAATGAGCATGTTAAAACACAGCTGGAGTCAGTGTTTATGAAAATAAAATCCGATCATCTTAAGTACAACTTCTGTCAACCAAAACAGGAACAGGAATCAACTTGGAAAAATTCAATAACTTTAAAACATCATTATTAAGTTCATTACCAAAAACAATTCAAAACAGTGATCACAAACAAATACATATACAATACAATGAATTAATGATATCACAAAAGACCCATAACATGATTTGTAACTTGCATAAAGCCCTCATACTGTTCACATTCACCACCAAAATACAGATGATTTTACATCACTGATAAGGATACATACAAAGTGAGGAAAAGGGGGTGTCTGAACGAACTACGTCGACAAATTCCAACAAAATTTATATTTAAGCATAGGAAATCATTGTATCGTTTATGTACCTTTCAATGCTACTTCTGTGCTGAAACACAAAGAACTATCAAAAAGAAACTGCCATAGTCTACTGTAGTTTGAAGTCTTCAAACGTTTCACCCTCTGATATTCTGATTTCAACAGGACAAAGACAACGAAACCTTTATTCTAGATTAATTTGTTTTACCTGATTGTATTTTACTTTAATAAAAACATCTGCATCAAGAAATTACATAATTAAGCAAGCCCCCAACCACTCTCATAAAATCAGATATTCATAAGTCTATATAAAATCATCCACAAGAAGATCTTTGCATTCAGTACAGCATGCCAGTGGTCAGATAATTTAGTATCAAACAATGCATGCCTGTGGTCAAGTGATACTTTGTTCTTGTCAAGTAAGAAAACTTCTGCAAAAGTTCTAGTGTTGTTGCTGTTTAGTGTGTCATCTAATGATAAGCCAATCCTCTGTTTTCGTCTTCCTTCACATATTTTGAATGTTCCATTTCTTCGTTTTGGTTCATTTTTTAATCCTTTGCTTCAAGTCCCTATAAAAGCAGGTTCTACTTCCAAGTCCTTGTAAAGTTGGATACATACCTTGTGCCCTGATAAAAAAAATATAAAGAAGACAATCCTGGTACTTTCAGTAATGAGTTATTTCTAATCGTCTTACTGTTAAGCTGTTGAAATATGACCATTTCCTTATGACAAATGTGTGACAAACATGACAACTGCTCATGAATTCATGAGCTTGCTGAGACCAGGAATGTATTTAATGAGACAAATGTCAGGATGGTATGTCCTTGTGTTAAGGCTGTGAATAACTCATACGATGGACATATTTCTTATCTATACAGTTTGCTATACTGAACTGTTCCCCCCCCCCCCCCTTACCTCCATTATATTACTATATGTTTTAATACTATCTGTGACGCCAACTTCCTGAAGTTGTAATCAGTGACATTTCTGAATACTCATAACGTATCATCACACGCTCACACTTGCTGCTACAGGAGCTGCAAAATGAAGCAGCAAACATGAAGGATACGTTCACACTATTCACATCGCCATCCTATCAGAATTCCAGATGCACACACCCTACTACGCCTCGAGACATCAGGTATACAGCGTTCCTGATGTTCCCAGGACCCCTACAACGATCATGGTGAAGCTGGCTAACGAGTGTTCATGGCATGACAACCACCGTCACCACTTGTTCTATCAGCCCAAGTCTCCACAGCACTTACTACTTGTACGTGTTTTAGCGGTAATCATCAGAAGCAGTCTAATCGAGTACTAAAAGTTCATTCTGCCGCCACTTGCACCTGCGGGGGTGCTTCCGTCTGCTGCATGGCCGGCGGGGCCGTGGTGGGTGGGGCAGGAACGTGCTGCATACTGAAGTCTGTGACGGCGGTGGCGGCGGGCACTTTGGGCCGGTACCAGCTGAGGCAGGAGGCCACGGTGTCTCGGCACGCCGGCCGTGCCGTCTTGGCCCGGAGCAGGCGGCTGTGGGTGGTCAGCTGCACGGCGCTGTTGGCCATGTTGCGGATCTCCTGGCGGTTGGGCGCCACCTCCCCGTGGGTGTAGCGGTACGTCGTGGTGGGCGTGCCTTCAAACGACGTCTTGGGTCTCTTGACCAGCAGCTGCTTCACGTCGTTTTTTGTAAAGTCCAGTTGGTACGTGGACACTTCCGGGCGACTCCGTTCGATTTCCTCCTTGATGGGCATCCACGTGTAGAAGTCCGGTTTGAATGAGTAAGCCTTCTGTGGACTTCTCCGTCTGCCTAAACCCTGCAACAACCAACACCACCCACGTCAGAACTACATGTATGTGACTCATGACACATTTAACCCTTTGACTCACTCACTTTGTTCACTGGCATTCTGCGCTATCAACCATGCTAGCAAAGCAATTCTTAAATCCTTTAACTCCCTCACCCTATTCACCAGCTTATAGCAGGAAGCTGGTGGATCGGATGAGGGAATCAGAGGGATAAGTTTTTACAATTGATGGATAGGGTGCATGAGTCAAAGGATTATCTCGTTCATTACTCATGACAATCATAAACACATGTCGCACATTCCTAGACGTAGGCAAAGTGTTCGTTCACTCCAAGACACTGACATACAGAGAACAAACCAGTCGCCGTAGTGCAGTGGTTAGTGCAACGGACCAACGACTGGAAGATTGTGGGTTCAAATCTTGTCAAAATCATTACAGGATTTTTGGGCCTCTAGCTCTACTGGCTTCTACCTGGAGATACAGGTGCTACGGACTCGGTGGGATGACTGGGATCACACAATTGAGTTTCATCCACTTCACGGATACGTCATTGAGGGTGCTGCTCAAACTGTTTGACAGAGACCACAGATGTCTGTATCTCTCGGGCCTAGTTGACGCCAATACATATTAAGAAAAAATAAACCCCGTGGTATACAGCCCTGTCCCGCAGTTTCAATCCAGGATGGCACTCCATAGCATCATGATGATTATCATCCCCATCGTCATGCAAACGTCAATATTATATCCTTGGTTACTACCTTTTAACAAAAGCTGGAGGCAAACAGGTATTTGGAGTGGATACATCAATACTGTGTAAATGAATGGAAGCATGACGTCATGAATGCGGGTATATGGTGGGCGAAGTTACCTAGAACACGGCCTGTGTTGTTCTCTCTCTCTCTCTCTCTCTCTCTCTCCTCTCTCTCTCTCTCTCTCTCTCTCTCTCTCTCTCTCTCTCCTCTCTCTTCCTTTGTCCCATTGAGGGCAAGTGATAGATGTAAAAATACATGCAAGTGCTTATCTTTTACTTTCCTAAATAAAAATTGTTCTCTCTCTCTCTCTCTCTCTCTCTCTCTCTCTCTCTCTCTCTCTCTCTCTCTCTCTCTCTCTCTCTCTCTCTCTCCCTCCTTTCCTTCCTCTCCCGTCTTTCTTTTGGGCTGGGAGGGGAGGAATGCAATATCCAAAAACAAAAACAAAAAACAAAAAAGCAACCAAACAAACAAAACAAACAAACAAACAAAAAAGCAAAATAAAGACATATTCAATACCATCATCTGTTGCACTCGAAAGTAACATTTTCATTCGTTTTAATTTGTGTGTCGTGGTCTAAATCTGCAGTGCAATTAATTTAACTCAAGCTGAGCGAGAAATATCGTTTAAAAAGAAACTGCCCTCACAACACTTTCAAGACATGTTAGCAGAGTCCCAAACATCAAAATTTCATTTCCTAACACATTTCCTTGTTTCCTTATGTACAATCTAAGTGTGGACTATTCCCGGTAACGCTCCCTCCTTACCCCCTCCCCCCACCCATCCACCATCTCTTAACAAAACTCTCTCCACCCCCACACCCCACCCTCGACGCCACTCAGCTCAAACAACAACAGCAAAACGCGCTTGCTCAATTAAACATGCCTTGGTGGAGAGCATTTTTGACATGGTTCACTTTTTGATGCGTTTTAATCAATAGTGTCATTATCGTGAGGGATTCGTTGTTATTGTACTTGTTGCTGTTGTTGTTGTTGTTATTTGTTGTTGTTGTTGTTGTTGTTGTTACTTCTGTATTTAAACACTTGCCAAAATGATAAACTGGCCAGCATGTGTCAGTGAAACGTGTCATTACCTGGAAAACAACTATGGCTTTAAATATTTTCCACAAGCAATCCCAAAGTCTGAACTCAAAAGAGGAAGATCATAAGAGCACGGCATTATTAGTTTAGATGATCGCCGTTGCTTTTCAGCATTCTTTGTTGTTGTTTTTTTTTTTATCTATTTATTATTTATTTATTTATTCATCTATTTATTCATCTATCCATGCAATCAAATGTTTAATATTTATTCATGTACATATCTATCTATCTATCTATCTATCTGTCATCTATCTATCTATCTATCTATCTATCCATATATCTATCTATCCACCTATCTATCTATCTATCTATCTATCTATCTATCTATCTATCTATCTACCTATCTACTATCTACCTACCTACCTATCTATCTATCTATCTATCTATCAATCTACCTATCTATCTATCTAATCTATCTATCTCTACCTACCTATCTATCTATCTATCTATTCTATCAATCTACCTATCTATCTATCTAATCTATCTATCTACCTACCTATCTATCTATCTATCTATCTATCTATCTATCATCTACCTATCTATCTATCTATCTATCTATCTATCTATCTATCTATCTAATCTATCTATCTATGTATCTACATGTATCTATCTATCTATCTATCTACCTATCTATCTATCTACCTACCTACCTATCTATCTATCTACCTACCTGCCTACCTATCTATCTATCTAGTAGGCCTCCTTCGGTCATGACTGACCATGGACAAAGTACATCCGTTCTAATGTCTAGATGGGCTGTCTGCTTGGTCCAAGCAGCGTCGCCTGTGACTGTACAGACCAATGCGAGAGAGGCAGTCTCTGTCGCAGCGGTCGCATGTGTATGCTGATGCTGGTCTGTTGGCTGTCATCCCTTTTCTGCGAACTCGCTTTTCTGCTGCAGCAGCTGACAGTTTGTCCTCACCAATCCGCAGCTGTTTCTTGAGAGTAGTTCTCCAGCTGTTGCGGTCGTCTGCGAGGTCCTCCCAGGACTCAGTGTTGATCTCAAGCGCCTTCATGTCACGCTTGCAAACGTCTTTGTATCTCAGCTGTGGGCGGCCAATGTTTCTCTGCCCTGTGGCAAGCTCACCATAAAGGATGTCTTTTGGGATGCGACCATCTTCCATGCGGCGAACGTGGCCCAACCAGCGCAGCCGACGCTGTCTCAGCATGGTATGCATGGTTGGGAGGCCAGCGCAGGTTAGGACTTCGGTGTTGGTCACCTTGTCTTGCCAGGAAATGCCAAGTATGCGCCGTAGGCTTCTCAGGTGGAAGGTATTGAGCCTTTTCTCCTGATGAGCATGCGTGGTCCACGCCTCGCTGCCATACAGCAAGGTGCTGAGGACACAGGCGTTGTATACAGCCATCTTTGTCTTTGTGGTCAGCTTGGGATTTGTCCACACCCTTTGTGTGAGGCGGGCTAGTGTTGTGGCTGCCTTTCCGATCCTCTTGTCGACCTCTGTGTCAAGGGAGAGGTTATCGGTGATGGTGGACCCAAGATATGTGAATTGATGGATGGCTTCAAGCTCGTAGTCATCAATGGTGATGGCTGGTGAGATGGCGTGTCTTGGCCCAGGACGTTTGTCTTCTTAAGACTGATGGTCAGACCAAAATCTTTGCAGGCCTGGGAGAAGCGGTCCATTAGTGACTGCAAGTCCCGCTGAGTATGGGTCACAACTGCGGCGTCGTCGGCAAATAGCATGTCTCTGATGAGGGCTTCACGGACCTTTGTCCTTGCTCTGAGGCGGGCGAGGTTGAAGAGCCTGCCATCTGATCTGGTCCGCAGGTGGATCCCTTCTTGCGCTGTGCTGAACGCATGCCTCAGGAGGAGAGCGAAGAAGATTCCAAAGAGGGTTGGGGCCAGGACGCAGCCTTGTTTCACACCGCTGCGTACGTCGAAGGGCTTGGGGAGGTTTCCGTTGAACTGCACCATCCCTTTCATGTTTGAGTGGAAGGACTCAATTAAGCTGTGCAGTTTGGGGGGGCAGCCGATTTTTCGGAGAGCCCTGAAAAGGCCATCTCTGCTGACTAGGTCAAAGGCCTTGGTGAGGTCAATGAATGCCACATACAGGGGATCCGCTGCTCTCTGCACTTCTCCTGGATTTGGCGAAGGGAGAAGACCATGTCTACCGTGGATCTCTCTGCTCGAAAACCACACTGTGATTCCGGGTAGACGCTTCAGCCAGTTTCTGCAGGCGGATTAGGAGGACCCGAGCATAGACTTTGCCAACAATGCTGAGTAGTTGTTGCAGTCGCTCCTTTCGCCCTTGTTTTTGTACAGGGTGACGATCTTGACGTCCCTCATGTCCTGTGGTACAGCTCCCTCATTCCAACACTGACAGAGAACTGCGTGCAAAGGGTGCAGAAGAGAAGTCTTGCAGTGCTTGATCAGGTCTGGGGTAATTCCGTCGTTGCCAGGTGCCTTCCCTGATGCCAGGCTATCAATGGCCTTGCTGAATTCGTCCACAGTTGGCTCTGCGTCAAGTTCTTCCATTACCGGCATGCACTTGATGGCATCGAGGGCTAAGGGGGACACCATGTTCTGTGTGGAGTAGAGGTCGGAGTAGTGTTCCGCCCATCTTTCCATCTGTTGGCTAGGATTGCTGATTACTTCCCCAGTGGAGGATTTGAGGGGGGCGATCTTGCTCTGTGTTGGGCCCAATGCCTTCTTGATGCCATCATACATTCCTCGGATGTTGCCTCTTTCAGCAGCACTCTGTATCTCTTCAGCGGGCCCCAGTAGCTCAGTTGGTTTGAGCGTCGAATTCACATACTAATGGTTGTGGGTTCGAATCCCGGGTGCGCTATATTAAAATTGGCCATCTCGCTGTCCCATCTTAACATCATTGTTGTTCTGGTGGTGTCAGTATAGGATTAGATAAGTCCCCCTTCCCCCACTTCCCTGGGATGGTTATCTCCGTCGGCCATATCACCTGAGGTGGGTGTCGACGTAAAACCTCAACTCAATCAATCAATCTGTATCTCTTCACTGAGCTCTGTCCAGTACTCGTTTGCGCAGCGCCTGGCGTTAAGCTGAACCTTACTTCTGGCAGCCCTGAGGATTTGCAGGTTCTTCTCACTGGGTGACCGCTTATACTTGGTGAGTGCGGCACGCTTGGCCTCAACAGTGGGAGTCATCTCTGATGATTTGGCCTCAAACCAGTCGTGGGACTTCACAGTTTTCTTCCCAAAGGTGGCCATAGCAATGCGGTGCATGGTGTCTCGTAGCGTTTCCCATCTCTCAGTGGCAGAGTCTCTGAGCTGCAATGCATCGTATTCTCTCTGAAAGGCCTCTGCGAACTGTTCTACAAGATCTGGCTGAGACATCTTGTTGATGTCAATGCGAGGGTTCCCTTGTTTCTTTGAGCAGTGGAACTTCTTTGGTTGTAGCCTGATCTTGCAACATACCAGAGAGTGGTCTGTGTCGCAGTCTGCGCTGTGATAAGAGCGAGTGTGGAGAACGTTTTTGATAGCGGCACGTCTTACTAGGATCAAATCCAGTTGGTGCCAATGTTTTGAGCGGGGATGCCTCCAGGAGACTTTGTGCTGAGGCTTCGTCTTGAAGAAGGAGTTGGCGATGCACAGTTCATGGCAGGCGCAAAACACAAGCAGTCGCTGTCCATTCTCATTCATTTTCCCCACTCCAAAGGAACCGAGGCAGAAGGGCCATGAGTCATTGTCTGCACCCACTCTGGCGTTGAAGTCGCCCAGGAGAACAAGTTGTTCTGTCCTGGGGATGTTCCTTACGGTTGATGCAAGATTTTCGTAGAACTCATCCTTGGTGTCTGGAGAGGCGGACAGAGTTGGGGCATAAACGCTGATGAGAGTGACATAGCCTTCGGTGGTGTTGAGGCGGAGAGTCAAGAGTCGTTCTGAACCGCCGCTGCCTGGTTCAATCATGTTCAGCAGGCTGTTCCTTACTGCAAAGCCTACTCCGTGCTCTCTTGGGGCATCAGAACTCTTTCCTTGCCAGAAGAAGGTGTAGTCCCTTTCCTTTAGTGTTCCTGAGTCAGCCAGCGTGTTTCCTGCAGAGTGGCAATGTCCACATTGAGCCTCTTTAGTTCGCTGTTTATGACGGCGGTTTTTCTGGCGTCGCTGATGTCTTGCAGATCTTGGGAGAGCCCAGGCATCATTGTTCGGACATTCCAACAGCCCAGTTTCACTGCTGATCCTTTTCCTGATCCGTTTCTTGAATTTGAATTTTTCTTTTTGTTTGGTGCGGTAATTAACGACCTGCTTGTCAGATCTTCATGCACCCAATGAAGAAGGCAGGTCGTGGCGGGGCAGCACCTAACTGGCCGGGGCTGCCCAGCTTAGGTGGGCGGTAGCTGTCCAGTAAGACACGAAGGTCTCTCCCACTGTCAAAAGCAACCCCTGGCGTCAGCTCTACGCCAGTTGAGCAATGACTTATCACCGGTATCTGTTGCTTTCCGTGTTGTGCCGACACTAGTGTTAGTAGCGAGGCTGGAGTGTCCTCTCCAGGTCGTAGGTGCAGAGTGTTTGTGGATGAATGGACGGATGTAAGCCGGGGCAGTGTAATATGGAAGACAGGCTGTTGCCCATGCAACTTGTCCCCCCTCTCCACCTCGCTGACAGATCCAAAGGAACAGCAGGGCTGTTACGTTTTGGTGCCAACGCGGCCGCAGGAGCTGCCGGAAAGTGACAAAGTTTGCCATCCAACCGCCTTAGGGGCCCCACACCGGATTTACTATCAGGGTTTACTCCCTTAGCTAGATGGCCGCGGGTAGCTCTCCAGAGCTGGCGCCCTCTGATGGATCTAATTTATTTCCACCAGGGTTTCTAGCCACCCTCCTCACCATCCTCCTGAGAGGACTGGTGGGGTTGCTGGTTTAGTCGCCAGCAATTCGACCCTGTGACAGGTAGTACTGGGTTCCAGGTTACCAGTAGCGGATACATCTATCCGACCTGACCATCTATCTATCTATCTATCTATCTATCTATCTATCTATCTATCTATCTATCTATCTATCTATCTTATTTTTTCAAATTCGTGTACTCACGTTATTTTTCCCACACTCTGCAGGCAGCATGTTGCTGCACAGTCTGCATATTCCGTCTTCGGCGTAAGCTTACACGCTGGGTAGGTATTTTCATGTGTCCACAAGCTACCGAACACTGACAAGATTTACAGGATGTTTAACGTGCATAGCTGATGTTGTTAGAGTGTAACACACACGAAGAGGGTCTAGGCACTGGCAGGTCTGCCTGCACACATGCTGACCTGGGAGACTGAAAAAAATCTACACCTTTTACCCGCTTGGAGGGAGATACTCCGGCAGATTCGAACCTCAGACCTTCCGAATGGAAGCCTGAGGTCTTGCTTACTTGACTAGCAAGCTTGTCACCTGCCTTTTCAAAATCGGGTCGGCGTTTTGTATGGGTGGAATGGGTAGGGGGTGGTCATCGAAGTGGGGGGGGGGGGGGGGGGGGGAAGGGATGCAGAAGTTACGAACTTGGGAAGCGGGTTGCAAGGTGGGAGAAAAGTGAGGATCAGTACTACGGTGTAGATACAATTATACCTGGAATACATGGCAACAGTGAGGGGACTTTGTTGCACTGTGAGTTAATAATTTACCTGTTCAAAATACAGCGCGTCGGTCATGAAGGAATTCCGGTTGTCGTGGGTGGAAAAGACGTGGAGGCCGCATGGTTGCTGTGAACAGATAGAAACATCAGTTAACATACATTAACATTCTAAGAATCATCAGTCAACATAAATTCATATTCACAAGAAATATCAGTCAACATACATTAACATATTCACAAGAAACATCAGCCAACATTCATTAACATTCCAGGAAAAATCAATCAACATACATTACATTCACAAGAAACATCGATCAACATATTTTAACAAGAAACATCGATCAACATATTTTAACACTCACAAGAAACTTCGATCAATATACACTAAGATTCACAACAAACATACATCGACATACATGAACATTCACAAGAGACATCAAACAACATATATTAAAATTCTCAAGAGACATCGATCAACATATATTAAAATTCTCAAGATACATCGATAAAGATACATTAACAGCCACACGAAACATCAAGCAACATGCATTAATACTTACAAGAAACATTAATCAGCATACAAAACATTAACAGCCACACGAAACATCAAGCAACATGCATTAATACTTACAAGAAACATTAATCAGCATACAAAACATACATCAATACATATTAACATCATTATTCAACGCTGATGATCCAATCGTCAATATAACTCAGCTTCAGCTTACCTCGTTGCGATATGTGTGTGTGTGTGTGTGTGTGTGTGTGTGTGGTGTGTGTGTGTGTGTGTGTGTGGTGTGCGTGCGTGTGTGTGTGTGTACATGTGTGTGTATGTGAGTATGTATGTATGTGTGTGTGTTTATGTGTGTATGTGTGTGTGTGTGTGTTTGCTGTGTGTGTGTGTGTGTGTGTGTGTGTGTGTGTGTGTGTGTGTGTGTGTGTGTGTGTGTGTGTGTGTGTGTGTGTGTGTGTGTTGTATGTGCGCGTGTATCTGTGCGCGTGTTGTGTGTTTTCTTTCAATTTTTTTCGAATCATGATGACTCTGAATATACTTAATAAACAATGCGGTTCATATACACATGTCACACCAATACATTACGTTACATACATTACAAACATTAAACCTTGAAATACACTACGGCAAAAGAAAAAAAAATCACCAACAACTGATTGCATGTACAATTTTCCTTCTCTGTCTGTCTGTCTGTCTGTCTGTCTGTCTGTCTGTCTGTCTCTTCTCTCTTCTCTCTTCTCTCTCTCTCTCTCTCTCTCTCTCTCTCTCTCTCCTATCCACCCTAATTTACTGTTCAGAATACCGGATGTAGGATGACAGAAGGCCATTCACCGAGCTGTCAGCCTTCCACACAAAGACCCTTCGAAAAATCATACGAATCTTCTGGCCCAACACAATCTGCAGCCAACAGTTACATGCCAAATGCGATCAAGCGAGTAATGGACGCTGTCATCATGAAAAGACGATGGAGAAGGATTGGACGCATCATCTTGAAAGACAGCAGGATAATATCACCCGGACTGCATTCACCGGATACCTGAAAGAAGACGTAATAAGACTGGAACACCTGGCGACGGACTACAGATCATCATCATCATGTGCCCTGGCGTTGGCGATCATGCTCCTCCATACGAATCTATCATCATCATCATCATGTGCCCTGCTGCATGGCGTTGGCGATCATGCTCCTCCATACGAATCTATCTTTTGTCAGAACTACAAGAAAGAGGCCTCAAAAAGCCCTGAAGCACACTTGGGGGGTACTCTTACAGAGGTTGGCCCAGAACAAACAGAAGTGGAGAACCTTCGTTGTTGCCCTACATGGTAATGGCATTATAGGCAGTGAGTAAGTCCGTCCCGCCCTAACCGCCCAACATATATAGACTTGAGGGTACTGTTCACATAAAGCGTACACTTCGCCTAAACAGCTCAACGGCTCAATGACGTGGAAACCATTGCCGATCGTTCTTCGTCACACTCTGTTGATTCTCAGCTTACCGTGTCCGTTTATTGACTGACGTCTGTCGTAGACTTTCCTTCTACATGTACTAGCGGGAACTGTATGGAATGTGCCAGGTTTTCAGAGCAACGCCATAGGGCCCGCCAGTATAGTGTGAACTTTCTGTCAGGTTTTGATAGAGCCTTTTCCTGCCAGCCAGGTTCTACCAAATTGGTTCTACTACGACTGTAGGTAGAAAGAAATCTAGGGAGAGCTAGACAACAGAAGGTCTTCAGAGAAGTAACCCCCTTTAGACAAGTGTTTCGGCCCTGAACTCCTTACACTCTCGGCGGGGCCGGGCCAATCCAGGTCATGACTCCTGGATGCCCTTCTGCTGTTGTCTTTTTTTTTTTTTTTTTTTCCCACGCCGGGGAGCGAACCTGGGCGATTCTGCGCTTCAGAACTGCGGTACGCGGTTTTACCAATGTGCTAACGGGACATACATCATCTGTAGGGGATTTAATCCTTATGAAGTTCACTTTTGGTTCCTCCTTGCCCAGATCCAGCTTGAGCTCCTTTCTGCTGCCTCTGCCATCGCTTTAAGGGCTCTAGTCCTCTTCTTCCCAGAAATGGCGAGTTGTTTCATGAGATCATAAGCGGAGGTGCCCACAAACCCTCTTGCCCCGACCTCTATGGCGAAGATTTTGACCCGCAGACCTGCTTTCTTCAGGGTGCTGGCAAGACCGGCGTATTTTTCGGTCTTGTAGATATGTGCTTCTTCCATTCTGCTTTCGTATGGCACAGTGAGTTCTATCAGAATCACTTGTTTCGAGGAGTCAGAGTGGAGAGCGATGTCTGGTCTCATGCCTGTCTTGCTGATGACATCTGGGTAATTTCTCCACTCTGGGAGGTCTGCTGTACACTCCCAGTCGACTGCTCCATCCAGAAGACCCTTTGGCAATGTGCTGGTTGTCATAGCAATTTTGGGCCAGACCTGTTTCCCTCCTGCTTTGTAGAACGTTGTCATAGCAATTGGTGCGTTTGGGGTCATGGTTTTTTTCGCTAACCACGTCTGTGATCACTTTCAGAACTTGGTTGTGCCTCCATGTATACCTTCCTTGGGCTTGCGCTACTTTGCAAGAGCTTAGGAATTATGTAATAATACTGAAAATATTAAAGATAGTAATAATGATAATAATGATAATGATAATGACGATAATAATAATGATAATACCAGGAAGAAGGACAAGAATGATGATGATGATGATGATGATGATGATGATGATGAGAGATGATGATGATGAGATGGTGGTGGATGGTGGGTGGTGGTGGTGGTGGTGGTGGTGGTGGTGGTGATGATGATGACGAAGCTGATGACGACTACGACGATAAGTAGTAGTAGTTCTGGAGGTAGTAGTAGTAGTAGTAGCAGCAGTAGTTAGCAGTAGCAGTAGCAGTAGTAATGATGATGATGATGATGATGATGATGATAAGAAGGACAAGAAGAAATTGTTCCATAGCGTTCTTCTCCGAACTCACTAAGGCTCACCGCGCATTACACATTTCACAAGACAAAACGTAACACACGAATAAGCTACAGAAGCGCTTATATATATATACACACACACACACACACACACACACACACACACACACACACACACACACACACACACACACACACACACACCAAACAACGCAAACACACACAAACGCACACACACACGCAAACACACAAACGCACACACAAGCACGTACGCACACACGCAAACACACAAGCGCGCACACACACACACATACGCAAACACGCACACACACGCAAACACACACACGCACACACACACACCACACACACACACAACACACACGCAAACACACACACACATCATATCACATCGTATCACATCACATACTACAATAAAATATATCCACACACGCGCTCATATGAATGCATATCAACAGTGTAACCATACATACACATACCTACAATCAATAAACCACATGCAAACATGACTGATTACACAAGGCCATACCACCAGTCCTTGTAGGTGACAGTATATAACGATGTAGGAGTAATTATTATATCAACAATGGAAATGGTTGAACACAGTATAGCTCAACAACTAAAACTTTTTCGATACACTTTCTGGACACAACTTATGCATGCCAGTGCACAATATTTATTTGATGACATGCATGTTCAGTGCACAGTATTTATTTGATGACATGCATGTCAGTGCACAATATTTATTTGATGACATGCATGTCAGTGCACAATATTTATTTGATGACATGCATGCAGTGCACAAATTTTTTGATGACATCATGCCAGTGACTATTTATTTGATGACATGCATGTCAGTGCACAATATTTATTTGATGACATGCATGTCAGTGCACAATATTTATTTGATGACATGCATGTCAGTGCACATTATTTATTTGATGACATGCATGTAGTGCACAATATTTATTTGATGACATGCATGCCAGTGCACAATATTTATTTGATGACATGCATGTCAGTGCACATATTTATTTGATGACATGCATGTCAGTGCACAATATTTATTTGATGACATGCATGTCAGTGCACAATATTTATTTATGACATGCATGTCAGTGCACAATATTTATTTGATGACATGCATGTCAGTGCACAATATTTATTTGATGACATGCATGTCAGTGCACAATATTTATTTATGACATGCATGTCAGTGCACAATATTTATTTGATGACATGCATGTCAGTGCACAATATTTATTTGATGACATGCATGTCAGTGCACAATGTTTATTTATGACATGCATGTCAGTGCACAATATTTATTTGATGACATGCATGTCAGTGCACAATATTTATTTGATGACATGCATGTCAGTGCACAATATTTATTTGATGACATGCATGTCAGTGCACAATATTTATTTGATGACATGCATGTCAGTCACAATATTTATTTATGACATGCATGTCAGTGCACAATATTTATTTGATGACATGCATGTCAGTGCACAATATTTATTTGATATATAGTCAAATAGTGTTGGTGTGTTGTGTTGTTGCAGTGTTGTGTGGAACTGTTAAGTCCAGGCATAGAACCAGCGAACCAGCATGCATGGACACGTACGTTGTGAACGAGTGGGCTTGGGGTTAGGGTTGAAATACTTTATCTAAGAATGAAAGCGGATTCCTGATTCGGTCACAGTATGACTTAGAAATGAAAAGGTCCGTACTTCGCTACTGCTAATTTGCTTTCGGAACCGGAGTTACCAAACTTGATATTTCTCTCTCTCTCTCTCTCTCTCTCTCTCTCTCTCTCTCTCCTCTCTCTCTCTCTCTCTCTCTCTCTCTCTCTCTCTCTCTCTCTCACGCATACACACGAGGGAAGGGAGACAAATGAAGACAGAGACACAAATGGAGCATTGTGTGTAGTCTTGAGGGCTCATGTGTGTATATATTTGCGTGGTGTGCGTGGCGCGCGCGCGCGTGTGTGTGTGTGTGTGTGTGTGTGTGTGTGTGTGTGTGTGTGTGTGTGTGTGTGTGTGCGTGGTGCGTGCGTGGTGTGTGTGTGCTGTGTGTGTATTTTTTTCATTGGAAAGCGCGCGTGCTGCTTACGCGTTCTGCTTTTGTTTTTTGTTTTATTTTTTGGTTTGTTGTTGTTGTTGTTGTTGCTGTTGTTGTTGTTTGGTGTTTGGATTGTTTGGTTAGTTGGTTGATGGTTGGTAGGTTGGTTGCTTGCTTGCTTTTTTTTTTTTTTTTTGCTTTTTTTTTTTGATAGTTTCCCTGAATCATAACTAGGCAATCTTGTTGGGATACGATGAGAACCAGACTGCAAAGACCAACAATGCAGACGCAAATAGGAGGCACACAGAACTGTGAATGACTGACACAACTGTATATTATCTTGTCATTCACAGGACGACAAGTTTGTCAGCTTATTCAATCCCTGACTTCAGTCGCCCAAGTCTTTCCACCGGCACAGCCCACTGGTTGTTTATTTAGCTTGCACAAACCTAGCCTGAAGGGTAGCCCCAGTAGCTCAGTTGGTTTGAGCGTCGGATTCACATGCTAATGGTTGTGGGTTCGAATCCCGGGGTGCGCTACAAAAAAAACTGGCTTTTCACTGTCCCATCTTAACATCATTGTTGCTGTGGTGATGTCAGTGTAGGATTAGCTAAATCCCCCACTTCCCTGGGATGGTTATCCCCGTCGGCCATATCACCTGAGGTTGGGTGTCGACGTAAAACTGAACCAATCAATCAATCAGTCTTTATGGCTCTACGCAATCGGCTGGGCTTTAAACAAAAATACAAATGTGATTTTAACAAGTAATTTGCAATGAGACCTGTTCCAACACGGTGCGTCCCGCCTTACTGAAGATCAGGAACGGGCGTGCGTCACTGTTGCAGAGACTCTGCTAAACAGGTGCAAAATTGAGGGTGACAGCTTATTAAATCAATTACGAGGGCTGGTCCAGGAGTCTTCGTTACTTACTTCACGAAAAGAAAAAAAAAGTAAAGAAGGCCACTGTTACGTGACAGTTTCAGAGTCCTTCAAAGTACTCTCTCCTTCCCTCCACACAAAATCCCAGTCTCTTTAGCCCAAAATCAAATACCTTTTCGTGTTACTTTTTTCTCGCATCATCTTCTATTTGTCTACGAGTACTAGTGGCATCAGTATCATGTTACTTGTTCCAGGTTATCAGTATGACTTCGTTGGTTGTTTTTCGTCGTCGTCGTCGTCGTCGTCGTCGTCGTCGTCGTCGTTGTTGTTGTTGTTTTAAACACACAACAACAAAACAAAAACAACATTATGGTTGGTTGGTTGGTGAGGTGGTCAGTTGGTTTGGTGGGGTTTCATTTCTCGTTGGTTGGCTTGGTTGGTTAGTTGGTCAGTCGATTTGGTGGGGTTTCATTTCTCGTTGGTTGGCTTGGTTAGTTAGTTGGTCAGTCGATTTGGTGGCGTTTTATTTCTTATCGGTTGTTTTGGTTGGTTTTGATTCACAACTACTAACGTTGTATAACCTTGCAACTACTTCTGTATTGTCATGAAACCTTTGACCAGATCACCACATATCTCATAATAACTAGCTAGACAGCGATCCAGCGACACAGCGGGCCACCCTGTCTTTCAAACGACACCTCTACAGGTTATTCCAGTTATTCAGGTTAATTCAAACGCGAACTGAGTCTCGTACATGTGAAAGGACTGAGCAAATGGCAAGCGAAGCGAGGAAGAAAGGCAAAAAGAAAATCCGTGTTTATGACTCCCCCTGTCCTGTCAGGGCTGTCTATAGGCCATAGCTAAACGTGCTTCTGTTTTATGTTTCTCTGTACACTGAGCTAGCGTGGCACACGTCTAACCTGGAACCTGTTTGGAGTCCTTGGCTTTGTCGTCACAATATGGGTCTGATGGTCGGTGTTCAAGTGCTTGCTAATATCCCGGGGGTAGGGTTACACGACTTGACAGTTTGATTCCGCGTTGTCTGCAGTTTGAAGCTGAGCTTGAGTTTGTTCAAGAGGGAATTATCACGCTCAGACAAATCCATATGCGCACCGCCCAAATCTGGCAGTGACAATCTGGTAGACGCTTTGAGCCTCCACAAAATAGTACGCACTGGCAAAGTACCTTGAACTGGCAGTGAGCAGGTCGAAATGGGACTTGTGAAAAACTAAGTTGATAC
Source organism: Monoplex corrugatus (assembly GCA_030674185.1). Lineage (NCBI taxonomy): Eukaryota > Metazoa > Mollusca > Gastropoda > Littorinimorpha > Ranellidae > Monoplex > Monoplex corrugatus. The sequence continues at coordinate 28,415,876 of CM060312.1, read as the reverse complement.
CACCAGAATGAAGGGGACCTGTGAAGGACTAAGCTGATACCACCAGAGTGATGGGGACATATGAAAGACTAAGCTGACACCACTATAATGAAGACGACCTATAAAAAAAAAACTAAGCTGACACCACCAAATGAGGGGGATCTAGAAAAACTAAGCTGACACCACCAGAATGAGGAAGATCTAGGAAAAACTAAGCTGACACCACCAGAATGAGGGAGGATCTAGGAAAGACTAAGCTGACACCACCAGAATGAGGGAAGATCTAGAAAAACTAAGCTGACACCACCAGAAGAGAAGACATAGAAAAACTAAGCTGACACCACCAGAATGAGGGGGATCTATGAAAAACTAAGCTGACACCACCAGAATGAGGAGATCTAGAAAGACTAAGCTGACACCACAGAATGAGGGATCTATGAAAGACTAAGCTGACACCACCAGAATGAGGAAGACTAGAAAGACTAAGCTGACACCACCAGAATGAGGGATCTATGAAAAACTAAGCTGACCACCAGAATGAAGGAGGACTATGAAAAAACTAAGCTGACACCACCAGAATGAGGGATCTATGAAAAACTAAGCTGACACCACCAGAATGAGGGGGATCTATGAAAAACTAAGCTGACACCACCAGAATGAGGGGGATCTATGAAAGACTAAGTGAACTCCACCACAATGACGGGGGATCTATGAAACTAAGCTGACACCACCAGAATGAGGGGGATCTATGAAAGACTAAGCTGACACCACCAGAATGAGGGGGATCTATGAAAAACTAAGCTGACACCACCAGAATGAGGGGGATCTATGAAAGACTAAGCTGACACCACCAGAATGATAGGGACATATAAAAGACTAAGCTGACACCACCAGAATGATGGGGACATATGAAAAACTAAGCTGACACCACCAGAATGATAGGGACATATAAAAGACTAAGCTGACACCACCAGAATGATGGGGACATATGAAAAACTGAGCTGACACCACCAGAATGATAGGGACATATAAAAGACTAAGCTGACACCAATATATTGAAGAAGACCTATAAAAACTAAGCTGACACCACCAGAATGAGGGGGATCTATGAAAAACTAAGCTGACACCACCAGCACAATGGGGACATGTATATATGTATATGTATATGTATATGTATATGTATATGTATATGTATATGTATATTGTGAGAAACGTTCCCAAACACTCATTTCCACTTTATCCACTTTTTGGAAGAGTCTTTGCTTCGAAATCAAACCGTTTCAAAAACGCCGTAAAAATATAACGAAACATTTCAGCACAGGCTCTTACAAACGGCTAATCCTGCTTGTAGGAACATGTCCGTCTTTATTTACCAACCGGCCAGCCATTAACCACACACAATCTACCAGACTGCAAACAGACTAACACACAGACTGGCATGCACTATTCGCCTTATTAATAATGCATTTACGCACTAATCCCCCAGGAACCTAGAGGCAAACAGCTAAACGACTCTGTTTAGTCAGGCTAATACCAACCCTTTGACTCCCTCAGCCTATCCACAAGTTTCATGCAAAAGCTGGTAGATAGGTTGAGGGTGTCAAAGAGTTATGTTATGCGGTAACTACTACTTCACTTTCACTTCGGGCTGGGCTGGCTGGCTGGCTCTCTGGATAGAGCCAAGGACTCCAGATTTCATGTCTTCGAGTTCAATCCCAGCTTGCAACATTAAAAAAAAAAACAACAAACCCTAGTCTGTTCGCTGCCCATCTTAACGCGCCCGTCATTCTCATAATGTCAGCTTAGTGTTTTCATAGTTCTCTACGCCCACCCCCCTCCCCCCACCCCCAACCTCCCTTGCCTCATACCATAGCACGTAAGGTTTTGCGCTGGTTCAAGTAATCTGTCGGTTAGCTGATTTGGGAGGAGCGCATATGCAATTGTCCAAGTATGGTGAGTCCCTCTTGAGCAAACTCCATTATGTTATCAGTGGTTCATGGAGGACTGTCGGTCGTTGGTGGTGACCCGGGAGTCTCCTGCTCGGTCTGGCTTCACACAATTGAACAGTAACAATTTTACTGTCGTTAGTGGGGGGACCTGAGTAAGCAGCTCCTTAGCAAGTTCAGACCAAGACAGGCACTGCTGACTTTCTACCGAAGTGACCCAACAGCAGTCCAGGATCTCCTTTGGTGGGTGGCCCCGTTGCAGCTTAACATCTCTGGCTCCTGTAGGCTTCCTGGCACTGGGACTTTTGACTAAATGAACGTGGGGATAGTGGTGCGTTGTGGAGCTGGAATGAGCAGCGTGGGATTATTGCAACTAAGGTAGCGTAGATGTAGGGACACCAAAAACAAACAAACAACAAAAACTCCGAACTCCTCTTTCACTTTCCCACAAGGGAAATATTTTTACAATGTAACTGTTTTAAAGTTAACTGTCATGAAGTCTTAGAGTTGCGAGGTGGCAGAAACCTCAACATTTCTCAGTTTCTCAAGGTCAGCATTACTTTATTACAATGGCAATTTCTTCTTCACTACTGCTTTATATTTTCTAATAATGATCAGTGTCATATACCCATTCGCAGTTAGCTGAACTGGAAAACGAAGCGCAATTCTGTTTATCTTGAGAGACAGAAATCTGCACCTTGTACAAACCTGTTTTATGTAATGCAAAGGCCACACAAAGCGCTACATCCTCTCTAAATGTCTGCCATACTAGGTTACAAGTCTCACCGTGAACTACTTGCATAGTTTCTCTGCAATACACTCCACACTAACGCAGGCAGTAAAGCGAGAAAGCCTGCCATCAAAGGTTGTCAGTCTACCAGTGCGTTATTGGAAAACCCTTTCATTATGCAAGAAAGCAATCATTCTCTCAGTACAAAGAACTTGGACCGTGATTCGCCTGTTAACATTGGTACTCAGGGGACTGAACATTCAGCTCTTGTGTTGAACTTTTCGCGTTGTATGCGGTAGCTGCTATGTCGACAACTTATTTTCATTGTCACACTCATCGGCTCCCAACCGCCGGTCTTTTTCTTCTTTTTTAAACAGGTTGCTTGTAGCTAGGAGGATCAACAAAGATGAAATTATGTTGTGTGGATTTTTGTCTGGTTGGTGCGGAGGTAGAGCTCCCACCTTCCAGTCTGATGGCATGGGTTCAAGTCTAGCTAGAGACAGAACTTCTCATCCATCCAGCTGTCAATGGGTACTTAGTCTATTCAGGAATGGGAAAAAGTAAAGAAATGAGTGAGAGAAAAGGACGAGGCCTAATAATGAAAGAAGCTGAGGTTTCTTACACTTCATTCCATAACAGCTGTTCAGCCACGGTAAAACCTTGAACTTCTACTTAAACTAACAAAAGAAAAAAACAAAAACAAACAAAACAAAAAAGAGAGAAATATAAAAAGAAGAAGTGTTAGTCTATTGGTCTCATGCTCTATATCGAATAACAGACAGCCCCGTGCCATACAAAGCCTGAATTCTCTAGGCAGGTCCCTGCCCCTGTTGACTTACAAGTCTCTATCATGGACTGCTTGCATGGTTTCTTTCCAATACATTTTCACAACAAACAAGGCAGTAAAGCCAGACAGCCTGAGATCAAAGGTTCCTGGTTTGTTTACCAGTGTGCTATAAGAAAACCCTTACACTACGCAGAAAGCGTTTACTCTCTCACGAAAGGGACTCGGGCCGCGATTAGTGTAGAAACACCCATAAAAAAAGGGGCCGAACATTAAGATTTTGCGTTAAACTTTTCACGCGGCTGTATGGGGGTACTTGCTGTGTTGGTAAAATATTTCTGTAATCACACTCACTAAATTTCTCTAGTCGTTTCTTAACAGATTGTTTACAAGCAGGATGGTACCAATAATCAGGTAATGCTGTGTAGGATTGTAACTCTATGGCATAAATGTAAAGTCCTCACTTTCCAGTTGATTGTACGGGTTCAAGTCTTGCTTGAGATAAACTTCTGTGCATGTGGCTTCCAGTCCCCATTGCAGTAAACGGGTACCTCATCTTGTTTACGATTCGGCAAGGTAAAAACAGAACTGGGCAATTGGAAGATGGAATTTGTTCTGGGGGGATTCATTTTATTCATACAGTTACACATGTTCTCTGACAGATCTCCCAGCGCTTATCTGGTACACTCTGAGCCTGCACAAAACCTTAACATCATGTGCCCCTGCCGCATGGCGTCGGCGATCATGGTCCTCCATACGAATCTATCCCTCGTTGCTGCAACAAAACCTTATGCACAGGCAAATCTTTAAGATGGAGGGAGGAAGGAACAGCACGGTACTTACGAAGCATCGCCACTATCAAAATGATTGGAACATTAAGGTAGGCAGTGATTAGGACAAGGTTTTTGTTGTTAGTTGGGATTACCTTAAGACATCAGATTTTATGTTCCCTGTACTATCAAATGAACTGTCCAGTCCTTGAAATGAAGGACAGAAAATGGGCACCATCCTTATAATGCTGGCTTTAAGAAAAATGGATGCTCTCATCTCTTGCTCCTCAACCACTCCAGTCCTGGGAAGTCCCTTACCTCTTACCTCAACTAGGAGAAGGGATTAATGTATGTGTTTCACGTTTCATTTCCATTGACACACACACAGACCTGAGCCACAAAAATCCTTAATCGTTTAGGCTTCAAACCCTACTGACCTGCAAGCGTCTATCATGAACTACTAACAAGGTTTCTCCGCAAAACATTCGTGCACACAGCCAGGCAATAAAGTTGGAAATCTTGTGATCTTAAGTTACCAGTTTGTTTGCCCTGTGTCGTAAGAAAACCGTGTTACTATGCTGAAAGCAGTCACTCTGCCATAAATGGACTTTGGAACGCCACTAGGATGATAACACTGACAGACAGTGGGTTGAAGTCAAGATTTCATGTTTAATTTTTTTTTACACAGCAGATGATATGGTTGTTGTATTGATGAAATAATTTTATTGTCACATTCACCGACTTCTCGGTAGTTTCCTAACAGGATCGCTTGAGTTGACAACAAAAAACAACAACAACAACAAACAACAACAACAAAATCGAGGTTATGCTCAGTGGATTTGTACCTGGTAATACAAAGGCATAACTTCTGCCTTCCGATCTGACTGCATGGGTTTGAATCTGGCACAAGAAAAATAAGTGCATGCAGCTTCCAGTCCAGCAAGCTACGAACAGAAACCTCACGCTGCTCAGTCTTGGGGGAAAGGAGATGGGTACCCCCTCATACTGCCAACCCCGAGGAAAGCTGAAGTCTCTAACATCTCTCCCCATCACCCGCTCCGGTTATATTATTACCGTAACTACGTTTTTATTATGCTCTCTGATCCGGTTTTCCCATGTTCCTAGCCCTAAGTCCTCTTGCACACCATCCTGTCGATTTCCAAGGTACTGTGAGCTACCAGGTAATGTTTCTATCCAATACACTCCCACAGGCAGGCAGTACTGACTAGAAAGGTTGCGGTAAAAGATTACCAGCTTATTTACTGCGAGTGGTTAAAAGAAAGCCATTTCACAATGCAGAAAGCTATCAGTTGCTCACTAAAGAGACATCAGGCCGCGATTAGCATGCTAACATTGATAGAGAGAGGGTTGAACTTTTCACGCGGTCCTATGAGGTGGTTGCTGTGTTGATAAAATATTTTCATTATCACACCCACTGCCTCCAACCTGTCGTTTATTTATCAGGTTGTTCGTAGCCATGTGGGTCAACAAAAATGAGATTGTGTTGTGTGGATTTTTATCTGACTAGTGCAGAGGTTGGCTTCCATCTTTAAAGCCTGACGGCTTGGGTTCGAATTTAGTACCAAGGAGAAAACTTTGTGCATGTAGCCTCCAGTCCACCCAGCTGGGACTGGTTACTTGATCCTGTTCAGGTTTGGGAAGGTAAAGGGAGAGGAGTTTGGTATCTTCCTAAGAAGGCTGTAAAAGGTTAAGCACTGTAGCACACTACTGCTCAACAACCTCTCCAACAATAGGACAACTTTCACCCTTTTTATCTCATGATATACTTGCAAACATCGAAAACACTATTTTCATCAGCAAGTACAGCAACAGTTACAACAACAACAAAACATTGTATGATAAATTGCCATCAGGGTGCGTAGCCTAGCAGATCAAGCGCTTGCCTAGGAGGTGAGAAACAGATCGGACAGGGATTTTTCTCCTACCCACCTACCCCCCCCCCCCCCCCCCCACAAGATCTTAAGTGGTGGTCTAAGTGCAAGTCTTTCGTATGAGCCGATAAACCGAGATCTTGTGTGCAGGACATAGGCCTACTCAGTACACATTAAAGATCCCTTAGCAACAAGGTGGTTATCCCCCAGCAAAATTCTGCAGAGAAATCTATTTTCAGTTTCTAAGGTAAACGACAGATATTTGGGCATATACAGAAAAAAGATACGTGGCACCGTACAACGCCGATGTGCTCTCACTATGGAGAACATCGTGAGTATCAGATGGCATAATCCCTTGTGACAAAAACATTAATAAATAAATAAATAAAAAACAACGATACAATAAATCTGCTGCAGTTAGATTTTTAATTTATCGTTCCCACACTCGGCATAAATTCCGTATACACTGTCACCACAGATGCCGTATGATGGAAGAAGATCCAATATAATCATGGCATAAGCTTTCTGACTGTATTTTCTAATTCAGTCAAGAACCTTGGCGTTGTCCTTGATCCTCAACTCTGCACAGAAATTCATCACCCAAACCTGCCAGTCTTGTCACTGTCAATTGCCACGTTTCAGTTCTACTCGCTATTATCTTTCATCAGTTATTGTAACTCTCTGCTTTCTGGCTCGCCCGCTTCTTCTGTTGCATGCCTCCACTGTGTTCAGAATTCCACGGCCCGTTCTGCCCTTTGTAAAAAGAGGCGTGTTCATATCACTCCTTTGCTTAATTTTCTCCACTGGTTGCCTGTTTCTCAAAGAATTTCATACAAAATCAATACATTATGCTACAAGCGTATCAATGGTACTCTACCTATTTATCTATGTGACCACCTCTGAACGTACACCCTGCCTGACCTCTCCGTTCTGCTTCCGATACCACTTTTTCTGTTTTTGTTTTTTCTTGTTTTGTTTTTGTTTTTTGTGTGTTCTTTTTTTTTACAAATTCCTCGATACAGACGTTTCATGGTCAGACGCCACTCTTTTCCGGTGCCTGATCCATATAACTGGACAGATCTTCCTCTATCTATTCAACAGTCACATATTCTGTCTTCTTTCAAGTCTAATTTGAAGACATTCCTTTTTGCCAAGCAGTGATTTCATCCTCTACGTGCCCACCCTTTCGTCCCACTCCCGTACTATACCCCCCCCCCCCCCTTCCCGGTTTGCGTGTACCTTGTACCTGGAGTTTTGGTCATTGTGAGTTGACGCTTTGGTGAATGCTGACAATGCGCGCTTTGATTTGATTTCTACATGAAATTTTGGGCCCAAATGAATTCTTGTTATTATAAGCCATAGCCTGATCGTAACCTCTACGCATTAACAGAGATCTTGAGGTCATACCCTAGTCCTGATATGGCTCTAGTGGTCGGCTGGACTATAAGCAATATGAACTTAATGAGGTCGTACCTAGCGTATGGATTTTATGTCGATCTATCAATGAAAACAGCTGAGACTCTATTGCAGACAGACAGACATTTATCTCCAGAACCGGTCTCCAGGTGTAACGGCAACGACAAGAAGAGAAGAAATAGACTGACAGTATATTATCTATACACTGACCATTAATATCAGTTTACTGACTCTCACCACCCACGAATCAAGCGTATATATGTCACACACTACAAATCAACTTCATAGACTAACATCACAACCGGACCTTATAGTCGTACTAACCGTAGCGCCACAAGTGCCATCAAGACAAGTGTAGTGCTCTCCAGCACACCTGATAACTTGACACGGCGTTGCCCGAAAACCCTCAATGAGTACTGTTGGTTTGTCATACATAACCAGAGTATTTGACTATCTTATGTGTGTGTGTGTTGTGTGTGTGTGTGTGTGTGTGTGTGTGTGTGTGTGTGTGTGTGTGTGTGTGTGTGTGTGTGTGTGTGTGTGTGTGTGTGTGTGTGTGTGTGTTGTGTGTGAGCGCATGGCACATGTTCAAGTGGATGCACAGTGGAAAAAAAATGAGAGAGAAAGAAAGAGACAAAGAGAGAATATGCGTTTTGTGATGGAGAAATGACAAGGTGGGTCAAGGGTCATTCACTGAACAGGGTTGAGTGTACCCTAGCTCCACATCCTCTGTGTGTGTTGTGTGTGTGTGTGTGTGTGTGTGTGTGTGTGTGTGTGTGTGTGTGTGTGTGTGTGTGTGTGTCGTGTGCGTGAGAAAGACAGAGAGAGTGAGAGAGAGACAGAGACTGAGAGAGACACAGACAGAGAGAGAGACACAGACAGACAGACACGGACAGACAGACAGACAGACAGAGGGAAAATGACGACTTGTGTCACGGGTCACACGCCCCATTCCCCTTTTATCTTCCCCTTCCCAGTTTGCGTGTGCTTTGTGCCCTGGAAATTTGGTAGTTCTTGATGTTTAG
>CM060312.1:28394834-28402334 GCA_030674185.1 Monoplex corrugatus | reverse complement strand
CACAGACACACACACACACACACACACACACACACACACACACACACACCACACACACACACACACAGGATAATATATATATATATTACAGACACACACACACACTCACAGACACACACACAGACACACACACACACACACACACACATCCAAACACAATAAGTTATAGCTAATTAATATGAGACAAGTGCATCCTGCACACTATACACTGACCAAACAACAACCAACTACCGATATCATTTATATATGTCATACACACACACACACACTCACAGACCCGCACACACACACCATACCCACAACACAACAACACACACACAAACATACACTCACAACACAACACAACAACAACAGGTAATAATATATATATATATTCGCACACACACACACTCACAGACACACAACCACACACCACACACACACACCACACCACACACACACACACACACACACACACACACCACACACACACACACACACACACACACACACACCACACACACACATCAACACATCACACACACAACACACACACACACACACACACACACACACACACACACACACACACAACACACACACACACACACACACACACACACACACACACACACACACACACACACACACACACACACACACGACTACTAACAAATGCAACACACAACAAACACACTAATACACTGACACGGTAGTATGTCCATTGTCAACATCAAATTAAGTGCTTGTCATGAAGGTGAATCTCTTCGTAACACGAAAACATTTGGTTTATTGTTGTTGTTGTTATTGTTGCTGTTGCTGTTGTTGTTGTTGTTGTTGTTGTTGTTGTTGTTGTTGTTGTTTTCAATGAAAGAACAAACGAACAAATGTGAAAATTTGTCTTTGAATCTCATAACATTACCACTAAGTAGTATCGTGGTATCAACGGATTTGCTGCATCAGACTCTCAGAATGGCTTAACCATTCTGTTAAATAACCTTTATAATCTCTCCGCTTGGCCCGGGTTTACTGAGTCAATATCCTGCTGGTTTCTGTCAGTGATTTTTAAAAAAAAAAGGGGGGGGGGGGGGGAATATGTTGGCTGGCCTGGCACTGACTGACAGACTGAATTATTGGCAGACTTGCTGATTGACTGACTGACTGAAAATAACTCGTCGACTGACTGACTGATCGATCGACCGACCGACCGACACGACCGGCGACCGACCGACCGACGACCGACTGACACTGACTGACTGACTGACTGGCTGATTGACTGATTGGCTGACTGGTTGAGAGACATATTATTAACTGATTGACTGACTGACTGGATGGTTGCCTGACAAAATGACTGATTGACTGAATAAATGAACGAATGAATCACTGTGCTGACTGATGAACCGACCGACAGACTGACTGACTGACTGACGCATGGATGGATGGATAAATGGATTGAATGAATTAATGACACTCTGATGGATTAATTGATTGATCGATCGATTGATTGAGTATTTGATTGATTGGTTGACTGACTACTGGCTGAACGAATGACTGCTTAAACTGATTGAATGATTCATTCATTCATTCATTCATGGCTTGATTGCCTGGTTGATCATTGACTGGTTCATATTCATTCATCATTCATTCATTTATTTATTCACTCATTCATTCAATCATTGATTGATTGATTGATTCATTCATTCATTCATTCATCGATTGACTGACCAACTGACTGAACGACTATCAGATTTGTTAGTGTTTAGTGTTCAAGCCTACATGCCTGACTCTTTGTTTCTCATCACTGACGGATTCGTGGAACAAAGGGCTTGACAGGTCAGAATGAACGATATAGCATGCTGAAAATCAATAGTGGTCAATACAACGCAGTGTGTTAGGGATTAGGTGATATTGACAGGCTAACGAAGGTTCCTCTATGCGCTTACACACAACACACACACACACACACACGCACACACACACACACACACACACACACAAACACAACACAAACACACAACACAACACACACAACACACACACACACACACACACACACACACACACACACACACACACACACACACACACACACACACACACACATAAACACGAACACACATACACAAGTACACACCCACAGTATTTCACTTCCCTGAATTGTATGCTGTTATGCTCTGGCAGGTAGTGATGATTATAAACAAGTTTTAAAGAAAGAAAGCTGCTGAACATTAGGTGACACTGACAAGCAAAAGAAAGGTTCCTTCTACATTCGTGCACACACACACACACACACACACACACACACACACACACACACACACACACACACAGTGAACACACAGTGAGACACACAGAGACACAGAGACACAGACACACACACACACATACACACACACACACACACACACACACACACACACACACACACACACACACACACACACACACACACACAATAATACACACACACACACATGCACACAGATCATTCTTTCTGCGTAACTTTTTTTTTTTCATTTTACGTAATTATTTTATGCCCAGCTACAGGCATGCTGTGTCGAATTTAAACATGCTTAAAGAAAAAAGAAAAAAAATCAAAAGAAAAAAAGAACGAGAAGATTAGATTAAATGAGAGGCTGAAGGCAGTTGCCCTCAATACAGGCATGTACATATGTGGCACAGAGGCTGCATGTTGGCCTACAGTGATATCTATTAAAACAAAACATGTTAGTGAAAGGAAACGTAGAATACAGAATACAGGATTCATTTATATACGTCCACAACTTTGTTAAAAATGTTGAAGTGGGTATGTATCCTGGGTATTTTCATGTTTCCATAAGCTGGCCACTTATCTGATTTAGAGGACCTTAACATGAATATATTTGATATTCTCCATGTGTAATCACATCAGTGATGTTTATGTATTGTGAGATTTGCATACATGTTGCCATGGGAGATCAGAAGAAAACTCTCCACCCTTAACCCACTAGGCAAAGCTAAATGGATTAAACCCAGGACTTTCCAACTGGAAGTCCACTATCTGCCCACTTGACTACTGCATCCATCACGATACACCACGATGATGATGATGATGATGACAGTGATGGTGATGATGATGACAATTGCAGTTTCAGTTTCTCAAGATGTCTCCGTGCTCAGAACAAATTCCATATACACTAACGTCACAGGTGCCATGTGTATGGTGATCATGACACAAGCCTTAAGCCTGCACATAAACCCATGAGCTGGCCAGTTCCTGAGGTCCTACTTAGACTATGTTTTACCTAGTCTACATGTAATACTGGTATTTTATCAGCATACCTCTGGAATAATCTTACCTTCAAAAAAGGAACATACATGTAAACCAAATAAATAAATAACTGATGGTCTGAATCACAACTCAACTACATGATGACAATAATAATGATAACAACAGCAACAACGATGATGATGATAATAATAATAACAACAATAATAATAATTATAATAACAATAATGATATGATAATGATAATGATAATAATAGTGACCTTCATGATAACAACAAAACCACTACTAAAGCTGATAATAATGCTGGTGATGATGAAGGCACTACTGCTGCTGCTACCATTGTTACTACTACTCTACTGCTACTCATACTACTGCTTTTAGTTGAGCTTACAATTGGTTGGGCTTTGAATCTTTTCAGCTTCTTTTCAACAATGATTTATACAATTCTAATTCTGTGATAGTCTTGATGGCAATATGGTGATAGCCCTCATATGGCCCTGTGCATTCAGTGAAGCATAGCAACACGACTTTTGTGTTTGTTCATGAGGAATTCAATGTACTCGAATGATTCCATATGTGCTCCACGCAAATCTGCCAGCAATTATTTGGTAGACTCCATAAGCTTGTGCACAAACCCTACGTGCTGACAATGTTTTGAAATGGGGAGGGCTACAGGAGAGGAAACCTATGAAACACTACGCTGACACCATCAGAGTGATGGAGACATTATGATGGGCAGAAAACAGGCCAATTTTGAAGGTTGCGAGCTAGAACTGAACTCATTATATCAGATCTTGGAATTTATGGCTCTATTAAAAGAACCAACCAGCCCACAGTAAAAGTAATATAAAATTGAATTGAATCAAGCTGTTCTTGTGCTTCTGCTGTTAATACAATTAAAATGTATTTATAATGACACAACAAATGGAGCCATTTCTTCAACTATTCCAAATATTTGTACTAACACACCTTGCATTACTACCTATGTCATCATGTTATCAATGTCAACTCACCAGCCATCACCACTACTACTACTACAGCTGCTACTGCTGACACTGGTGTGATTCATGTATGACAGCTAGTACTAGTAGTAGACAACAGCTGCAACTACTTCTCATGATTCAAATGTAAGCATGTCACTGAAATTGTCAACAAAATGTTACAAATGAAATAGTGTACTACAACTGCGCGCGTGCACACACACACACACACACACACACACACACACACCCAACACACACACACACACACACACTCAACACACACACACACACACACACACACACACACACACACACACACACACACACACATAGACACATACAAAAACACACAGAGAGACACAAACACACATGCACTGAAGTGTACATGTGCTGCACAACACACTTTAAAATTCACTAACACATATTTACTCAAACACACACACACACACACACACACACACACCACACACACATTCTCATACACATACTTATAGTTATACACACATACACACACACACCTTTACTGTATGCAACTGTTTTTTCCATTCTATGGGTACTTACATAAAACAGCTCTAACCACTCACAGTAATTTTATTCTCTTCTTCAAAATAGTACAGATTTTTATCTTACAGATAGGCCTTAGGTTAAAATGGGTTGATTGGTTCTCTTGACAGAGCTGTGGACTCGAGACCTCATGTCTCAAGTTCAATTCCAGCCCACAACACAAAAACTGGTCTGCTCACAGCCTGTCTTATGCCCTATCACTCTGATTGTATTAGCTTACTGTTCCACATGTCCTGCCCCTACTTTGTGCCAGTGCATGGGGTTTAATACAACCTGAAGTCCACTAAATAATTGCCAGCAGATTTTGGTGAAGCATGTATGGAATTGTACAAAAGCAATGAACCCCTCTTTAACAAACTTCAAATCACCAACAACCTCATTGCAAGAATCTTTGGTTAACATTTTAACAAAATGGTTAAGTCAAAAACCATGTTATCAATTGGACCAGAATGTATTTTCCAATACTCCATGCTCTTCGAGCTTTTCTGCTTTGAAGATGGCATGAAATCAAAAGTGAAGAATTCTGGTTCAAAGTTCTGTTTCAGTTTCAATTTCTCAAGATGACATCTCCACGCTCAGAATGAATTCCATATGCACTAACGTCACAGGTGCCATGTGATGGTGAAGATCCAGAATGCACGTAGACCCATGAGCTGGCCAAGTCCTGAGGTCCCACCTAGATAGTTCCATAATCCTGGGATGTAGGGGAGTGAGGTGGCAGAGACCTCAACTTTTCCTGGGGGGCCAGCACCACGAGGGCAGCGCCCATCCCCTCTGTTTCAAGACATAGCAGCGTGACTGTTTCACAGCCGATAAGTTCACATCTACATACATACATACCAATACCAGATCCCTTATTCAAACCGCAATCCCATTCCCAGGAATGACCTAACCCTAACCTTACCCTTATCCTTGACTTTCATCCCGTCTTCAAATCGACGCACACTCGGTCGATATAAACTATAATGTACTTTCCCCATAAGCTCCACTGGTCACCAACTTAATATACACACTGTCACCGAGACAACGCTGGTGAATTTTAAATTCAAAAGTACATACATGATACAATAAATAAACTGTAAACTCAACTCACCCAGCTGCCGACGATCTCACCCGCCATCGGCATGGTGTTGGACTCGAAAAAGATTCAACGAAATCTCCAACTTTCTGATCTGGAACGTATTCCGCGCTGGAGCCACAGAATGGCACACGTTCTCTTTCCTTCTCAACCTGACAAACACTTATTTCACCCGGGCCATTTTGCTTGCAGCTTTTAACTTTTGACACACACGCGGTGGGGAAAAATCGAACAGAGGAAACCAGAACGCTTTTGCACAGGAAGCGTCCCCGTAGCTAGGTAGCGAAGCGAGGCCGAGACAGCTTCCGTTTGTTTACGTTGGAGACTCGCGAACCCTTTGACCTCGCGCGCGCGCATGCGCTAATCGGGAACGTTTTATTATCTCCCCTTCTCAATCTGCCGGTGACCGGGGAAATTTAATATAGCTATTGTTTGTCCCTGTGTCACAGATGATACACACACACACACACACACACACACACACACACACACACACACACACACACACACACACACACGCACACACACACACACACGCACACCACACACACACACACACACACACACACAATAATATAGCCACACTATATATATATATATATATATATATATATATATATATATATATATATATATATATATATAAAGATATACATATTTTTGTGTGTGTGTGTCACCTAAACAATTGCCTTGATCTCTGTAGTTTATTTACTGTCTCCGTCTGTTATTTATTATCGTTTCCTTCAGTTTTATTTGTAGACTTTCATTGGTGACTTTCAATTTAAACATAGCATTAATAACAACAAATAGTCGCACCAAATATTTAGAAAACTTCCAAAAACATTACAAAAAATTTATAACGTCTTTGAGAACTTCTAAAAGAATGCCTCCGATTAGACAGAATCACAAACTTTATTCATATCAAGGGTTATGCGTGCTTTGAAAGGGTACAAGTACTTAATACAATATAACCGAATGCATAAACAACAAACGCATTTAATGCTACACTATATGTAGTCACAACAGATCGTGTTAATAGTGTATATAAAAAATTCACACACTTAGAGCTTTCTCACAATATTTTCTCGTTCATATGCCAAAACCAAACTAAGCCGACATTGATTTGGTTACGTATGACACGTCATGAAGAATTGATCAACCAACTAGAAAGACTCAATATTGATGGAAAAGATCTACAAATAATCAGAAATATGTATTAGGAACAAACAGCTGCAATGAAAATAGAAAACAATATAAGCTCTTTCCAAAATATCAAGGTTGTACTCTGTCACCAGATCTGTCTTCACTTTACAGCGAAAACATCTTGAGAAATCTAGAAGAATGCCCTGGATTAAAGGTTGGAGGAAAAATGATAAATAACATTCGTTACGCAGATGACACCGTGCTATTGCAGAAAATGAAAGGGACCTACAAAACCTTGTGAATATACTAGAAATAGAAAGCAAAGGTAAGGGGTTGGAGCTAAATAGCAAGGAGACGGAAGTCATGGTAATCAATAAAACCATGAAATCCCCTCATGCAATATAACAGCAACGGCACAACCTTGAGACAGGTTGATAAGTTTAAATATCTGGGAACGGTCATTTCACCAGACGGCAGATGCACA
>CM060312.1:28307334-28389834 GCA_030674185.1 Monoplex corrugatus | reverse complement strand
AGCTTCTTCCATCAATTACCTCCATTGTCAATTCTTCTCTGGTCTCAGGAGTCTTTCCTTCTGCTTTCAAAACTGCTCTCGTCTGGCCACTTCTCAACAGAAAAATAATCTTGATTCCAATGACCTTAAAAATTATAGACCTGTATCAAATCTCTCATTTCTCTCTAATCTTCTTTAAATAATGGCACTAAAAGTAAAACAACTGTATGAGTATATCTCCTTAAATTATCTCCACCATCCTTACCACACATCGAACAAACCACAGTACAGAAACAGCTGTTGTTTACACAGTCAACAGACTTCTTTTTGCTTCTGATGCTTGTAAAATTTCTCTCCTAATACTCCTCGATCTGTCTGCTGCCTTTGATATTATTGATCACTCCATTTTTCTCTTTCATCTTGAATACACTTTTGGAATTATGGTTCTGCTCTTTCTTAATTCTCCTCCTATCTGTCTGGTTGCTTTCAGTCAGTTGTTGTCAAAGGAAATCAGTCTGAGACTGTTCGGCTTTCTTGCAGAGTTCCTCAGGGATCTGTGTTAGGCCCTGTCCTGTTCACCCTTTATACTTCATCCCTAACCAACATCATCAACCAGCATGACATGAAACATCATTTTTACACAGATGATTCACAACTACAGAATAGCACCACTCCTGAAATTATCACCTTCCTTATCTCAGAAGCATCCAACTGCTATATTGATATCCAGAACTAGATGACACAAAACAAACTACAATTAATATTAAATGGTGATAAAACGGAAGCCATGCATGTAGGTACAAAAAATAAACTTGCCTCTATCACACTGAATACTATCCATCTAGGTGACAACATCATCCCTGTCTCTGATTCTGTCAGGAACCTGGGTGTGAACTTGGACAACGCTCTTTCTATGCAGAAGTTTCTGACCCAGACCTGCCAATTATGCTACTATCAGATTCGGCTCATAGGTTACGTTCGAAGATATCTGTCAGCTGAGGCTGCATCTAAGCTTGTGACACCTCTCATTTTGTCTCATCTTGATTACTGTAATGCTCTCCTTACTGGACTACCGGCTTCTTCTCTCCTGTGTCTACAATGCATACAAAACATAGCAGCTTGTCTTATCCTCAGAAAGAAAAACTTTGATCATAACAGTTCTCTCCTTCGCTCTCTTCACTGATTGCCTGTCTTATAAAGAAATGAATATAAGCTGGATACCTTGTGTTACAAATCTATTCACCAGTCTGCTCCATCATGTCTTTGTGACAACATCAAAATTTATACGCCAACTCACACCTTGTGCTCAGCTTCAGGCATTCTTTCCCTTCATGTCCCTTGATTTAAACTATCAAGTGTTGGCCAGCATTCTTTTGCTGTCTCAGGACCATCAGCTGGAATAGACTACCACTCTGTCTTTGCCTAACACCTACCCTTTCTGCTTTTATATCCAATTTAAAGACCCACCTCTTTTCCCAACAATGAATTCTACAACTTCATCTTTCTGTGTTTTAAATAATGTAAGGTGGTCTTTGTCGATTGTATGTGTATGCTGTTGCGTGAGTGCACTTTGATTTGAATTGTCAAAATTTGGTGCCATATTATTATTGTTATTGTTGTTATTGTTATTATTATTATTATTATCAATAATTTCAATTATTATTTATCATCATCATCATCATCCATCATCATCATATTTTGTCATTCCTTTTCACCAGTCACTTGTCTTCACAACTTTGTATTCTTAATTTGTGTTCTTTATATCTTTTGTATACCTTACATCTAAAAGTAAATGTTAAAGAGGAAGAAAGAAAAGAAAAAAGAGTTTTTTCTCCTTTTCTTGATTTTTGGGGGGGGGGGAACGAGATGAGATGTGCCCTGGTAGATGTAGTAGTCAAAAAATTATAGTACGTTAATTTACCAGATTATTGACTTTCTTGGTTGTATTCACATGATGCACTTCAGATGTTTGACATTGGTCAGATCCTTTGATCAGATTTTGTTTTGTGGTTTTAATATGCTCTGAAAAGGATTCAAGGCTTTGGACTGTACTGTCTATAGTGTATGGTTTCAGTTTGCCCTGAAAGTGATCGGAGAGCATGGAATGCGAGCGCAGGACCAAGAGGCAGCCCACAAGGAGCTGCGTATAATGCGTGGTCTCTATCACCCCAATATTGTCATCTTGATCGACTCCTTCATGTTCATCACCAACTTCTCCTTGTGCTGGAGCTTTGTGAAGGGGGTGATCTTCGTAACTTTTTGGACAATATCAAGTCAGTTTCTCTCTCTGTCTCTCTCTCTGCTCTCTCTCTCTCTCTCTCTCTCTCTCTCTCTCTCTCTCTCTCTCTCTCTCTCTCTCTCTCTCTCTTCTGTCTGTCTCTCTCTCTCTCTCTCCTTCTCTCTCTCTCTCTCTCTCTCTCTCTCTCTCTCTCTCTCTCTCTCTACATTATCCAAGAATGACTCTGTATTATATTTTGTGTTTGTATAATTTCATAATGTGTTCATACCCCTTGAAATGGGGCTTTGGCCTTACTGAATAATTTTCTGATTGTGATTCTGATTCTGATTATCTCTCTGTCTCTTTCTCTGTCTCTCTTTGTCTCTCTTTGTTTCTCTGTCTTTGTCTTTCTCTCTCTCTCTCTCTTTTAAAGAGTCATACACTGAGCAGTTTTCTTCACACTTACCCTTTTTTTTCCCCCCATTCTCTACACCACCTTAGTGGTCACAGAAGTTGGGACAGTTTTTACAGTGTCATCATGATGATGATGAGGAGGATAATAACCATGATGTTACAGAGTTCCATTTTGGATTGAAACTGTGTAACAGAACTGTACATTTACTATTATAATATATCCTGGGGTCAACCAGGTCTGGGAGATACACATACCGGTGGTGTTTGTCAGAAGATTAGAGCAACACCCTCAGTGATGTATCCTTGAAGTGGATAAGACACGACTGTGTGGTTCCAATCTTCCCAGTGAGCCCTTGTCACACCCAACGCTGGGTAGGAGCTAGTTGGAACAGAAAAATCCCACAATGATTTTGAAAGGACTAGAGGTCATTTTTATTGGTGTAATACACAAAATGCATTCTGTTTTGATTCATGTAATACACAAAAATGCATTGTATTTTTCTTCTTCAGTTCATGTTTTTTCAGCTTGTCTGTCATTTCTCTAAGCCTCACTGGTGTCACATTGCTTGTGGTCAAATTTGGTACCTAATAGCAGATGTGGTAATAAGATGGGTAAAAGGACATTCCAATCAGAGGGTTTGAAGTTGCCTCAGTACCTCCCATCCAGTGTGTAAAGGTTTGAGATTTTTTTTCCCATCCAGTGTAGTAAAGGTTTGAGATTTTTTCCCATCCAGTGTGTAAAAGTTTGAGATTTTTTTCCCCATCCAGTGTGTAAAGGTTTGAGAGTTTTTTCCCCCCATCCAGTGTGTAAAAGTTTGAGATTTTTTCCCATCCAGTGTGTAAAGGTTTGAGTTTTTTCCCCCCCATCCAGTGTGTAAAAGTTTGAGATTTTTTCCCATCCAGTGTGTAAAGGTTTGAGTTTTTTTCCCCATCCAGTGTGTAAAAGTTTGAGATTTTTTCCCATCCAGTTGTAAAGGTTTGAGAGTTTTTTCCATCAGTGTGTAAAGTTTGAGATTTTTTCCATCAGTGTGTAAAAGGTTGAGTTTTTTTCCCCATCCAGTGTGTAAAGGTTTGATTTTTTTCCCATCAGTGTGTTAAAGGTTTGAGATTTTTTTCCCCATCCAGTGTGTAAAGGTTTGAGTTTTTTTCCCCATCCAGTGTGTAAAGGTTTGAGATTTTTTCCCATCCAGTGTGTAAAGGTTTGAGTTTTTTTCCCATCCAGTGTGTAAAGGTTTGAGTTTTTTTCCCATCCAGTGTGTAAAGGTTTGAGTTTTTTCCCATCCAGTGTGTAAAGGTTTGAGATTTTTTTCCATCCAGTGTGTAAAGATTTGAGTTTTTTTTCAATCTCCCAGGTCAGCTTGTGTGTAAACCTGTTATTGCCTAAACCCCCTTCATTTGTGTGTATACGTATGCAGATGCACATTAGAGATCCTGTAAGTCGTGTCATCCAGTGGCTTATGGAAACATGAAAACCCCCAGCATACACATCCACCAAAGACAAGAGTATACAGACTGTGCAGAACATACTACCTGCACAATGTAGGCAAAACAGAATGATATCACCCATCTGAGGAAAATCAGAATGCTTAAAAAAAGAGGTACCAAATATCTTGGTTAGGTGGTATGGATTTTTCAACTATGGTATGATTTGAGCTTCTTTTAATATTGTTTTTTCTGCTCTATGTTCTGCATTGCTACTGCTCTGTCACAACCCCCAGCCACTTATTTCAGCTTCCCAGAACACCTTCAACCCATTGAAATGGAGGTCACCATGAAGTGCAGATACAAAATTTTGCCAGAGACTTCTCCTAAGCTGCCATGGGATCTTTAACATACACTGAATGTGTCCCAGTTTGCGTGTGTTTTGTGCTCAGAGTTTGGTCATTGTTGGGTGATTGCTTTAGTGGTTTGATTCTTGTATAAAAAATTGTGCCTTATAAATGTCATTATTATTGGTAGCGGCAGAACAGCAGCAGCAGCAGTGAGTCAGTAGTAGTAGTAGTAGCAGTAGTAGTAGTAGTAGTATAAAGAGCATACAATGTATGAGAAATTTTCACAGTGCTGTCATGAGGAGATTGGGGATGATAAATGATGAGAGTTTCATTTCAGATTATGTCTGTATGGGAGAGCTGTACTTCATGATTACTTTCATAATACAGCCTGGCTTCAGACCCAAGAGATGCAGACAATTATGATGTTGGTCATGAAATTTGAAGAACACTTTTAGTGACATATCTGTAAAGTAGATGAGACTCAGTTGTGTGGTTCTGGTCTTCCTAATGAATAACAGAGCATGGTCTTCTCTGGGTGGGAATCAGATGGGGCTAAAAAAAATTCCCCAATAATTTATTTTACTGATGGGGGGTTTGAATCCATGACCTCCTAGTCAGTAAACCATTGTACTAACTACTTTGCTATATAGACTGGTGCTAAATATTGTTTAATGAATGTTTTAACATTACAGTTAATGGTAATGTTGCTGAGTTAAGTTGCATTGGTCAGATTTTGACATCATCATTGAAATAGACTTAAAGCATGAAGGTTCTTTCCCTACTGCCATTATGTTCTTTTGTTGATCACAGGTGTGTGTTTTTCCCCCTCTCACAGTGTGTGTGTGTGTGGTGTGTGTGTGTGTGGTGTGTGTGTGTGTGTGTGTGTGTGTGTGTGTGTGTGTGTGTGTGTGTGTGTGTGGTGTGGTGTGGTTGTTGTGTGTTTGTCCTGCAGAGAGAAAAGAGAGACAGAAAAAAGACAGAGTGGGGGAGTGGAGGAGTCCCTGGTGGTGCAGTGGACACTACAACTGATTGCTGGTCTTCAGGTTGGTCATCTCTTTTGGGGGAAATATGCAGAAGGATAATGCGCATGCATACCTGCTGAGACTGTTCTACACATGACAGTCTCTGCACGTGTGGAACCAAGAGCATCATAGGCAAGAGAGTGGGGAGAGCATTGCAGCCCTTACACTCTTTAAAAAATCAACTATGTTGGTTTGATATACATGCATGCCAGAACAGTGAAGCATTCTGATACATGATTTATATGTGAAGGCCATAAACCCATGCACATGTAAACAGTAATCAAGCATTCAACATCAAGGGAAGCCCACTAAGCAACACAAGGATTCTCTGAAGGCCAGCCTAATTAACTATGGCATCAATGTCTCCAACTGGGAAGCTATTGCAGGCGATGGAGTATGCTGGCGACAGCAGTACACACATGGCACAATCACATTTGAACGTCACAAAACAGCTGTTGTTCAACAGAATAGTGACAGACTAAAAACCCAAGGCTGCAAGACTCCTTATCATGCAGTGCCTGTAGGAAGAACATATGCCTCGAACAGATGAAGACCCATATCTGGCAATGAAGACCAGTATGCCTCATCTGTTTGATTCTTTGTGGAGAATCCGTAATCATCATCATCATCATTGTCATCGTCATCGTCATCATCGTCGTCATATTCATCATCATCATCATCATCACTTGTTGATGAAGAGAAATAGCTCCTGTCTTCCAGTCTGACCCTTTAATGAATTCAAATCTGGTTTGAGAAAAACATCATGTGTACTGTATCCAGTCCATTTAGTGTGAATTGGCACTAGACCCTGTTCAGGGTTGGTAGTCCCATAACCCTGAGGTCATAGGAAAGTCAGGTGGTAGAGACCTCAACTTCTCTTGGAGCCAGCATGATGAGGTCATTGCCTATCTACTGTCCCTCCTGTTTTACCTTTCCCTAATTTTAAAGATCAGGTCCCATTGTCAGCTGGCTAGACTGGAGGCCCCATGCACATATAAGGTTTAACAGGTGTGATTTGTGTAAACTTGTGCAAGCAGATTGGAAGGCAAGTACTCTCTTTCTGTCTCTATGCAAACCAGGCCTCTGTTCAGGGCTAGAAAAGGTTAGGCAGAGGAGGGAAGATGAGTACCATCCATATAATGCTAAAACCAACTAAGGATACAGGGTTATTGGGACAATCTTCACCTTTTTTATATTAAAACAATTGCGTCATTTTGTGTGTGTGTGTGTGTGTGTGTGTGTGTGTTGTGTGTGTGTGTGTGTGTTTGTGTTGTGTGTGTGTGTGTGTGTGGTGTACACACAAGATTTGAGCATAGCATTATAACAAATTCAAACATGTTTCTTGAATCTTGTTCACAATTTCATTGTTTAAATCATTTCTGTAATTGAGTTGTGTTATTTTGAATTTTTCAGTACAACTTTTATTTTAAGCTGTTAATAAGTGGTTTATGCTGCTGCTGCTGATGTGTGTGTGTATACACTTATATATCAATGCACTTGTATGAATCTGTCATCGAATCTGTGTGGGAACTGTGATGTGTGTGTGTCAGTGGGATAGAGAGAGAAAGGGAAGAAAAAGCCAGGTTGAAGGATAATAATAATTATAGAATAAATGATAACATGAATGAGTGAATGTTTGTATGTGCATAGTATCTGCATGTATGTGCATGTACATTTTTATCTGTTTCTTGGACAGTGTCTGTGCATGTTTTCAGTATTTGCATAACAAGAAAATTCTTCATCGAGATTTGAAGCCACAAAACATCTTTTTGAAGGACAAGTTCTGCATCAAAATTGGAGACTTGGGCATCGCAAGGTATCATCTTATTGTCTTGTAATTCAGGTTGTAATGTTACTGAAATATGCAAATGATGCCACATTTATTTGTATTGTGCCTTGACTAAATAGGCAGGAAAGCCTCTTTCCCTCAAAATTATTTAAATATGTGGCTGCGTATAAAGACTTCAGATAATTTCCTTCAGAAATGCGCAAGCAACAAACTGAAAGAACTTTGAACTTGACATCAATATTCAAAACTCTCAAATACAAGTAAACTGTAGTTACCAGTTCAAAATAATTGCTTTGTATGAGAGAGATGCCCATTTTGATTTTTTAATTATCATAATGTATGAAGCCTTAGGGGGTGGGGATGGGGGTGGGAGTAGACAAATTTGGCTGCTTTGCAGCACATACACATCTTTACCAGAGTGAAATTGAATTGTTTCAGACTGGATCATGGCAACATGCACATAATGCCACATAATGCATGTACACATATATACAAAGACACACACACACACAACACACACACACACCACACACACACACACACACACACACACACACACACACACACACACACACACACACACCACACACATATTCCACACACACATACATTCACACACACACACACACACACACACACACAACAACACACACACACACAAACACACACACACACACACCACACAACACATCACACACACACACACACACACACACACACACACACCACACACACACACACACACACACACACACACACACACACACACACACACACACCACACACACACACACACACACACACACACACACACACACACACACACACACACACACACACACACACACACACACACACACACACACACACACACACACACACACACACACACACACACACACACACACACACACACACACACACACACACACACACACACACACACACACACACACACACACACACACACACACACACACACACACACACACACACACACACACACACACACACACCACACACACACACACACACACACACACACACACACACACACACACACACACACACACACACACACACACACACACACACACCACACACACACACACACACACACACAACACACACACACACACACACACACACACACACACACACACACACACACACACACACACACACACACACACACACACACACACACACACACACACACACACACACACACACACACACACACACACACACACACACACACACACACACACACACACACACACACACACACACACACACACACACACACACACACACACACACACACACACACACACACACACACACACACACACACACACCACACACACACACACACACACACACACACACACACACACACACACACACACACACACACACACACACACACACACACACACACACACACACACACACCACACACACACATTTCAGATTTATAATCAGAAAATCTCATTACCATAAACAGAGAAATGTGCAGTTTCTCACTTTGCCTTACACTTTGCAACATTTTGTGTCTTCTTATCACAGTGTTTTGTATGGCATTATTTGAGATGAATGGTGTTTGGGAAAAAAAAAAGAAAATGGAGCATAGTAAGCATCACTGTAAACAATGCAGAGATTTATCAGATCAGGGTTGTATATGACTCAGCCTGGGCGGCATGGAGAAAGAGCTCCTCCTTTCCAGTCTGACTGCATGAGAATGCTTGAGTTCGAATCTTGAGAAAAGCTTTGTGCATGTAGCTTCCAGTTCATCCGGTTTTTGAGTTTGTGGTGAAGATGAAACAGTGAGGGAGAGGAGATGAGCGCTGCCATCATGATGTTCGCCCCAAGAAAAGTTGAGTTCTTTGCCACCTCACTCCTCTATGACCTACAGGTTCTTGGAAAACCTTTTCCTACAGTTTTGTATAATTTTGTTGCAGGCAGCTGGTGTTTACCAAAGAGATGGCTGCCACACACATTGGGACACCATTGTATATCAGTCCAGAGATCTATCAGGGCAATTCCTACAGCTACAAGGTTTTTACTTTTGAGGATCATTCATGACCACCATCTCTCTATGTCTGTCTGTCTGTCTCTCTCTCTCTCTCTCTGTGTCTCTTTTCTGTCTGTCTGTTTGTCTTCTCTCTCTCTCTCTCTTTTCTCTCTCTCTCTCTCTCTGTGTCTCTTTTCTGTCTGTCTGTCTGTCTCCCCTCTCTCTCTGATTTGTTGAATTTTTAACTCTTTTGCAGTTTACCTGTTTTCAGTTGTTTTAGTCTGAGGAGATTAGTTCAGCAGATGTGCAAGTTGGCGTGTGTGTTATTGTCTGTACTGTTGGAAATATAGTTTCATTTCATTTTATTCTCTGTTTCTATCTTTGTCTCTCTCTCTCTGTTTCTCTTTGTCTCTGTCTCTGTCTCTGTCTGTCTGTCTCTCTGTCTGTCTCTCCCCCTCCCCCCTCTCTCCCCTCTCTCTCTCTGTCTTTGTCTGTCTGTCTGTCTCTCTCTCCCCCTCTCTCTATCCCTCCCTCCCTCTGTTTTATTGGTACACATAGAAACAAAGTTTCAAAAATTCATATTAGTCATTTTGAACTTTTGACATGTTTTTGAAATTTGAAAATGTTTATGTAACTATAGGCTGAGTAATAGTTCTTGGCAAAGTAGGTAAGCTGTTGCAAACCTTTTGTAATACCCAGCACGCACACCCACCGGAGATGGAATGTAAAGACTGTGTAACATTGTAATGCCTGCACAGTGTGGACCAAACAGTGTACATACATGCATCCAAGAAAAACATTGCTCAGAACTCTTTATAAAAAAAATCAAATACTATAAACTTGCAACATAAATCCTGAACATTGGCAGGATCTAAGGTTGATTCCAGCTTTTGGTTTCTGTATGTGACTTGTTTTCATAAAAGGGAATTTAAGTTGATGTTTGGTGACATCAAATTATTCTGTCGTCGGAAAGAGTTTGAAATTTTCTTTCCAGTGATATTTAAAAGAAGTCTGTAGGGCAAAGACTATAGGAGTTGCTGCCAGTTGAAATGTCTTCTTCTTCCTCTTCTCCCTCAAGACCGTGAAGAATCTTTGAGGTACCACATTAAAGAAATGTGCACCAGGTTCTTCCAACTGAATCAGTTGTGTGCCAGAGGCTGGGTCCCTGCAAATGATTTCTCTGTCCATCCAGCAATGTTGTCATTCCATCTGGCTTTTTGTTTTCTGTCTTCCTCTCAGTATCACTGCCTTCTACAGTTCCCTGTTGGATTGATTTAGCAAGGCCATTAGATCTTGTTATATGGTCATACCAATGTAGTTTTCTTTTCTGAACTGGTATCAGCAGATCTTCGCGTGGACCAGAGTACTAGTTTGGTGATTTGGCGTACATGATCATTGGTGATATAATCAGTGTATCTGATATTTCGTTTCTTGCGACAGCACCTCATATCTCCAAATCCACATTGAGTGTCCATGTCTCACATGCATATATACAAAGATGGAATATACCACCAGTGCCTGTAAAAACTTGATTTTGTGTTTCATGGAGATGTTCTTGTCCTTCCATACAGAGGATTTCTTGTTTGGATCCCTTATTGAAATGTCACATGAGTATTATTATCCTTCTTTTAGGAAATGAGTTGTGACTACAGTCTGAGTGTCACTCAGACAGACCCACACCACTTTCTGCAGCTGTATGTCAGATCACCCTCATGCGAGTTGTCCCCATTTGTGAGAATGGGTCATGTGTACATATTTTTTCTTACACTCTTCTGTCACTGAAACAAAATGCTGTAAGTCCGTGAAAGTGTTGTGACTCATGGCTTCTTCTCAACAGACAGATGTATGGAGTCTTGGATGCTGTGTGTACGAGATGATGACATTACGATATGCCTTCCATGCTCCTTCCAGATATGAACTGGTGGGCAAAGTTGTCAACAAGCAGGTAAACTGATGTCATTGTTTTCTGATTCATCTCAACTGTGTTGATTCTAACTGTATTCTGATTTATCACTGCTGTGTCAATTCTAAGCCGAGTTTCATTTTGACTGTGAGTTTGAAAGTGTCACAAGACCAGTGAACATTGTGAAGGGCTTAGCACAACACTGCTGACCAGTAAGCACTGGTTTGAACCCACATGAATCCATCGATCAAAAAAATTAATCTTGGATTTTCATCCTAACCAGCTCTTAACTGGACTTGAGCGTGCTATGGGTTTGTTGGGATGACTGGGAGAACATAGTTGAGTTTCGTCTACTTTACAGATGTATCTCTGGGGGTAGTGCCTCAAATATCCTTACCAGTATTGTAAGGTTTCAGTATGTCTGGGGCCTGGTTGATGCTGAGATATTATGAAGGTAAGTGTAGAGTACAGCCTGTCAGTGGAAAATGGAACATGATATCATCACAACCATCATACCCATTTCTATCATCATAATGTGAAAATAATTGTCTCACAGTCTGTGGTCCTTTGTGCCCTGATGTCATGATGATGTCAGTTTTGGAGTTTGGAATTTGTTTGAGAAGAATTTATTACACTTGGACAGTTTATATGCATTCCATCCAAATCTGCCAGACTCCATGAGCCATTGCAAAAAAGGTGAGTTTGGAAGTGTGTTGAAGAGCCAAGATGAGCAGCAGACAGGTAGTGAAGGAATGGTGCAGGAAAAAAAAAGAATGAAAGAAATGAAAGAAAATGTCATCGCACATGGGTCATTTCAGTTTGCTTTATCAAATGCTATGCCATAAAAGTAGTAAATTGTGATGTCTATCACTCAGCTACCGATTTATGTGAAAATGTGATAGTGAAACAACAGTGTCATTTTTAAGAAATGTCAGCATCTATGACTGCTGTGATGCTGTAATTATTATTTTTTCACCACCACCCCTACCCCCATGCGCATATTTTTTGTTGTTGTTGTTGGAGTGGGTGGTGGCAGGGGACATAAGACAGATAGATGGAGTGTATGCAGAATTCTGTACAGGTATTGATTCTTTAGCAAAAAAAAAAAAAATCATTATTGACTTTAATCGACCTCAGTTTTAGTTGACCCTTTGACTCCCCATTCTATCCATTGGCTGCAAAAACTTATATAGTTTTCACTTTGTTATCATCGTTGACAATGCAGAATGCTACTGGATAGGGTGAGGGAGTCAAAGAGTTAAATCAGTTGTACTACAGTCACAGTTTGATGCAACAGATTAAAACTTTTAGAGTTGGGTAACCCTTTCCCGACACTGCAGTCTGAGATCAGTAGCACTTCTGCCAGAGGCTACTTCTTTCCACCACTGTATACCTCCAATGTTTTGACATTTTCAGTGAAAAAAAAGAAAGAAAAAAAAAGAAAGATTGACAAATGCATTTCACACCTAGGCTTGACGATTAGTGAAGGAAAATGATTTGATAAACATGGTGTGGATTGAAAAATATTGGATACAGACAGGTTTTGGACTCAGACTTCACTGCAATTAGTATATTCGAAAATCTGTGCTGAGTTGTGCATTGATGTTCCAAGTTATCTCAGAATTTGTCTGCAATGAGTTAAATCTATGTGATACTTAAAGATGGCACATCATACTTGCATTAGGATTAGGAATGAGCTATTTCTCTTTTTTAGTGTCTGTAATAAATCCTTTGATCTGTGCACTTGTGAAGTATGTTTCTATGGAGGTAATTTATCATAGCTGCGTGTTATGTAGTATTCCAGTGAAATTGTGTGTGTGTGTGTGTGTGGTGCGTGCGTGCGTGCATGTGCGTGCGTGTGTGCGTGTGTGTGTCGTGCATGTGCATGTGTGCATATGTGTGTGTGTATGTATGTGTGTGTGCATGTCTGTATGTGTTTGTGAGAATGTATGTTGGTATTTGTGTGAGAGTGTACATGTACATATATTGGTGTGTATGTGTGTGAGAGTACGCATGTGTGTGGGTGTGTATGTGTGTGTGTGTGTGTGTGTGTGTGTGTGTGTGTGTGTGTGTGTGTGTGTGTGTGTGTGTGTGTGTGTGTGTGTGTGTTAGTTACTGATTCTGCAACAAATTGTTTACAACAGGTGCTTCCCTTGCCTGAGTGCTACAGTCATCCCCTTTGTGAATTAGTGCTAACCATGCTGTGCAAAGACCCTGATCATCGTCCTCATACCACTCAGCTCTTGGCCTCTCTGCAGGTAGGTCTCTTGTAAAGGGTTATTTGCTGTTGAAACACACACACACACATACACACACACACACACACACACACACACACACACACACACACACCACACACACACACCACACACACACACACACACACTACACACACTCTCACACGACACACTCACACACACACACACACACACACACACACACACACACACACACACACACACACACACACACACACATGTACATACACACTGATACACACACTCACATACACACACACACACACACACAACTACACACACATACACACACACATATGTACACACCACAATACACCATACACACTCACTCACTCACTCACACACATGCACATACAAACACACACACACACTCTCTCTCTCATGTACATAGACACACACACATACACACACTTACACACACTCATGTATGCACACACACACGCACACACAACACCCCACGCACACACACACACACTCACTCATGTACATACACACACACTGGTACGCACACACATACACACCATGCGCGCGCGCACACACACACACACAAACTCATGTACATGGAAAACCCATGTCAAACAGTTGTGCCATACTCTGTACTATCAGCTACGCAGAATAGGTAAGATTCACTCCTTCCTTTCCACTGATGCTGCCAACAAGCTTGCTGTCTCTTTCATACTATCTAGACTGGACTATTGTAACTCTCTATTCGCAGGTCTCCATGACAATCAACTATTTAAACTTCAGCGCATACAGAACCACGCGGCTCGCCTTGTTCTCCACAAGCCCAGGCGTGAGAGTGCAAAATCTCTGCTTAGAACACTTCATTGGCTCCCGGTAAAGGCTAGGATTCAATATAAAGTTGCCTGTCTCTGCTTTCAGTGTATCTATCACGAGAACATGCCATCCTATCTTGCCAACCTCCTGCAGGGTTACAAACCCTCTCGAACGCTCCGCTCTTCTGACACCTCACTGTTGACTGTTCCTCGCTTCTCTCTAGACACCTTTGGTAAAAAATCTTTCTCTGTCTTTCGCCCAAATGTATGGAACTCTCTACCACTGTCTCTCAGAAAAACTAAGTGTTTCTCAACCTTCAAACGGCACCTGAAAACCCACCTCTTTCAAACTCATCTAACCTGAAGAGCCTTAGTTTGCAAGTCTGTCATCAGACTAATCTCTCCTGCCTGTATAACAGTATTTTGTATAAGGGCCTATAGAGCAAGGTGTTGTGTGTGCGTGCGTGTGTGTGTGTGTGTGTGTGTGTGTGTGTGTGTGTGTGTGTGTGTGTGTGTGTGTGTGTGTGTGTGTGTGTGTGTGTGTGTGTGTGTGTGTGTGTGTGTGTGTGCTTGCTTGAGTGAGCATGTGTGTGTATCACTGTATGTGTATAGCTGAGGAGGAGATAGGGGAGAAATTGAGTGGGAAAGAGACTGAAATACTTTAAGAAACTTTTTTAAAATCTTTGTATGTAAATTGTGATGTATGATATGCGAATAGTTTATAATTTGAGAGGTAATTTTGATTGTTAAGGTGTTAATGCTGTAATACTGAAGTTATAATGTTTTTCCTGTATATGGATTAGAATTTTTCTGTTTTTATCTTCATTCAAAATATTGATTATAATTTTATGTACAACTATTGCATGCATAAACACACACACATGCATGCAAACATAGCACACGCACACACTCCACACACACACACACACACACACACACACACACACACACACACACACACACACACACCCCACACACACACACACACACACACACACACACACACACACACACACACACATTCTTACAAACACACGCGCACAACAACGCACACCACACACACACACATACACACACACACACATGTACGCAAGCACACACACGCAGCAATATATAAACACAGTATGCCTCTTTATTCATATGAAAAATCTGTTAATCTTTCTTCATTACATAAGTCAGTGTTTAAATTTTAATATTCTGTGGTTTCTTATGTGTCTTCTTACTTGTATAGCTTTAATGTTTGTCGTTATCTTATTGTGTATGTAATTGTGAACATTTTTTATCACCTTTTGCCTTTCTTGCGAAATGTAAAGCGCTGGTGAGCATGTTTTTATATGGAATATGCGCTATACAAATAAACATTATTATTATTATTATTATTACATACACACACACTTGTATATACACGCACATACACACACACATACACATACACACACACACACATGCAGACACACACACACATATTCACTTGCACACACACATACACACACACGCACGCACGCAGCATGTACGCACGCATGCAAACACACACACACACACACACACACACACATTCTTTCATAGTTTATCTGTAAATACTAAGAGTCTGCAATTCCTTTTCTTTTTAATTTTTCTTTCCTTTTTGTTTCTTCCTGTTTTCTGTGTTTGGTTGTGGGGTGGGGTGGGGGTGGGGGGTTGGTTGTTTTTTTTAAAGGGAGGATGTTTGCTTTTTTCCCTTATCTTTGGTTAGTATTTTTTGGACTGTTTCTTTCTTGTGCCTTTTTTGTATGTATTGTTTTGTTTGTTTTTTATTTGTTTGTTTGCTTCATATTTTACCACCACAGTGGCATCAAATTTCATATAACTTAATTTGGGTTTTCTACATATATAGCCAGACATAGGTTCAAGTTAAATTGTCACACTCCACGCTGCGCCAGTTTGGGGTGGGTGGGAGAGGGGGATGGTGGTAATTCTTGGACTGATATAATTAACTCACTCGGTACGACGGAACGCTATAGCGGTCGTGAGGAAAGGCACGATTCCGTACGAGGAACGCTATAGCGCTTTCGATAATTAAAAATTTTTAGACGCTCCCCTTTAGATCCTGCATGCCTACCATAGCCACACTGGTCACTGCAAACATGTCAAGGGTCAAAGGGAAAGTTTTTCTCCCACTTTGCCTTGTTCTCTGGCTCTTGTGGCCTGCATGTCCCAGTTCAGTGCCACGCCCCCTTTGATTTCTTGAATCAGTTTGTGACAGAAGACTTTCTAAATTCCATTGTCATAACAGAAGGCATAAGAGAACTGAGTGGCAAGCAGAATGAGCACTTCTCCTGACCTTCTCACCTTTGACTGTGTGATCATGGAGCTGATCAGAGTGTGTGACTGTACAGTGATCCTGACCACAAAATTTGGGGTATTTTCAACATGGCACATGACGAAGAAATATTCAAAGAAGAACTTCAATATTTTGGCATGAACTAACCCAGCATGTAAATATTCAAATCTAAAAGTTTCATTTTGTTCCTTTATGTTTTGTATTTTTGTGATTTTTTTCCTAACCCTTCAAAATGGGCTGTCCCTGGGGAAACGCAAGGGGAAAAACTCTCCGTACCGAGTGAGTTAAAAGCCTTGTCAGTTCAACACATTAATCATCATTCCATAGTGACTGGATATTTCACTGCATTTATCAAACCAGTATTTTGTCCTGAGTATGTATGTGTGCTTTGAAAATTTTCATGTGTGACTGATGTGTTTGTGCCTGTTTCAGTCTTGTATCCATATCTGTTAATTTTTCTTATTTTTCTTTTTTTTATTTATTTTTTTTAATTTTACAGGAATTGAATACGGAACAACCACAAGCAGAGTGGCAAAGAAATAAACAAGGAGAAAGTGAGCTTGACAGATCTGAAAGACCAAAAGACGCCAGATTTCTAAAAATCTGGCGTCTCAGAATGGCTAGTGCTCTCACCCAATTCCTGGGCAAAAAACAGGCTGTCCAGTCTGCTCAGCTCAGGGCTGCATTGGCAGAGCAGTTGTCATCAGGCAGCATCAGAGACTTTGACAGCTCTTCAGGGAAACGGTCTTCACAGACTGGAACATCGAGTGCAAGAAGAGTTAGAGTTACCAGTAAATTTACTGCTTCAGATACCAGGCATGCAGATGATAAGGATACAATAGGATCTTCAACATTGTCTCACAATACTGATGTGTCTCAGTATGTAGAAAGTACAGCGAGTGAAAGAAGCAGCTTAGATAGTAGTGATGCCACACTGTATATTTCACAGTCACAAACAGAAAGCAAGGATAGCAGGGTTGTGAATGGGAGTAGATACCAGTCAGGACAATCTTCATCTAGGCAGCATAGGCAAAACAGGAAAGACGAAATGTGTGATAATGGAGATAGTAGTAGGCTTACGAGTGATAGTGACAGTGACAGTGGCAGTGATTTTGACAATCCTTCATCACAAACCCTTCGTGCTCATAATAATTCAAAACTCAGCTATCTGAGGATTGGCAAATCATCCATGGTTGTCAGGGCTAGACCTTTACCACAACCTCGTCTTTATGAAGAGCATACAGACAGTGTTGATCATTTCCGTGGTTATCAGAATGAGTCTAATCCTGGTGCTTCTAGCAGAGCCTTCTCCTCACCTCTGTCTCAGAACACTGCCACAGAACTAGAGAGAGCAGCACTTAGGTCTGCAACTAACACATCAGGAGATCAGGAATCCCAGCCCAGTTTTCAGCAGAACAATAGTACAAAGGGTATTGACATGGCTTACGCTAATGATGTATTGAACTGGGCAAGAGCTAAGCTTTTGCCACCAGAGTCTGAGAACTTAAAAGCCAAAGGCAGCCATGATTACAAACGTCCAGTGTTCAATGGGGAGGTCAGAGGCATACAGAGAGTGACCACATCCTCTGGTGAGGGAGATACAGAGAATGGGGCAGGTGTGAGAGATGGTCTGATGAAGGAGGGAGCAGGTGCGAGAGATATTGTGGCAGAAGAGAGGACAGGTGCATCTCCTGATGCTGAAAGTCAGGTAGGTTCACAGAAGTGCACATCATAGTTATGGTCCAGTATTCATCAGCTTAGTTTATCATTTCAGTTCAATTCAAAATACTTTATTTTATTATCTCTAAACAAGAAATTAAATATAACTGCTGCCATAGTGATAACCACAATTAAAAACTGCGTGAAAAAAATCAAATGAAGTGAAATACACACTCAGACACACAGACACATAGACACACATGCACACATGCGTGCACACACACACCCACCACACACACACACACACACACACACACACACACACACACACACACACACACACACACACACACACACACACACACACACACACACACACACACACACACACACACACACACACACACACACACAACACACACACTCTGAATCATGCACATATACATTCTTTGCTCGACCGCAGTGCATCCATGTGCAACTGACTCATTTGTTAGGGAGTATAAAGCTAGAAGAACAGATGAAAGCATACTAAATGAATTGGGAACAGCAAGAAAACTTCTATCATTAATAAATGAAAGAAAATTAAGATATGTAGGCCATGGGCTACGTAACCAAGAGACTGGCTTTATGAAGACTGTCTTTCAAGGTAAGACTGAGGCAAAAAGAAAAAGAGGCAGACCACCAGATTCTCTCATTGGCAACATAATCAAAACCAGCGGCATGAGAATCCATGAAGTCAGCAGGGCCAGCGAAGCCCGGAGCAAATGGAGGAAATAACCCTGTCTTTGTCATTGATTGCAGCGGCCAACACTGCACCCAGTGATGCCAAGAGACTGGCTTTATGAAGACTGTCTTTCAAGGTAAGACTGAGGCAAAAAGAAAAAGAGGCAGACCACCAGCTTCTCTCATTGGCAACATCACTGAAACCAGCGGCATGAGAATCCATGAAGTCAGCAGGGCCAGCGAAGCCCGGAGCAAATGGAGGAAATAACCCTGTCTTTGTCATTGATTGCAGCAGCCAACACCACACCCAGTGATGCCAACAGATGAGATGAGATGAGATAAAGCTACTTTTTCTCTTGAGCTCCACTTTTAGTGCATTGAATTGGCAGTTTGATGGAAGGAATTCATAGTATTGCATGAGGACATGACCACCATCCAGAACATTTGATCTCATTTTTTTGTACCACTCAACTTTCATGCAACTCCACATACTTACTATCTTGCTTCTCATCTATAATCTACAACACGTATTCATTACATTATTTGAAAGTTTTCTAAATCACCATAGCCATCTATATGGCAGATACTTCAACAAGAACATCTGTATATCATTTGGTAGATGGGTGTCACTTGACAGACACCATTTCATAACATGGTAATAGAAAAAGATATCAATTTGTAATTATAGGAAAAAGTGTTGTTGATAATTAGCTATTCAGAATACATATTGTATGCTTACACTGTTCAGTGTTTGTTCTTCAAACTGATTATTGTCCTTAAACATTCTGTTACACATATTTACATACATGCATGTTACTCACACTTGCTTATACATACACATTTACATTTATGCACACCACACATGCGCATGCCTGCATGCAAATACTTACATATTCATACACATTCACACACGTGCACACACAGATGCGCACGCACACACGCATGCACGCACACACACACTCTCTTATATCACACCAACCATACACACACACATGCACACCACACACACATGCACACACACACACACACCACACACCACACACACACACA
The DNA here is from genome assembly GCA_030674185.1 of Monoplex corrugatus. Classification (NCBI taxonomy): domain Eukaryota; kingdom Metazoa; phylum Mollusca; class Gastropoda; order Littorinimorpha; family Ranellidae; genus Monoplex; species Monoplex corrugatus. Next base: position 28,369,934 of record CM060312.1, on the reverse strand, counting down.
CACACAAACACAAAAACAAACAAACAGACAAATAGTCACACATACACAGATTAATGTACAGTGTTGTGTGTCTTGGACAGGCCTGTGTTAGCCAAGAGAAAGGAAAGAAAAAGAAAAGAAATTTTCTAAGAGGTAAGTGAGGAAGTGTCATCAAGATCTTTTTTCCATCCCTCCACCCCATCCCGCCTACCTGTCTTCTGCACTGTTCTAGAGTTACTTTCCCCATGTTGATCACTTCTGCTCTCCATCGCACCTCCAGACTCACACAATCTGAGGTCACCATGAGTACAGAACATGAAGGGACACTACTCTGGGACAGCTTTTCACAGTGCTATGATGATGAGAATGGGGATGAAAGTGATGATGCCTGGGGGGAAGAGTGGGTGTTTCCATTTTGAATTGGGACTGCACGACATGGCTGCACTCTGCACCTAGTTTTTCAATATGTCTTGGCGTTTAGCCATGCCTGAGAGATAGAGACACCTGGAGACCTGAGAGAGACAGACACCTGTAATGTTAATCACACCTGGAGGCCTGAGAAAGACAAGACACCTGTAATGTTAATCAGGAAAATTGAGCAATACCTTCAGTGCAATGAGGCTCGATTTCGGGGTCCCAGTTTTTCCAGTGAGCCCAAAACATGCTCAACTCTGGATAGGAGCAGGTCACATCAAGCTCATCCTTTATCCTTTGATAATTTGAATATAGTGTCCGTCTGTAACTTATAGTTTTTCAAAAGATGTGTGTGGTGCTGCATGCCAATCTGAGTGCATGCGTTTAAGTCCAGCTTGGGGGAGGGGGCAGTAATCTGTGTGCATGTGGCCTCCAGTCCACCCAGTTGTGAATGGGCATCTGACCCTGTTTATTGTTGGTGACGGTAAAGCAGCAAGGGAGAGGAATTTGGCGCGTTCGTTCCTGATAATGCAAACCTCAAGAAAAGTCAAGGTCTTGATGCCTCACTTTCCTTTGTCTTCAGTGCTATGGGACAACATTTATCTTTCATTTTTGTATTGATTGATTTTTTTTTAAAACAGAGAGAGAAAGAGAGAGAGAGAGAATGATATGAAAGATATTTTGAAAAATCATTCTTAATCAAAGAAAATGCCAGTATAGTATTTGTGTGTATTTTTTTATTCATTTATCTGTTCCTTTCTTATGTTACTTTTTGCTGCTTCATCTTTTGCATAGCATTGCCTTTATTTGACAATAGAGCTCTCAGAGAGCAAGAGATGTATTCATTGCTTTTGAAGTTTTAAATGTACGTGAATTTATGCGGTATTTTTTCCCCAATTATTTACTGTCATTGTTGCATGACTGATCAACATGTGAAAGTATATGTTTTATTTTAACTCATTTTATTGCCTTTTTAACATTGTATGTTTATCATTTTTTTCTGTTTACATGGTGGAACTGGTTGACATGTATTTGCTTTAGATTTCCGCCTCTGGCACTAATGCTGTTGTGATGCGCTTAGTGTATTCTTCTGAGGCACTGTTCAAGTAGTCATTATTCAATACATTGTTGTTGTTATTATTATCATCATCATCATCACATCATCATCATCATCACACCACTACCACACACACAACCACACCACACAACCACCCAACCACCACCACCACCACCACCACCACCACATCATCATCATCATCGTCATCGTTGTCGTTGTTGTTGTTGTTGTTTTTATTGTTATTACTTTGAGCTGCCTCTGAGCCCATCAAAACTGTGGTCTGGTTGAGAGATCAAGGCAGGAAGAGCTACAGAACGTGGGACACTTGTTCACAATGCTGTGAGAAATTATATAAAAACAGGAATGATGGTGATGATACTAAAGAAATACTACTGAGGAATGAGACAGCATGACAAAGTTGTGCGTTTATGTCTTCACAGAAAGGAAGATCAAACAAGTTGACAGCAAAACAACAGAAGATGTGAAAGAAACGGACCATCCTGCTTCAAAAGATCTGCGGTTTGTGAACGCAACTGACAAACCCACCATGGTAAACCCTCTCTCTTGTGTGTGTGTGTGTGTGTGTGTGTGTGTGTGTGTGTGTGTGTGTGTGTGTGTGTGTGTGTGTGTGTGTGTGTGAGTGAGTGAGTGTGGTGGTCTTTGATTTAATGTCTATTCACTAAAGTGATTTTAGACAAACAAAAAAACAAAAAAACAAAAAAAAAGAGGAAACTTGGAAATGGTTAATCTTCAGGAAAAAGAAATGAACCAGAAAAACAAGACAAGAAAGAAAAATTCACAAATGACGTTATCATAATTAACGATTGAAACAGTAAAATTAGCTAACCATAACACTGAACATGAGAAGTAACGGCGCGTTAAAGATAATTCGCTATAGGACTTTTTGACAGGCTAACAAAAAATTCATATGTTAAGGATGGTGAGGCAAATACGTCAGAAACTGTCTTCGTTGATAACGTAGGTATATGTCGTTTTACCCGACGCATGAAAGAATATGACTATGCGTTATCTTCTTTCCACACACACACTACATTCCTGGTGTATTTTGTTTTGAATGCATCAAGTTTCCACCTATACATAAGGGATTGTATGTGCCTGTCTGTCTGTCTGTCATAGAACTGTTTACTATCCCAGGGTATATCAGCATCCTCTGTGTGTGTGTGTGCATGGTGCTGCATGTGTGTATGTGTGCATGCATGCATGCGTGCATGTGGTGTGTGTGTATGTGTGTGCACTTGTAGGTGAGACAGAGAGGATGATAACTTGAATTAAGAATCAACACCCCAACAGGGCTGATTGTACCCTGGTTCATTATCCTGTATGTATGTGTGTGCGTGTTTGTGTGTGTTTGTGCGTGCATGTGCATTCTTTGTTCTATTCCTAAAAAGCACAGTGAGCTTGCTTTTGGCATGGACTGTTTGCACAATAGAAATAAATTTGTTATTGTTATCTGTATTTAGTCTGGAAAATGGTCAAAATAGGTGGATATCATTGAAATCCAATTTTTTGTGACCTGTCCTCTAAAATAGTAAAATTCCATGCAAGGATTGATTGACACCATAGCGATTCTTTGTATGCATTAAAGACTGTAGGCATGGCCCCATACAGACAGTGGCTTAAGGGTACGAAAGAAAACTGTTGGCCTTGTGAGAAGTTGAAGTCTCTGCTATCTCATTCCCCCTACATCTTCAAGGTCAGACACAAACGTTAATCTTTTCTTCCTTCCGTGTTATAGGATAGTGGTAAAGAGCAAGGGGTTACGCTGTACACCAGGGCACAGTACGTGAAGTTCAGCACCCTAAATGATGAGAACATTGACCTCTCCATTGGCAGTGAAAGGTAAGGCTTTTTTTCTGTGTAACGCTTACAGGAATCATACATTTGTTTGTTTTTCACTTTTTAAAACATATGACTCATTAGAACCATATACTTATTTTCATTATAGATGGAGGTTGTTTCCTGGCCTCGCCATTAGAAATGATAACAAATATTTCAAATGGAAGATCGAGATTGGTTGGCACCACATCTTTTGGTTTGTTTATTTCTTTCTTTGTTTCTCTCTTTGCTTGTTATTTATTTATGTATTTATTTATTTATGTATTTATTTATTTATTTTATCTGTTTATCTATTTATTTATTTATTCATTTATTTTTACTTTGATAGGTCATAGATTTCTCCCGTTTTTTCAGTGTTGTTTGTATTATGCTTTGAGTTGGCTATGCCTAGTTGTTTTATACTTTAGTGACATGACGAATTTGTTGCTGGAGAAAAACTGTTTCCTCTTGTCAGTGGGCTGCATGTTTTCTCCCTCTTGAAACTTAATAATGACAGTGAATCATGCTTGTATAGTGCCATTCCCCAAACTCTGGATTCACTGTACATTTCACATGTCACAAGGCACAGAATGCATTACATACAGAAGCATTGATGTATCACACATACACTCAAACATCAGAATATACTTTATGAATTAAGTCAGTTTTGCTGTATTTGTGTATATTGAAAAATTCTTTTTTCTTTCTTTTTTTTTTCATAATTGTCAGTTTGAAAAAGTTCAGTTAAGTTAAGAGATAAGGTATCATAATTCTGCATTTAGCCAATTTTACAATCTGGAAAAAATGGTGGTATCAAATGATTTAAAATTTTTCGCTAAAATATTTCTGTTTCTTTTTGATCCAAACTTTCCATCCGTGATTCTCCATGAGGCTGAAAATATGGTCCAGATCTTGTATGAACAGTATTAAGATTTATCTATGATAGTGTAGACAGCTGATAAATCACTGCTGACATTTTGTTCACACTCATGCACACACAAACATGTATGCACCACGCTGACATACACACACACACACACACACACAACACACACACTCACTCACTCACTCACTCACTCGCACACAAAAAAAAACCATACACACAGAACACACACACACATACGCACACTCACTCTCATACAGAAAACACACACACAGAACACACACAAACACACGCACACAACATGAATATCACACATCTATGTTCAAACACACACTTATGCATGCACACACACACACACACACACACACACACACACACACACACACACACACACACACACACACACACACACACACAACACACACACACACACACACACACACACACAAAACACACACACACACACACACACACACACACACACACAGTGCAGTCTTACTTATTTAAGAAGGTGAGTACAGTGCCAGTCTTACTTATTTAAGAAGGATGAGTAACAAATGTCCAAATTTTAAGAGGAAAGGAATTAAGGTATGAAAACATGCAAGTTGTCTGCATCATTGAAGAATATTTTTGTTTTGTGAAGTACACTGTAAATATTGACACCTCAGTCCATCAATCTTGACTCCTTATTTTATAGTCTGCTACTGGGCTACATCTGCTGTTTTGAACTAAAACTTTTTCTGGTTGTGCTGCGTAGTGTGATGTGTGCAGATGTAATCAAAGGCTGGAGCTTTTTCATGTATATAAGCTATAATAGCTGAATGATTTTGACTAAACAATGGGAATTTGTATCAGGTAATGGACAGGTGTGACATCTGTTTTGAAAGGTTAATGATAATAACAATAATGGCTGCTCATACACTACCTCATCTCACAAGAGCCCTGAGCCCTTCACCAGTGCATAAGTGCCAAAGGTGATCATATGTACAGAAAATATATGTCAGCCATTAGGATCACAAAGCATACACCAAGTCGGATAAAAGCAACCCCACGTTTGCTCTCCCTGTCAACTTATGAATAAGTTATTAATTTCTTTTAATAATCACACAACAGTCATACATATTTGAGATTCATCCTTTGACTCCTGCACCTTTTCGACCAACTGCAAAAACTTAACCCTTTGACTCCCTCACCCTGTCCACCAGGGAGTCAAAGGGTTAAGATTTTGTTTTGTTAGCATGCTTGACAAAGCAGAATGCTAATGGATAAAAGTGAGGGAGCTAATGTGTTAGAGACACATTTCTTTCATAAGGCATTGTTAACAGACAGTAAACTGCACATAAGTTTCCATTATGTTTTTCTCAAAAAAGGCATGATAATGGAGTAGCACTAGACTTCCATTTGGAAGGCCAAAGTCCAAACCTGCATTGGGATCTCTTTGTGCGTAAAGTGTGGAGATGTTTCTGATCTCCAGGTCAACAGTGTGCGGACTTGCAAGTGCTTGTAGCCTTTGTGTGTATACATGCATGCAGAATTATCAAATACACACGTTAAAGATTCTGCAAATCATGTCAGAGTTCAGTGGAAGTCAGAAGAAAAAAAAAACCGGTATGCATGCCCTCCATCATAATGCCTGCACTGTGTGGGTCAAACACCGTGCAAACACACAGACACATACTGAACGAAATATAGACAATAAGGATATATGTGTGTGAGTGCGTGTGTAAGTGAATGTGTGTGTGTGTTGTGTGTGTGTGTGTGTATAAGTGTGTGTGCATGTGTGTGTTGGTTGGTTGGTTGGTCTTTGATTTAATGTCTATTCACCGAAGTGATTTTAGACAAGCATGTGTGTGTGTGTGTATGTGAATGTGTATGCATGTTTGTATAAGTGTGTGTGCATGGGTGTGTATGTATGTGAATGTGTATGCATGTTTGTATGTTTGTGTGTGTAAGTGTGTGTGTCTGTGTGTATATGTGTGTGGTGTGTGTGTGTGGGGGGGGGGGGGGGGGGTGTCTATTCTATGAAAAAGGGATATTGTTAGAAGGGCTTGATTGCTGTCTTTTTTTTTTTTAATTGGATATTCCTCTCTGCTGCCTGTGATTCAACGGTGCAGCTATTCTGTCCCACTAATCTGTTGTGCTTCCATTGTTGATATCATGATTGATCATCCACCCATATGTACTTCCACCTCTAGCTACCAGTCATGTAGTATTGTGTAATCATTCATGTATGTGTATGTTTACAACCACATGTAGGCTATAAAGTGTGTTTGTATGGTTAGATGTTGTTGGTACCAGTATATATTCATTTCGGCATGTATTAATATTTGTATTCTGGTATGTGTGTGTGTGTGTGTGTGTGTGTGTGTGTGTGTGTGTGTTGTGTGTGTGTGTGTGTGTAATATCAGTGTTTCTGTAAATTACATTATAATGTAAATAATTTTTGTATAGCGCTATTCTCCAAATTTATTTGAACTCACTGCGCATTACACATACATAATCATAATTTTCAGTGGAGCATGAAGACTTCAGGCTATTATATGAACTGAACGTACCCTACTATGTTGTCGCACAGTCTGTATCTTTCATTGGTGTTACACACCACAGTTGTGTGGGAATAATTCAAGAAAAGGTGTAGTATTCGGAACTTGTGCATATTCTTGTCTTTCTCACACAATTTCCCAGCCAAACTGCAAATGCATGACAGAAATAAAAGATTGGGCCAGCAGTTAAGATGCTTAGTTTGAAAATTACAAATTAATATTTCAACCCCATGTTCTTAAACTAGTTAAGGCTTCTAATACTGTAATAAGCAGATGAATACAAAGATTCACACAGAGCCTAAATCAGTGCATTATTCACTTATTCACACATTAAAAAAAAAAGATTGAAAATCTGTCACCACATTAAATTGCCAACCTACGGTACAATCGGTGAAGACATAAAGCAATGTGATGCATTGACAATGCCAATGATGAAAAGAACAAATCTTTAACAAAGATGCTGTTGAGAAGGCAGACATCATGAAGGCCAGAAAACTGTTTTTCGACCTGCTTAGCACACAAACACAGTGCTACCACCTCCGACAGGCATGCGTAATTAACAGCGAATGCTGGTGTTGGACTTGAACACCAGGATAAAGGCTGCTAGAGGTCAACTCTGCTCGCATGCTGGATGGAAAACCCTATAGGCATAGAAAACAAATATGTGGGCATTCTGTCAAAACAAAACATTTGATACTGTTAAAGGGGGACAAATCCTATAACTTTCTCACAACTCTTTCTAGGAGGATTACTGCCCTTATATCAATATAAATGAAAACATCGTTCCATCCATATAAACTTAAGTAGTGTCATGTCTCAAACAGAATTATACCATATCACTACCTGGTGAGAAAGAAAACAAATTTTTTCTTTTACAAAACATGGGAAGAACTTTCTCATTTGTCTTCAGTCTGAAGCCACTTAAACTTTTTCCACTACATTTTAATTTTGTATGTAGAAAAACTAGTCCAATATTCAAACATCCAAAACAACTCTGCTCAAAATGCAACATCTTAACCCTTTGACTCCTGCACCTTGTCCACCAGCATCCTGCAATGTCAACCATGCATGCAAAAACTTTACCCGTTGACTTCCTCAGCCTATCCACCAGCTTTCTGCAGGAAGCTCGTAGAGAGGGTGAGAAAAATAATTAGGTTTTTGCAGATGGTGGATAGAGTGTGAGAGTCAAAGGGTTAAGACAGTTACATACAAAAACACGTCTCTACTATACTGCTGGATACTCCCTAAGCATGCATTGGAGACCAGTATGTATCTGTCAAGAAGCACCTACTGTATGACTCAAGTTAGGCCAGGTGGTAACGAAGAAAGCTCAGAAACTAACAGAACCAGTGCTCATCTTCACAGCATGCACTTATGAGACACTATCCACATGGAGCGCATGTCACTATCCATGTGGAGTGCATGTCCAGTATGGAAGGATCAATTTAAAAAGTTATAGCACAAGGTTGTCAAATCATAATAAAATTAACACCAGTCTTGTGTCTGTGCACATACTGGGTGTTATCATATTTCCATAGACTCTGACATAACTGACAGGGTCTTTAACGTGCATAGTTGATATTCCACATGCATATACACATGAAGGGGGATATAATCACTGGCAGGTCTGCACACATGTTGATGTAGGAGATCGTAAAAATCTCTACCCTTTACCTACCAGTCGGACATGTCCAGGCAGATAAAGCCCAGGACCTTGTGGCTACCACAACATTCTTTGTCTTGTAAGTGTGTAAAGTATAGTAAGGCCAAATGAGTTCAGAAAATAGTGCTATACAAAAATCGTTTTTTATTATTATTATTATTTATATTGACATGTACTACTCTGCTCTGTCTGATGTTAGTCCGATCCATATTAACAGCCTGGATTTCAGTGGCCAGTAGAAATAGTAGCCTACTCCCTGTACTCATGTCATTGTAACTGTCTCTTTCTTCTAGCTTGCGTAACTCACTATGGACAAACTTCCAGATAATTGGGAATAACAGTGCATCGTTGATAATTGGGAATAACAGTGCATCGTTTAGAACTGACTTCCCACTATACTCGAAAAAGAATAATGTCAAAACACACATATGCATGCATGCTTACACACACTCTTACTCTCACACACACACACACACACACACACACACACACACACACACACACCACACACACACACACACACACACACACACACACACACACACACACCACACACACACACACACACACACACACACACACACACACACACACTACACACACACACACACACATCAACACTGCACATGTTACTGTAGAGGGAGCGGGGTATGAGTGAGTAGGCAGATGTATAACAGTGACAGGGATGTGATTGTGCACACGTTCACACGCACACACGCACACACACACACACACACACACACACACACACACATATGTTCTTTCTTTCTCTCATACACACACACACTCACACACAACTTACACACACTTGTCTCTCTCACACACACAAGCATACACATTTTCTCTCTCTCTCACACCACACCCCATGTTCATCCCCACATCGTCCACAAACACACACACTATATCACACAACACACACACACACACACACACACATACTCACACACACACACACCACACACATACTCACACACACACACACACACACACACACACACACACACACACACACACACACACACACAGAGTTTATACAATGAGTGAGTAAAGCACTATGTGACAGTGACCGGGAGATGATGGTGAGGGATTTGGGTCAAGCCAGGCTTCAGGCTGCAGTCAGTACTACTGTTCTTCTGACTCACAACCCCTCTCTGCTGGAGGTACTCGTCCACACATTCGTCTACAGCCTGCAGGGGGTCTGAACTGTGTGAATGAAAAGACATTGCTGGTGCCTAGTCACGTGACCATCGCAGCTGTGGAATAACATTACACAGACTTGAGTACAGATGCCAGCAACGAGGGAGTCATAACTGTTAGAAATAAATGCTTGTCAGGCCTATCCATTTGCTGCTGGGTTTTCAGTTTTGAGGGATGAAAAGAAAACTTGTACATAGGTCTGGTCACATGAAGTGAGTAAAAAAGCTGCCTTTAAAGTTAAAATCAAAGACAAATAACCAGTCAGCCAGTTTTAATTTTATTGTCATAGAGAATGCAGTTTTAGTTTTGTAGATATGATACCCAGTTTTGATTTTTCTTTGGAGGGAATCGTCATGCTTGGATAATTCCATGACAAAAATATTCATTAATACCACAGGTATATTATATATATATATATATATATATATATATATATATATATATATATATATATATATATATATATATATATATATATATATATATATATATTATATATAATATGTATACAGGCTCTCATGGGATTGATCCCACAGCCTCCACATTATCAGCACTGCATTTTAATTAATTGAAATAATGGGTCATATGTAAAATCTACAACAACAACAAAATGACAATCAACATCCAAGATTTGTTGTCTGCAACAATGTGTATATCAAAAGCATGATGTTAGAGGCAGTGGCTTACTTTTGATTTATCAAAACAGCAGATGCTCACTCAAACTACACAACTTAAAAAAAAAAAGAAAGAAAAAGAAAAAAAAAAAAAGACAGCTTCCATGCTGAAAATGGAAGAAACAGCTGTGATCCAATGCTTACAACATTGTAATGTGGTAATGCTGTATCACGATCAGTCACATGGTCAGGCACTAGCCATATTTTCATTCACATCGGCCAGACCTGTTTGGAACTGTAGTTGTTAGTCTCATCCACAGTCTGCCTAGTGCTTCACATGCTGCTTATTCTCCTGTGGATTGCAACCTGCTTCCATTAATCTGTAGATGTATATGCTGAAGATTGTTGTGTCTTTCCATTGTAATCCTTGATGCACATGCCTGTGGTTCTTCATCAATCTGCCATTGTATGACTTTGCTCATTAATCTTATAAACATGTGTGCCTGTGTTTGTTTATTCATCTGTCAATAACATGGCTATATATACAGCTTTGTGTGCTTTTATATTAATGTCAACATATAGATCTGTTTTCCTTCCAGTAAGTACTCCAACTTGTGCACCTGTGCTTTATAATTTGCTTGTGTGAACTTGTCACCATTGTGGAATTCTATTGAATATTCTTTGATATTTGACAGTGGACCCTTTGCAAGTACTTCAGTTGGGTGTGCTGTTCTTTTGTATAAAATCAGCCTTGACAACTTTTCTTTAGTTTGCAAGTGTGAGAGGAAAGTTGGCAAATTTTGTTCAGGGGTTTCTTTTTTCTCAAAGATAAAACAGAGTTGGTACATATTTTTTCTAAATCAGAAATGCCCTAAAATTTAATAATTCTGACCAACAGTTGAGAAAAAACGAACAGGTTATCAAAATGGTAGTAGGTTATCAGAATGGCTGTAGAATAGAATAGCCCAAATCTTTTATGTCATATCTGGTAATTCTTATCAGTTGGAGTTATTGGGTCATTAAGAGTGGGTACAAGTATCTTGTTTGGGTGTAATTGGGCCATTTAGAGGATATAACTGATTCGTAAGAATATGATATGGTCATTAAGAGGGGAATTATTATTTTGTTTGGTTGTGGTTGGTCATTAAGAGGGGAATAATTGTTTGGGTCTGGTTGGGTCATTAAGAGAGGGAATAACTGTTTCATTTGGATGTGATTGGGTCATTGAGAGGGTACTACTATTTCGTTTGGGTGAGATTGGGTCATTAACAGGGTACAGCTATTTCGTTTGGGTGTGATTGGGTCATTAAGAGACAGTATAACTAATTCATTTGGATGAGATTGGGTCATTAACAGGGTACAGCTATTTCGTTTGGGTGTGATTGGGTCATTAAGAGACAGTATAACTAATTCGTTTGGATGAGATTGGATCATTAACAGGGTACAGCTATTTCGTTTGGGTGTGATTGGGTCATTAAGAGAGGGAATGGGTAATTATTCATTTTGGTGTGATTGGGGTCATTAAGAGAGGGTATAACTAATTCGTTTGGGTATGATTGGGTCATTAAGAGGGAATAAGTAATTCGTTTGGGTGTGATTGGGTCATTAAGAGTGAATAAGTAATTCGTTTGGATGTGATTAGGTCATTAAGAGAGGGAATAGGTAATCATTCATTTGGGTGTGATTGGGTCATTAAGAGTGAATAAGTAATTCGTTTGGGTGTGATTGGATCATTACTGAATGTATGGCTGTTCTGTTAGTGAGGTTTACTGTGAGCAGAGTAGGCTAATCGTCTCTCTTGGAGTTCTTTTCCAGTTTTGACCTTTGGCATGACTGGGATGGTCCATAGGCCATCTCAGATCATGACTTTTGTTTCTGATTTGAGTAAACTTGTGCCTCTGAATGTATGGGGAGGGGAGGGGAGGGAGGAAGCCTACCCAGCACCCTTTACTTTGGAGACCAGATGGCAAGAGCATTGCCCTGCATCTGTACCTGATTTCAGAGGTTATGTCATTAGAAATATCTGAAAAAACATTTGTTGTAAATGAAATCTGAATCAAAGTGATTGCCAATGTACAAGCAATATAAACCAGAAAAACACAAAAATAGAGTCAGAATGTGTATTTGATATAATGTTAATATTTCTTGTGTTAGATTGAAAGTTCACCCCTTTGTTACATTGCTCTGCATAATCTGTTACCTGATTCAGCCCACTTGTTTCATGAAGTAGACTGAAACTGTGTTATATGCAGGCTGATTGTTCATGATGTGTAAGCAGATTTTTCGGTCATTGTGAGTTTGTACTGTCGCAGAATAATCACCTTGCTTTTTATCCCTATGTCTATTTTTTTACATGTGCAGTTTATGACAATCAAGAAGGGAGGGAGGATTTTTTTTATTAGGGGGAAGTAATAATCTTATGATATAACTCAACACATGGTAAAGAATGTTTAAGTGTGTAATGAGTGTTAACAGAGACAAGTTTTGTATCATAAGAAAATCTGAAATTGAATCCAACAATATATGAAGACATGATGTGTTATGAATTTCAGCAGAAACAAGTTTTACATTACTGAAAATCGTGCAAATAGATGCATTCTGAATTACCCCTTGGTATATATAATACTGATATAGCACCAGTCATCAATATTGTTTTCATTGAAATGTTCTACTTTGCATCAGTGTTTTAATATATTCTGTCCTCCATAATCCACAAGATGTGGGAAAGTCTAGGAAGAAATGAATTTGAAGAGTGTGCATGCGCACGCGCGCGCTTGGGGGTGTGTGTGTGTGTGTGTGTGTGTGTGTTGTGTGTGTGTGAGCAAGTTAATGCCAAGTCCTCTCCATTGTGCTAGATAAAACGTCACAACGAGGTAAGTTCATAGTAATTTCATGTCTTCTGTGTTGTCTGTTTCAGTTACACCTGAGGGATATATTGGGACGACTGAACTACGAAAAGTATGCTTCTTCAATTGTCAAAATGGCTAAAAAATGATTTACCACAAGAAGGAAAAGACATTGTTATCACGTTCTCAGCAGAGTTTCTCTTCAATCCATCAATCACTTTGTATTGATCTACTCTCCCCACAGCTGTGAATGGGTACATGGCTTTCATCAGGGTTACAGCATGCAAAGCAGCAAAGGAGGCCGCAGAGTATTCAGGTGTCTTGATCACTTAGCTCAGTTCTGACCTTAGAGTTATAAGACCACCCTTATTAAATGTTGTTTTTTTAATGTTTTTAGAGTGGTCTGATTTTTTTTCGGATGCATGTTGTACATGGTTTTGCCCTTGCTGTGTAGGTGGTATGTTACTGCAGTGTGCTTACTTTATCTTTGGTACAGTAGGCATACATGCTGGGTGTTTTCATGTTTCCGTAAACCACCGGATTTTGATATGACTTACAGGATCTTTACTATGCATATTTGATGTTTCGCATGCATCTACACATGAAAAGAGTTTAGGCTCTAACATGTCTGCACGCATGTTGACCTGGGAGCTTGGAATAATTTTCACCGTTTACTCGCAGGAAGGATCGAACCCAGATCTTTCGACTGGAAGTCTGATATTTTATCCACTTGCCTGTTGAGCTCATCTAGTTTAACGTTTACTCTGAACAAAATTGTTTAAAACATTTGCCATTAATTGTATTTCATTTTCAGACATTTGTCATTAATTGTATTTCAAATCAAAATAAGATACTATTTGTGAATGCTTCATGAATTCAGGGAGACAGATGGCATTGAAAACTAGACTGCATTTTTAGTGTGGTTGGTTTTAGTGCATTTCTTCACCTTGTCAGTGTTTCAGATGTAGTCTGTAGTCATGTTTATAGTCAATTCTAAGTGGAACCTAGTTCTGAAAGATCAATAGCAATTTATGTGATAGTTGTCACTTTGTACCTTTGTACAAAAAACTTGTTCAAAATACATTTTGTTGCATATATTCTGCCAAAAGGCAAAACAACAGAATATATTCAAGATAATTGGAACTCACTTTTACTCCCAACCTCATGATCTTGGTGATGAATTATTTCTTACATCATTTTTGTATTATTTTATCAATACATGTATAATTGGTCTCTATAAAATGGAGAAAAAAAGATGGGACCTGTTTTGAATATTAGCAACAGCATTTACATATTTTTGAATGTTTGAATATACTGTCCAAGCTGGAAAGATTGCATTTAAGTTTTTGAAAAAAATTTCAGTCTTAATCTTTTTTCCTTTTAAAATCTGTAGCCTGGATGGCACAGGTGTGAATAGAACTTCAGTCTAGATAAGCTTTTTATTTAAAATACTGTTTAAATAATATGGAGAATGTGTGTGTGTGTGTCTGTATGAGAGAAGAGAATGAGAGACACAAAATCTGTCCAACCCTATTTATCAACTACCTGCTGAGGCCAATTCTTTCCAGTTTTAATTTCACAAAACATGTAAACCTTCTATGACTGAAATGTGCTTTTTTAGTTCTCAGGAGAGAAAAAACATGCAGCTGAACAGTCTAGAACAGATGATTTCCATGTTTATGTATTGAAACATCATTGCATTAATCAGTCAAGAGTGTGTGTGGTGTGTGTTGTGCGCGCGTGCGCGTACATGCTTTTGCATGTGTGCAAAATGAACAGTGTGCAAATTCTGTGTATCTATTGTATACAATCAAACATGTGTTAATCTACTATGTACATGTACAGTCTACATGAGTTTGTGAGGAGGAATATGTTGCATAATATTCCACTTTTGTGGAAACATTTGTTTGCTTCTTTGCTTTTGGAAGGTTGAGGAAGTGGACGAGTTACTGAAAAAGTTTTACATGGTTATTGTCTTCATTACATTGAATTGTTTTGAAAGAGGGAAGATCTTTTTGTCCTAAACATTTCTTGATTGATATAATCCAGACTGATTATGCGTATGTGTTGGTAATATGTTCAGGAATATAAATGCTCCATTAATAATCTAATAATATGTTTGTTTTTGTATGTTATTGTTGTTCTTTGTGCCATGTAATGTTTGATGTGTTTGTGCAATTTTGCTTGCCCACAGTGAACATTTTTGTTTTGTAATATTGGTATTGTTTCGCATTCTTTTGGTGTACATCCTTTAATTAGTTATTGCTGATCGTGTGTTTTGAAAGTGGGGAAAGAGAACAAGAATTGGTGCAGTTTGTGCCTGATTGGTTCTACGCTGATTGTAGGCCTATTAAGATTTTTCCTTATGTGTTTTCAGTTATTTTTATGCAGAAACATGGTTGTCATCATTGTGTTTAGTTTGGTCTGGTTGGTTGGCTGACTGGTTTTCTATGCTGAAAGTATATCTCTACAAGATAAGTGTATGTATTTCATAAACATATCTATTTCATAAAATAGTGTATCTAATAAACACTGTCACATGACTGATGTAATAGCATATACTGTAAGGTTACAAGTATGCTCTCATGCAAACCGTTGGGTTCTTTTGACAGTGCTATGGACTCAGGACCTGATGTCTCAAGTTCAATCCCAGCCCACAACGTAAAAGCTAGCCTGTTCACTGTCCATCTTAATGATTCAATCCTTTTGGTGGTATCAGCTTAATGTGTCGTAGATCCTATCCCCTTCCCTATTTCAAGACTTTGCCAGTGCTCAGGCTCTTGGAGGTGGCAGATAATTGCTGGCAGATATGAATGGAACAGTTACAGAATTGTCCAAGTTCAATGAACGCCACTTGAACTGACTCCAAACACCTTGGACAAAGATCTTTGAAGCAATAGAAAAAGTAGAAGTAAAGACTTTAGTTAATGTTTTTTCATTAGACAACAGAGGGGTATATTGATTTCTGACATACTGGACAAACCTGTCTTGTCTTGTATTAAATACGCATTCTTATTCTTTTTTTGTGTGTTTTTTCTGGTTTCAAATATATTTGATGGTTTTACAAAAGTATCTCTCAGTACAGTCTCAGAGATTATTGGCAGCAGGGTAAGTCTTTCCTGACTCTCTTTTATCAGAGTAAATACACTCTCTTCAGAATCTCTATAAATTGATATATTTGATTGGCTTTTTACTTTCATTCATGTACATTTTGTTGATGCCTGTTCTTGCCCCTTTTTTGTATATTCACTCTTGCAAAATATGTAAAGTTTCTATGACAAATACACTAGATTACAGGGGGAAATGGTGGGTCATGTGATGAAACACTTCTGTAAGGATAAAAACAGCAAAGATGTATAGTGTGTGTTTCTGCATATAACATGTGTTTTTACTTAAAAAACTTGATGCAGGCCATTGCATTTTTTGATAGAGCTATGGACTCAGGATCTGGCATATCAAGTTGAATCCCAGTCTACAATATTAAAAGCTGGCCTGTTCACTGCCCATCATAATGCTTCCTTGATTCTGGTGGTGACAGCTTAGTGCTCCATTGGTCTCTCTGCTGCCACCCCCCCCCCCCCTCAACCCCGGCTATTTCAAGACCTTGCCAGCATGCAGGGTTTTGTGCAGGCTTAGGGAGTCTGCCAGATATTATTATTGCTGGCAGATTTGGGTGGAGCACATATGGTGTTGTCTGAGTGTGATGAATCGCCCTTGAACTACCTGTGTTTTGACCTCCACATGATGTCTTCATCATCACTCATAATCAAGAAGGCCTCATATGAAGGTTGAATTGTAAGTAGCAACTCTACAAAAAAAAAAAAAAACCTCTCTGATAAGGATTAAGCCTTTTCTTAAGAAGTGGAACATTTGGATATTGGTCTACATGTCCCAGAAATGTCTATAGTTGTTAATTCGTTTCTTAAGAACAGCCTTGACAATATCATCCATACTTTTTCCCTCTCAGAGTATTACAGACTTGACCAATGATAACAAACAGCTTATGATGTAGTAGCACAGACATAGGATTTTTGTTTAATTCATGTAAACCAACAAGAACAAATGGACCCATTTTCACATGTTGTGTAATGATTGCCTATGATTGTGTGATTTGGTTCAGTTTTAACGTCAACACCCACCTCAGGTTATGGCCGACGGGGATAACCGTCCCAGGGAAGTGGGGGGAAATGGGACCTATCTAATTCTATACCGACACCACCAGAACAACAATGATGTTAAGATTGGACAGTGAGAAGGTCAGTTTTAATGTAGCGCAGCCCAGGATTCAAACCCACAACCATTACATGAGAATCCGATGCACAAACCAACTGAGCTACTGGGGCCAGCTATGATTGTGTTTGATCTGAAATACTTTTCAAACCATTCAAAGACTGAATTACAAAAATTACCAGCCAGAATGGTGTATCTGCCTTCTCTTTTCCTTATGTGATATACCATTCTGGTAAAGTAATACTTAAAATGTACCCTCCTCATGAGTTAATTCCGTTTCCTGTATGTCATGTATCAACTTTCATGTTATCTGTTTGCTACATTATATTTACATGAAGCTTCCTATCACCCAAAAGATACAGATCCTACATATATGTATATAATAATATATTATAAAATATATATTATTAATATATAATATAAGGCCTATATATATATATAATATTATATATATTATATAATATATTATGGGCCTATATATTATATATTATATATATTATATATATGTCTTCCAATCACCCGCAAAAATATGTAACATATTATATGGCTTATGTTATATGGCTTATATAGACGATAATCCATAAAGACCCTGTTTACTACATTATATATAAGGCTTCCTATGCTCAGAAAGATCTCAACTCTGTTAACATTATATATGTGTAAAGTTAACATTATATGTGTGTAAAGCTTTCTGTCACCCATAAAGATTTACTTAAACCCTGTTTACAACATAATATTCATAAGGCTTCCTACTACCCCAAGAATACAGATTCTGTTTACTTTGTATATACGTATAATTCGTATCACCCCAAAAAGATAAAGACCCCATTTCTCATTACATTATGTAATACTTCCTATCACTTATACAGACTGTTTTGTGCATTTTATCCAAGGCTTCATTTTGCCCAAAAAAAGACTGCTAAGTGTGAACTGCACTGGTTGTGATATGGTTTTCATAAATTATGAGTGTGGAAATACCTTGATTCTTTTGAACAGTGCCTTCTATTACCTGAAATCCATATAATTTTATGGTAATATTGTGTTTCAAACTTACCTTTTGATGGCTTTTGGAGCGTCTTCCTTGAATCCACTCTGTGTGTGTGTGTGTGTGTGTGTGTGTGTGTGTGTGTGTGTGTGTGTGTATTATTTTGTATATATCAAAGCTGCCATTGTGATATTTTCTGATGGTGTACATTTATATCATTTATATTCACATCAGCTCATTTTTTGTGCATTGTATTTTGAACTGCGTTCGATGATAATTGTGGTTATTATTGAAAATATATATTATCAATATAGATTTCTCATTTTGTGTGTGTATATATAGGCTATATCTGTTAATGTGTAAGTATAGATTTATCTTTCATTGTCTCTTCTTTATCTACTTGTCTGTCTACTGCCTCAGTTGCAATAGTTATTTATTACCAGTAGGCCTATCTATCAGTATATATACATGTATATACACACACAAGTAAGCCTACTCCGATCACTTTGACAATCAGCCTGGGGTAGAACAGTTTCAGATGACAAAAGTTAGTTTTCTTTCTCTGTACCAGGGGGACACCAAATGTTTACAGGATGACAACAAAGACAAGTTTCAGCACACACACACACACCACACAACACACACACACACTCTCTCTCTCTCTTTCTGTTTCACACACACATACACACACACTCTTTCTGCTTCACACACACATACGCATACAATCACATACGCTTGTGCACACACACACACACACACACACACACACACACACACACAGAGAAAAGCACACACACATGCACGAATACACACACAAGCCCATGCACACACACACAAGCCATGCCCACACACACACACACACACACACACACACACACACACACACACACACACACAGAACGCCATCACTTCCTGTACCTGAAAACCAATCATGAACAAGCGTCTGCCTGCCACTTTTGGAAATGGCTTTGCTCATGTGTTAGTATACACTACTAACTCCTTCGAACACTGGTTCCTGTCTAAGATGAATCAGAACTGGCTCAATTAAATATGTAACTCAAGTGACCAGGCATCACTGCAAAGTCTCATCTGGTGGATGCTCCTGCAGCAGCTTGATATCACTGGAGCCTCCATGGACTTTCTGGCACTGGTACTTCAACTGAAAAATTGGCATCAAAGAGCTGCAAAAAGCAATGTAAGGGCAATACTGCTGAAGTGGCATGGAAGGTGGTGGGAGTGGATATATCAATGGTGCCATGGTCACCTGTCTGCATCAGGAGCCCCACTCTGCTAGAATTCAAGAGAGACACTATACCAAAACTCAAGGCCACATTCCTTTGCTTCAAATAAACAGATAAAGCAGTTGCCCTATCCTCCACTGAAGCAGAACTGCCAACACCTAAACATTACTGGAAAGACACAGAACAGTCCACAGTTATCCCCACTGCTGGCATCTCCTTCTCCCTCAACTCCTTGAGGAGTTATTGGGGCACCACAGTAAAGATTTGTTCACCAGATATCTTCCGGGTCTATCAGTTGTGTGCCAGAGCCTGAGTCTCTGCGAATGATTTCTCTGTCCATTCTGCAATATTGTCAGTCCATCATTTTCTTGTCTTCCTCTCCATCTTCTTCCCTTAACAGTTCCCTGGAGGATTGATTTAGCAAGGTCATTGGATCTTGTTCCTCAGTCATAAAAACAGTTTTCTTTTCCTGAGGTCAGCAGATCTTCATATAGTCCCATGTGATGCTCAATGATCGGATGCACTTGCTTATTGGTGGTATGATCAGCATATCTGATGTTTAGTATCATGATAACATCTCATTTCCATGCTAGCAGAATGTTACACAGAAAACACGAACAATCCACGTCTATCTCCACTGCTAGATAATGTCAGTTCATCGACACCACCCCTCTTTGTAAAATACTGTGCATATCATAACTAAACTTCTCATTACCACCTTCACACCAACTTCAACAACTCATACCTTTTAAAGCACCATAATCACTGTCATGTAGCTCTTCACCTCTTTCTGTTCACTCCAAGAACTACATAAGTCCTTCACTAGAGGTACACACAAGTTTATAGTTTATGTGACTCTAATGTCCTCTGTTGACTCAGAGATGACACATGTTGGTGGATCAGTTTATCACTTTCGGAATCTTGAAGCAGTTTCTTGCTCAAGCCCCTTAGCAGGTTAACCTGGGAAAGGCTGCTTCCAACTTGGTAGTGGGGCTACTGTCCCCGATCCAGCGGGTCCAGGTGGCAGACAGTGGATCGCAAGGCCTTCAGGAGTTTGGAATATGTTTATCAGGGATTCATCGCACCGGCACAATTCCATATGCGCTCCTCCCAAATTTACCAGCAATTATCTTGCAGACTTCCCGTGCCTGTGCAAAACACTATGCACTAGCAAGGTCTTGAAAATAGCCTTCAGGTGCAAAGTTTAGCTACAAAAAAATAAGCCTGCAGGTTTGTCTGGACAATTAAGCAGGTCTCAAAATAAGCCAGCAGACTTGCCTGGACAAATGAGCATTCTGAGACTGACTGGTGGTTTCTATCAGGATGGCAGGGTGGCTCTTGGCATGGCCACATGTAGTGAATGCTTCCTAAATCTTATGACAGAGTTATCGGGTGAATGAGGGCTGTGTAAAGCCCTAGCACCCAGCACTCATGCTGTAGATCTCATGGCCATAAGCTAAGGGCAACCTACAGAATACCTAGTGGGCTGAAGTCAGAGGTTCAAGGCATGTAGGTGCCTTCTAACGAACTATGGAGACATCCAGTACAACTCAAATGTCTACGTGGTCATCTACATCAGATGAGAATGATACCTGACCATTACACCAACCAGTCCCTGCAGTTCTCCATGGCAACCAGCAGGAATTGGACAAAATGGCCATTTCATTGCCAGATATGGCTCAACCATGCAGATGATCAATGAAAAAGGAAGAAGCAGGAGTTAACACTGTGATGCTACCATCTTTTTTTTTTTTAATATATTATGAAATAATCATACACATTACAGCTCATTGGGTTAGCTCGTCTTCGACCTGTAAAACAGGTGTCCAAAAGATGGCCATCCTATCATGGTCAGGGAAATTGCATGCCTCGAAGATCCCAAGAGCAATGCTGGCCATCGTTTCAGATACTAGTAGGGCCACCAAAACCAGACAGGTTAAAGGGCAGAGGCCTGACAAAGCACGAATTTCTGGTCCTCTAGGCTGGTGATTGGGCAAAGTCCTGTAGGATGGAGGCTGAGCACACGGCTACCAATTCAGTTTGGGACAAAAGGACTTATTACAGAAACTGCGAACATATTGCTACCCTATATGCCAGTGGCACGATAGTAAGTTGGTGATTGGATTGGAAGCAGCAGAAGTATTTTTCATGAAATACTGTTTGCCAGACCTGAAGTTAAAAACCAAGCTGGTGGACTGGAAGGAAGGCTGTGATCTGCCTACATGCTGTCTGCACTGCAAAATATTACATGATTGTATGAAATGACTTGATCCCTACCAGAAAGGAAATTTTCCCTCTAAAATTAGTTTAATCTAACATACTTACCATGGCTCACTGATGCAATAAGCGGCAGCGATTTGCCATACCTGCCTCGTAACAATAAAGTCTGAAAGGACTGTAACCCTGAGAGTACCCGTGCCTTGCGCATGCGTACACCAGTCCTCTTTTCGAGGAAACCAACACCCTGACTGCGAAATTGAAGGAACCAGGAAGGCGGGGAGGAAGGGAGGGACTCTGCATGAGCCACGGTAAGTATGTTAAACATAATTTTAGAAGGAAAATTTCCTTTTAATTACACATACAGTACCGTGGCTCACTGATGCAGAATAGCACTATACGGAAGGAGGGCTTACCTGGTTAACGCCTGGAGGAATGAGATAAGTCAGGGCGTGTGGCAGAGATGGGGTGTTGAGCCACCATAGCTGAAGCGATACCCCTGGATCCACCTGCACGCAGACTGGAGACGTTGCGCAGGTAGAATTGAATGAACGTGCCCAGGGAACGCCAATACGTGGCATCCAGGACACTCTGGAGGCTGGCATTGTGAGTGATCGCCAGCGACGAAACCCATGCTCAAATCTCATGGGGGCCTCGGGGAGAAGACAGCCAAATCTGAGCCCGGCCTTGCATACGCAAGCCTTGATGACTTCCCTCAGCCATCGAGAGATTGATGCGCGTCTGATGTCCTTATAACTTTCGTTGTAAGAGAGAAAGAGGTGGCGCTGCATCTGGCGAGAAGATTTTGTCCACTTTCTATACACTCGCAAGGCACGTACAGGGCAGAGCGTGTGGTCCACGTCATTCGGAGCAAGGATAGACGTCAGGAGATGAATGGAGATAGACGGAGAAGGAGAACCTGGCAACTGGTTTTTGGCCAAGAATTCCAGGAGTAGGCAGAGAGACATTGAGCCATCAGGTTCGAAAGCTACATCCCCGGGGAGTCCACTAAGAGCGTGCACTTCACTACAGCGCCTCCCTGATGCAAGAGAAATGAGAAAGGCCATCTTGAATGAGAGGAACTTGAGAGAACACTCCATGATGTACGGAGGAAGTCCGCATTTGAGCAGCACCAAGTAAGCCAACTGTTCCAGTGGACATTATACACTCCCTGAGTGCCCGGTCTGTGAGCTTGCTCCACAAGGCCGATCACTGCCGGGGACAAGCCTAATGAAGACATCAAGTCCCGCACAGCAGCCAGGCGTGAAGGTTTAGAACCTCTGGATTGCCGTGCGGAATGCCTGACCTTGGTTGAAGCAGGCACCATCCTGTCACAGTGAGTTTTATTGGAGGCACATGGGACAGATGCAGCAGTTCCGGGAACCATGCTTGGGTGGGCCATCGAGGCGCCACAAGTATCATCGTGGCTGAGTCTTCCCTCGCCTTCTGCAAAACTTTTCCAAGTATGGGGAACGGAGGGAAGGCATACAGGATTGACCATGGAATGGACAGAGCATCCACAGCCCAAGCCGCCGGATCCGGGACTGGAGAAACATACAAATGAAGGTGGCAGTTGAACCTGGTGGCAAACAGGTCCACTTGTGGTTTGAACCACACTGCTCACACTGGCTCCAGAACTGCATGGACCAGCGGCCATTCTGAGGGAAGAATCATGTGGGCACCGCTGAGGAGTCTGCAAGTATGTTGATCTTTCCCAGGACATGCTTTGCTGAGATCCGAATGGACCGTTCCTCGCACCAGAAGAGAAGCTGTTCCACTCTCCAAGACAAGGAGTGGGAGCAGGCACCTCTTTGCTTGTTGACGTAACAAGTAGCATTGTCTGTGTTGATAGGAACATGTTTTCCCTTCAGAAAGGAGGAGAAACTGTCTGAGGGCTGTGACAGGAAATCATTCTTGTGACCATTGACCCGCCGCTGTCAGTGGGCCCATGTGGGCCACCCCACCCGGAGTTGGACGCATCCATGAACAAGTCCTCCTGAGGAGGGTGTGTGTGTTTTGTGTGTGTGTGATAGGGACTCCCTGGGCTAGCCAGGACCGGGAGTGCCATTTGGTCACTGAGGTTGGACCCAAGGACCCTGGGGAGCCAGAACCAATCGCTGCAATAGGCCTTCAGGCGGATACCCGTCTCCCGAACGTACGTGCACAGCTCCCAAGCCACCTTCATGAACAACCAAGGGGCTGGTGCCAGACCAAAGGGAAGAGCCCTGAACTGGAAGATTCGGTTCCTCCAAATGAATCGGAGGTACTTCCTGTCCCTTGGGTGAATAAGGACATGGAAATACACATCCCTGAGATCGATGGATATCCCCCAGTCGTCTGGGTGCAAGGCATCACGGATCGACATAGGGGTTTCCATCCGAAAGTGGAGGACACGGAGGAACATGTTCAGGGGAGAGAGGTCCAGGACGGGTCTCCAGCCCCCAGAAGCTTTGGGGACCACAAAGATGCGGCCATAAAATCCCGGAGATGAACGGGGAAAAAAACCCTCTGTGGCCCCCTTGGCTAACATCAAAAGAACTTCCTGATCCAGGGCCTGCAAGGCCAAGCGAACCCGAGGAAGTGCGAAAACAGGGGGAAAGGGCGTGAGTGGGGCTGTCCTTGGACCCCAAGGAAGACAGAACCCCAACAGATCACCCGCAGGGCCCACAGGCCTGCGGGCAGCCTTTCCAAGCGTCTAGGTGTCGGGATAGACTGCCCACAGGATCGCCTGTGGGGGGTGATGGCTTCAGGCCAGGAGTTACCCAGCTGAGAAGAGGCCAGCTTTTGGACTGCAGATCAGGAACCCGACCGGCCCTTGTGCTGTTGCCTCGCCCTAACCCCTTGAGCAGGGCGCTTCGCCGCGGGGTGAGAGGGACCAGAGTGAAGGGCGAGGTCCCTCCTGATTTCGGCCTGACTCTTGATAGTAGCCTGCACGTGGTTCCCAAAGAGGGAACCAGACGTAAGTGGCACAGCTCTCAAGGAAGCCCTGGCGGATGAAGAACGGGTGACCAAAGATGCTAAGAGTACAGCATCTCACCTCGCCAGGACTGAATTGCGGTGCAGTCTGATGAAGGCATTGGCCGAGTACTTGAGGCCTTCCGCCATGGACTGTATGAAAGCTACAATTGCGGGAGAGTCAGGCAACTGACGGAGAGAAACAGCTCGTAGTCTGGGTCCTTAAGAGCGGACACCAGACCCCCCAAGAAGGAGTCCATCACTGAGACCACTTCCAGACTCCTCCTCACGGTCTCCTTCCAGTCGGCCAGGCAGTGCTCCGAGAGGGAGATTTTCCGCTGCTGGGCCCGAGACCTCTCTTGCATCAAGAGAAGGTCCTCCTGTGTGAGGGAGAGCGGCAACTCTGGAATGGGCTCATGGGCCATGAAAACCTTTCTGTGGAAAAGGAGTTTCTCTGGCCTCAGGAATTTCCCGCAAGCCAGAGCTCCAGGAAGTCAGGCACAGAGCCTGGAAGGATGTCCTGTGCCTCCGTGCCCCTCACCTTGCTTTGGCCCTCCTCACAGAGTCAGCCACCATGCCCGACTCTTTTAGGAAAAAGGACACCAAGGCGAGCTCTGCTGCGGAAGGGCAGGGAGCCTTGGCCTCCTGTGCAGTGGACACGGCTCCAGGCAGGTGCGATGCCAGCCGTTGCACCGCTTCGGAAAAGGAAAAGGAGGCAGGGCAGAGCCCTCATCATCCGATTCCAAGTCCGTGTCCCCTAGCCCGCCTACAGAGGAGGCAATGGACCTTGGGGAAACTCTAAACGGACCTGGGTCAGAAGCCCCGGGGAGCACCCCTGGGGAGAAATCCGACCCCGGGCAGAGGGGCAGGCAAGGCAGACGCCTGCGCCGGTGGGGCACCGGGCCACCAAGTATACCCTGCGGACGAGGTGGGGGGAAATCCCATAGATGGGAAGTGCTGCCATGGCGCCATGTACGGTGCCATGGGAGGCGTCATGGGCTGAGCCCATGGAATCCCCGGACTCTGACCCTATGTAGAGGAGGGCCCAGCCCGCTGGTAATGGCCCTTGTGGGTCGGGGGATCCGCAATGCCTGAGGGGCCAGCCCACTGTGCGTCGCTTAGCATTTGCCAAGGCGACCATGCGCTCTGTCCGGAATGGGACAGAGATGTTGGAGCGGGGGCACAAGCAGGCAGCGGGGAGAAAGGGGGACAACCGGGTCGGACCGAGAGTCTGACGCCCGTAACAGAGGTGTTGTCTCCCTGGCGAAGCCGGGGCTGAGCCTTGTTCCAACAAGAGGCTTGCCTTCCTGCCTCCCGAAAGAGACCCATGCCCATGTCGCCCTTCAGCCATAGTGACTGAAATGTGTGCAGCAGAACCGCAGCTAAGCTGTATACAGGGGGTGAGTACGGAATCGACAGAACCACAACTGAGTCGATTACCGTGGGGGGCTACAAGAAAGCCGCAAGATGACGAAAAGTCAACAGGCAGCAGTAGAGGAAGGGAGACAACCGGGTCAGGGCTAGAATCTGACGCCCACAACAGGGGTGTTGTCTCCCTTGACCCGCCTGGCGAAACAGGGGGTGAGCCTTTTTTCGACAAAATGCTTGCCTTCCTGCCTCCCGAAGAAGACCTGTGCCCATGTCGCCCTTCAGCCATAGTGACTGAAATGTGTGCAGCTGAGCTGTACACAGGGGGCGAGTATGGAATCAACAGAACCGCAGCTGAGTCGATTACTGTGGGGGGTATGAGAAGGCCGCAAGATGACGAAAAGTCAACAGGCAGCAGTGGAGGAAAGGAGACAACCAGGTCGGACCTAGTGTCTGACACCCGCAGCAGGGGTGTTGTCTCCCTTGACCCGGCCTGGCGAAAAACAGGGGGTGACCCGCCTGGAGAAGCAGGAGTTGAGCCATTTTTCGATAAATTGCTCGTCTTCCTGCCTCCTGACATTATCCAGTCGATATATTATTTCTTCTCCATTCCTACTTTATCTTTTTCTTCTTTTCGGGGTTTCAGTTTTTGAAAGACTGTATTTTTGCACTGAATAAATTCCAGATACACCAACATCACAGATGCAATGTGACAGGAAAATGATCATGGCATAAGCAATAAGCCTGCACATAAACATGACTTAAAACAACTGTGAACTACCTGAGGGTCAAATCCACAACCTGAGAGTTATCAGCAAGGTGGTGTTTGAACTGAGCTAACATGGTCAATGTAGTTTTGGATGCTGAAACAAAATTCTGAAATTATGGCAGAAATGCACAACACACCCATCCCATAGAAGCTTTCAGTAACTATCTGATCTGTTATGATTTGTTTTGTTTTTATTGCCTGTCCCAATGTGTGTTTTGACTATGGACAATAGCCTATTTGTCTGTCACAGTTGCTTTGCTGTGCATGTTTTTTCCCCTTCATCATCTTTATGCCTCATAACTCATTGCTGAAAATGATATGGTGAACTAGATTCATTCAAGTGACTATGAACACCCAAAAGAGAAGATCACCTTTATGACTCGTAACTCAGTGCTAAAAACGATACAATGAACTGGATTTGTGCAAAGTGACTTCAAAAGTCTAAAAAAATTTTCAATCTTCCAAAGCATAAGCTGATGAGATAAATGGTTTTCTTCGCTCGTATACTTGTTGTTCTCTCTTTTTCTTGTTTTTGTCATGTAATGTGTAGACATCTGATATAAGCAGATACACTGGAGCATTGAGAATTCATACATTAACCCTTTCGCATTTGCACTGCTAGATGTAAAGCTAGCTCCTAGTATTCGCATTCAAATGTAGCACAGCGTCAGTATAAAGTCTTTCAGTAGTGAATGGAAAGTTCCTTGCATCCCAGAATGCTCATACTATTTTTAGAACATGCAACGCAAGACTGACCAAGATTCTCACCATGCGCGCGATAAGACAACGAAGCCAGTAGTGATGGAAATTCCCCACACATGTGCCGGAAAAGGTCAGGCGATCTCAACCGCTACGAATGGATCGGCGCATTCTTCCGCAGGGCGGTTGCCGGCTTTGTGAACAGCTAAGGGTTAAGGGAAATACAACAGCTGACAAGATCCTCTATCTTGTCAATGGTTGCAACCAGAGAATGAGTCTGCTGTAACACACTAATAATTCAACAGCTGACATCAAACCGCCAAACTAAGCAACGTCAAGCTTAGTTGGTACTTGGATGGGTGATTGCCTGGGAACACTAGAGATCATTAGTACACACACCAAAATATAATAACTGACTAACCAATTAACTACATAACTAACTAAATTCTTCATTTTTGTCTCCAGGGTGCAACAGCAAGCACATCTAGCACGCTGAGGTTCATCCATTCTTTGACATTTGCCATCCAGCTCTTCCACTACAACCTGAGCAACAAACTCCTTCCTAAGGAATGATGTTGGACTGTGTTATGGTGGGGAACACGGCCAAACTAAGCAATTTTGTGAGTCTCTATTGCCTGAAGTGGTTCCTGTGCACCCATCAAGGAGTTACTTTTGATCCATACATACTCGCTGGTCTGATGTTTGAATATAGTAAGCAGCTTCCTCAGGTAGGCCTACCTGGTCACAAAGGTGTGAAGCACTTCTCTGAGTCATCAATGTCCAGGTCTCACTTCCATGGAGGAGGACAAACACTACGAGCAACATGTGATGAAGTTGATGGTACTGCCTCTGCAGATGCAGTCCATTCTGGTCAGTGCTGTTCTGATTCTAATATGTATTTCTACCATGCTGCTTCCATGTTTGATCACAATATCCTCTGGATGCTTAAAACTGTTTACCTCTTTCAATATGTGTAAAACTATTGACCTCTTTAAGTCACTGTGTGAAACTATTGACCACTTTAAGTCACTGTGTGAAATGTTGACCTCTTTTAATCCACTGCCCGAAATGTTGACCTCTTTAAGTTACTGTGTGAAACTGCTGACCTCTTTAGGTCACTGTGTGAAACTGCTGACCTCTTGAGGTCACTGTGTGAAACTGCTGACCTCTTCAAGTCAGTATGAAACTGCTGACCTCTTTAAAATCACTGTGTGAAACTGTTGACCTCTTTAAAATCACTGTGTGAAACTGCTGACTTCTTTAAAATCACTGTGTAAAACTGTTGACCTCTTTAAAATCAGTGTGAAACTGTTGACCTCTTTAAACTCACCGTGTGAAACTGCTGCCCTCTTCGTGTCACTGTGTGAAACTCTTGGCCTCTTCAAGTCAGTGTGAAACTGTTGACCTCTTTAAAATCAATGTGTAAAAGTACTGACCTATTTCCTCTTTAAAATCACCATGTGACACTGTTGACCTCTCTAAAATCACTGTATGAAACTGTTGATCTCTTCTCTTTGTTATTGTGTGAAACTGTTGACCTCTCTAAAATCACTGTGTGAAAGCAATGACCTCTTTAAAATCACTGTGTAAAACTGCTGACCTCTCTAAAGTCACTGTGTGAAACTGCTGACCTCTCTAAAATCACTGTGTGAAACTGTTGATCTCTTCATGTCACTGTGTGAAGCTGTTGGCCTCTTTAAAATCACTGTGTGAAACTGCTGACCCCTTAAGTCACCATGAAACTGCTGACATCTTGAATTACTGAGTGAAACTGTTGACCTCTTTCAGCTGCTGTGTGGAACTTAGTCAATGTTTGAAACTGCTCATCTCTTCAAGCTGCTGCGTGAAACTGCTGACGTCATCAAGTAACTGTTCCAAAAACAAAAATCTAAAAGTATTTGATTAACTTCTTATAAAAGAAAGTCTGACACAGATCAAAAACCCATAATCAAAAATAAAGTAAATAGAAACAAGTACAGAATACAAACATAGATGAATAACTAAAACACACACACAGATAAATTAATACACTTTATGTAGATAATATACACATAATACATGTGTACATATGTGTGTGAAGGGTGCGTGTGTTGGTTTTTGTTTCTTTATATGCCAGTGTGGCCAGTTTTACCTATTGGCTTAAACAGGTTAACATAATACATGACTGACTACACATACCAGGATGCTGTGTCATCTGAAAGTGAAACACTGCATGTGTGCTTAACTTGGGTGTTTGTCTCAGGGATCAGTCTCCTTTCCTCCAGCCAGACTGCATCAGTGTGCTTTGGCTTTGGCTTTGGGCAGCTAGTGCATAGCTACAAGCTATTCATGCAAGCAGAGCACTGGGTGGCCTCAGGGTTACTACACTTATACTATAATAAACCTCATCACTAATCTTGCTCATTTTTCATGCAGAAAAGAGCAACGTGAAAAGTTACATCACCTAAGTTGACTACAGTTATTGTAAAGTGCTTTAACTAAAGTCAACTACTGTTGTGAACCCCTATGCTCAATCTGAGTTATCAAACAGGGCTTAAAACAGGAGGAGGAAAAAGCCACTGAAACTAGGGGGGGTCCGGGAAAAATCAGGGGCCATAACTTGCGCGCCGTTGCTATGAACGCTTGCAAGCTGATCACGGATGCCTTGCTCCTTTCGTTTTTTGTTGTTGTTTTTTGGGGGGTTTTTTGACAAACCGAAATCGCGGAATTCTGCCTAGACGCGGAACGTGTTAAGCCCTGACCAAAAGAAGCGAAAGGGTTCAATTTTGTGCTCAAACTATATGTCAGGCAAATATTTCTGTTGTTAACTGTTGTTACTAACTGCAATGGTCAGCTGATTGATAAAACACCTACAACTCTGTTACTATGATTATACATTGTAAAATTAACATAAGCTGAAGTACCTTGCATACACAACTTGCCTGTTCCTTTCCTTGCAATTTAGCCTTAACCTCATATAATGTAGTGACATTCTAGCGCAAGCAGGACTCGAAGGATCATGGTTGAGATATGAAATACAACATGACAGTGTGCTCTGGTATGAAAACAGTGGGACAGGGAAGTGCTTGAGCTATGGGTTCTGAGAGGATTATCATAAAAAAACCTGTCTTTCGATATTACCACAAGAACTTTGCTGCAGATCAAAGAAATATATATCAAAGAAGTGCACAGTGCAATGACCATTTTTGTCATCTCTTACTTGACGTCGCTGGGAAAAAGAGTTGACGGTCAGCAGCAAGCTGGAAGGCCTAAGCAGAGAAATACCACATAATGTCAAGGTCTCTTTCATGCCATCAATTCAAGTCTTCCTTGTCTGGCTCTCACGTTGAATCCTATGTCTTTTTGTTACATGCTTGTTGAGCCAGCTGAAAGGGTTGCCTTCTGGTCAGATGACTAAACCATTTAATCTTCAGTTGATGAATATGACGGTGGACTAGTGTTGTTCCCACCATTTCTCTGATCTTGGTGTTCCTGATCATGTCACTTTTCGTCTTGTTGACAACTCTTTTTAAACAATGCAACTCACAGACTGTGATTTCATACTCTTGGGCTTGATCAGGGTCAAGGTCTGATGATGTTTGTCCTCTGCACAATACCCTAAATAAATAATGTCTACAACTGCAAGAAAACTTTATAACAATTGCAGCACAAGAATGAAGAACTGATCACAGTACCTGATGCTTTACATTTTGTCATGTCACAGGGTAGTCAAGGATGACACATTTTGTCTTCATTGCTGAACTTGGATTGAAAGTGCCTATGAATATGCCTGTATAAAGCTTTGTTGTTTCCATGAAGGAATGAAATTACAACGTCATATTAATTTCATTTTCAATTAATCATTTTAGCAGTTTAATAAGCTAAGAACATAAAGTGTGCTTTTAATATACTTCATTCCTTTCTTATTCTTTTCATTCATTCACTTATTTGTTTTGAATTTACATAATTATATACCATGAGCGTGAGCTACTCATATCAAACAAACAAACCAAATGACAGATGTTTACACACTCAAATATTTCCTTCTACATGCCTATTTCATTTTGACCAGCTTTTAACTACAGGAAGAAAAAAAAAACACTTTTAAAAATACAGTTTTTGAATAAAATTCACAATAATAATAATAATCTTGATCAGTTGATGTTTAAAAAATTACTTAAATATATACAGATTTGGTGATTGTGGATGGCTGAACTGATCGTCACACTAGATGCCTGTGTTATTATGATCTGCCCTTCCATGTGCAAGCTAGCACTGAACATCAAAGACTGCATTTCTGTACTGAATAAATCATACATAAAGTTATATAATATATGTGAACACTTTTCAGTCTACAGATGATTTATACGAAATCAGGCATGTTTTTTGTTTGTTTGTTTGTTTGTTTATTTCTTGAAAGAGCTGATCTTCTGCAATGTAAACTTGGCTGCAAGCATAAGAGTGATCAATCCTAATAAGAGGCATGATGAATATGGTTGACCAAGAACCTCTCATATATTTTGCACATTAGGAAAGAATGTAATCATCAGGAAATATTTTGCACATTAGCAAAGAGTGCAATCACCAGAAAATAAAGTTATCAGTGAATCACTCTTTGAACACTGTCGATGCCAACGCAGTTCCGTAAGTCAGCATAGTGTGAGCAAGAAAATGTTCATGGTAAGCTCTGTATAACACACAGTCTTTCATAAGATCTTTGGATTAGAAAATGTAATGATTTTCTGATTCAAGTCAGCTGCTTTTCAAAAAAATCATCATTATAACAAGCGTTTACTCATTGCACAAAAATCGCCACTGGAAAAAAGATAGATGATTTGTGTAAATATCTATTTCACTCTCTTTTGCTACAGTTTGCACATATGTAAAAAGTAATCAATTTAGCAATTTTAGAAACAGCTGCATGAATGTCACTGAGCACAAGTCCATTTTATTTCGAGCAGTCTTTGGTCCTGTAGTTTTGGTTTCGCATGGAAGACGCAAACAACCGAAGAAAGACAATCAAATGCTATTGACCTTGAAACAATATCACACTGAAGAAAAGATATTAAAAGCATTAAAAACAAAATAAATAATATTCAAACACAAAAAAATAGTAAAAACAAAACAAATAATATTCAAACCCAAAAAGGCATTTGGACGGGGCAATGAATATCCACAATTCTCGAATGCTTTGGAGCAACAGTTTACTTTGTCAACTGTTTCAAAAATATATGATCTTAGAAAATTTGCTGTGTCAATCTGTGATTATGATTGTTGTTCTCACTACCCCATGTCCCCCATGATTCACATTGAAAACACAGCCTCTGTATTGTATATGAAACGGACTCCATTATTCCAAGCGATACTGGACTAACTGCAGTGCACGACTCAAATCATTCCACTTAACTACACCAACACTGACCACATTCTTCAAGTTTTACACATAATGGTATTAAATATCTATTAATTCAACCCATAAATGGAAAATTAATGTTCCATGAACGTCTTTTGGCAAGATTTACTTTCAGATCCTACCAATAACTACAAAAAAGTATGTTTGCAAAGGACTACTGAAAATAACTTTAATGAGTAGAATCTTTAAGAAATTTTTCTTTCTTTGTTTTTTTTTTTTAACTGAAGTCTGACAAGTTATCTTGAAAACTTCTTCAGACGGAAATGTCTTTGTTCAATCACTGTCACTTCTGGTGTTAAGACTTTAGTTTCATGTCACCTTATGTGAATAATGTTGACTGGTAAATGAAGGAGAGGATGTAATTAAGATTCAACTGTTTGTTTACAGTACCAGTTCTGTTACATAACCAAGGTTTCTTAGTTTTTCCGCAAACAGAATCTTAATGTTTGTCTACAGATCTTGTGTCCAGACTCTGCAATATTTTCCGGCAGGTACTGAAAATGACAACTGACACTGACTGATTCAGTGGACAGATGCCCAACTGGATGATATAATCATGAAAATGAACATCACACATCCACATAAGCAGACCAGTATTTCAATCTTGATTCCAGTCATCACCTAACATCCGGACACTTGGTTCATAGAAACAGTTTCACATAGACAGGCACAGATACTTGTTAATCAGGAACTTTTTCACTCAGCCTATGCTGTCAATATAACAAATGAACATTACAAACATAAATGGGATATATCAAAGAATTAAAATTAGGCTAATATATGGGGCATATCAAAAAATGAAAATAAGCAAAGTTCTTAACTTGACTAGTTACACCTACACTTTTAATCTACCCTTTTGCAATTTACTACTGGAACCCAGCATACAAAAAGATGCCAAAACTGCTACCATATACAATGGGAAGGCTATCAGAGAAACTCATAATAAAAAACATTCCACACAAAAGTACACAATCAATCTTTCAATACACTAATATCTCCAATATGTCTTGTCTCAAAGATGAAACCGCAGGAGACCAAAAAATCCCCATTAGTTACCAAATTTATGTACTGCGACAATGAAATGCATTGGCGAAACATCAGAGTGAAAAACATCTGATCACTACAGATATCTGAGAACATTGCAAGGGCACTGGACACAAGATCTCTATACAAAACAGTAGAATTCTGACCACAAAACAAAATCCTCCAAGGAGACATCAATAAAACAAGATTGCTAATGTCACATGTTCTGTGACCACAGAAGTATACAATTATTCTGATAATGGCTCCAAACAGCTATCAATAATCTTTGTGACAATGCCAATTCCCGAATATTTTATGAAAAAAATAAATATTTGGACACCAGAGATATTTCAGTTCAGATCCCATATTCAATCTGACCTTGCAGAAGGTAAAGCTGTACATTATATATTATATATATATATATATATATATATATATATATATATATATATAATATATATATATATATATATATATATATATATATATATAAATACAAAGACTGTATACCACAGATTAATTTGCTCAGGAGATATCTGAAAAGTGTTAAGATACTGAAAAACAGGTCTCACTAATGAAAGAGAATTACATTAGATTTCAAGCTGGCTGGTTCTTTTACAAATCATTGATTGAAACTATTTGATTCTGTCTTCTGTATCATTATCTTTATCCAAACCATAAATTGCATGATTCCTTTACCATTACTAAAAGTATGTACGTAGTGTCCTCCTTTAAAACTTGACACATCTGCATGCTTTGATGACAATAATGATAGTAAATATGTACATATCTATGTATAGGAAGCGTGCATGAGTGTTTATATTTTTTTTAATATGAAAACAGATTTAAAAATATATTAACCCCCTTGGCACGATACATGATTAAAAGCGTACTGTAAGACAATGGCGAAAAATTACGGGAGCCAACTTGTCAACGGGTACTAATTGTTTTTAATTTTTTGCTGCTTTCATGTAAACATTTCCTAGAAAAGTATGCATATAATTAAAAGGGAGAAATCCTGAAAGGCGCAATAAAAATAAAATAAATGCCTGTTTGCAGGATAAAGTGAAATTACAGAGTGTTAGAATGAAAAACACATCTGCGCATGTGCGATGAGAAGTACAATATAAACCAACCAAACTGAACGACAACCCGCATTCCATCAACGACTGATGTGCTAAAAATACCCTTCAACATGTGCTCAAATCTCTCTTGTTCATTTAGAACCAAAAACAAAGCCATATTTACCTCATAATCATCGCCAGAGTTACCGTCAACAAGAGTCCCAACTTGTCAACCTCACAGTCAGTACCAGTCTCACTCATTTTTGTGCAAAAACTAGTAGAAATTAATCGAAGAACAGCACAACGGTGACCGTGTGAAAGGAAGAAGACAGAGGCAATGCAAAAGAAGCCTTCTGATTGGTCAATTTGTATCTGCTTTATAAATTGGACAGTATTCAGCAGGAGATACGAACGAAGCCAGCTCATCGTGCTTGGACATTAAAGCCACCACTGTGGCTCATTGTGCTAAGCGGATTAAAAACAAACTCCAGGCGGGAGGAATTCAACAGAAGACACCTTGGAGATCATTCAACAGTATCTATAAGTTGGATGATACGTCATCCAAATACCTTGTGAGCAAAACTCACATCATGTAATGCTGACCATGAACAAAAAAACAAACAAAAAAAGAGTTCACCTGAAAAATGTCTTAACAGGAGACTATAAAATGGATGGGGGAAAAAAGCAGTATGCAGAAAAGTTTTCTTCTTGTTTTTGAACAGCAGAAACTTCCACACTTTGAAACTACTGATGGTAAAGCAACTGTCTTTGAAAACTTTCTTTCAGTGTTCAGATTAACACAGTTTGAGTAGAATGTAAAATAAATTATCAAAACACCACTGTTGAAGCTTGAATTACGAATTGTGTCACTTTCACTTTTTCAAAAACATATAAAACACTGTTATCACAGATTTCAAACATGGCACATCCCAAACAGAAAACCGTAATCTGAATCTAGGGTTACGTATAAAATGTTGAATCAAGGGATTTTCTTCAACGTCACTGAACACAAATCTTTCATACATCCCACTGTACTGCATCTAATATGAAATTTTAAACATTCCTTTCATGAGCTACTGTTTCAATTCACATTTCAGTGTTTGCCTTACACAATTGTTTCACCTTGACCTTCACACTTCATTTCAGCAGTTACCTTTGATCCAGAAAAGTTTTTGTCATGTGCTTAGGAACAAGACGCACCAAAGGCACGTACAGTACGTCACTACTAATCACACAAACTGTATCGAGAAGGGACAATTAATGCTCTGAAACAGATGCCATGGGATCTGAAGTTTCAAGGATCATATCAGCAAAACAAGATAGTCAGCAGCACATCACACAAATCATCACGTGAAGGTCACAGCGATCACAAAACACAATGTAAACCAACTCAAAAGGTTGAAGCTAACACAATGTTTATTGGCTGCATTCTACAAAGGACACAGAATACACAGTCATTTGGGATTACAAACACAAAGCACAACAACTTGTGCAAGCCCAGAAGAAGGGCTGCTGATCAATCCAAACTGATGCAAACGGGGAAACTACACAGCTTCTATATAATCTGACTTTTCCAACCTGTATGAAGCTTTGCACAGGTGTCAAATAAAATCAGTTTTTGTCTGTCTGGCGATATGTTACAAACAGCAATCCCTTAAAAGCACACTGATGATTATGAACACACCGTAACCATGAACGCTGACCATGCAAAAAATGCCACTTTGCCATGTGTGGGAAAAGAAACACTTCCACTTTAGGTGTTTCACTGATAAATTAATATTCACGCTCACAAATATATCTATTTATATATATAAAATATCGTATATAATGTCTACTCTTTGCAAAACCACATTGAAGACATCATGCATGTAACTGAATTCACAGGTTGCAGAAAACGAACAGTGACCACCATGAAGCACAAATCAACTGAGCACAATCACTTGAAACAATCCACAGCACTGCTGGGATTCAAAGCCACATTATCTGATGTTTCTGTTCGCAAATTATATGTTGATCTGTTTTGTTCGTCACATCAAAACCAACCCAAATGAAAACATATCAACACAATCTGATCTCACGGAATCATGTCAACACATTCTGATCTCACCTTTTCACATGAAAGCAAGCCAGCTGTTTAAAACACGAAGCAGCTACAAAACACATGAAGTGGAAAATAACGTCATGGAAATACACCAACACAACACCGTAAATACACAGCTACATACATAATCACTGTGGGGCATGTGCCTGTCTGCCTCACCACTGTCAAGGAAACATCCTTGCACAATCCACCATCGTCCACCACTAAATTTGCAACAGTTCTGACACTGGTATCTCAGAAACACATACTTGAAAAAAACATTCACAATTGAAAAAAAAAAAGGATTATTTACACATAATGTATTAACACCACATCTGAAATTGATGCAACAGCACTGCATGTGATCTTCCCCAAGATTTTTCACAAATCTTTGAAAGTGCACTAAAATAAAACAATGCTGGTTCTGAGTCTCCTTTCCCTAACTTTCCATCAATGCTAAGCAAATCACTCTAAGCTTTAATTAAGGAATTTGGATTTTGTTCACAAGGAATTCACTGCACTCAGACACCCATATCTCTGTCACAAGAAAACAACTCAAATGAAATACCATTGAACAAAGTGAGATTTAAAGTGGTTTGAAGTATAAAACGTTGCTGGAAATTGCTTCAACAAATTTTGCAGAACAATAATTTACTCTCTTCCCCCTCCCCGAAGTCAATCGAGATTATCCAAACACTATCACAAACAGACACAAAAATCAAATAAGATCTCACCTGTAATAACACAGATCTACAGCAGTTTCTTTGTTTAAAACATAACCTTTCTGCACATTTTCACACAAGCTGTACAAAATGTCAGAATGGTTCACAAAGTTCACACAAAACCACTGACTGAAAACACCATTATCCAATCTCCTTGTGAATGATTGCTAGGAGTTATATGAACACATTTTCCATTCCAAAACACTTGAACATTTATCAATTTAATTTACTGTCAAGTTGTAACACAAAAAAAATGGAGACAATGAAAGTGTCGAGAAACCACCACATGACAGGAATGAAGACATCATTTTCCACAAACTGGATATCCACAACAGCTCCCGACATTTTTCTTCATAGACACTGCACACACACAATCAAGCATAATTATAATGTTCCTGAAACAAATTTCAAAAGAATATAAAAAGAGAACATCAAAGAATACAACATACAGAAAAATGAATCCATTAACTGCCATCACAAAAATATGTACAAAAGGACGTTTTTAAACATGTCCAGATAACATGAATGCTGCTTCCTTACCCTGTCATTCCATATGGTTGAATTTAAGCTGCCTGCAGGCCACAAGAGGTTGAAAGCTTATGGACTACAGGTAACTTAGACCTAGCAGAGACTATCAATCATTATGTCATAAAGGATTAAGATATGGATATCAGTATCACTATGTGGATGACATTTTCATCAGAGGTCAATGAAGTCATGAGCTGCTGAAGGCTCTTCAGGAGGGTAAGGAAATACTGAGGCAAAATGTGGGGTACAAGCACACTCTTTGGAAGACGACACAATACAAAGAGACACAAAAAGTGAGAGGGTAGATGAACAATTTCACAGGTAATATCTTCTCATTTGATCAAAAGTCAATCAGAGATTTCACATGTCAGAGCTACAACAATCTGTGGTTTGAACTCTTCTGAATACTCTGCAGCACGGAGTGTGTCATGCAGCAGGAAGCCACAGCAAGACACACATAGCATGCAGTGACTTACTTATCTCTATGTCTCTGACAAATATTAACTCGCAAAGAATCAGTCACTGTGGTAAAGTGGCCAGGTCAATGGACTAAACACTTGAAGGTTGTTCATTTGAATCCCATCAACCCTGTATCAAAATCACTGCAGGATTTTTCAGCCCTAATCATCTTCTATCCACAGTTGCATCTGTTATGGACTGATTGGAAAGCCTAAGACCACACATAGGATCTCATCCACTTCAATGTGGGTGTTGCTCAATGCCCTACCAACACTGCAGGTGTTTGTATTTCTTTGGCCTGGTTGAAGGCAGGATACATTAATATGAAAAGATGAGCAGCGTACAGCTCTGTGACCAATTCTGACATTTTGTAGAGTCTCAATTCAGGATGGAACTCCAAAGCATCATGATTATCATTCCCATCATCATCATCATCTCATTGTGAAAAACTGTCCCAGCTTCTGCGGCCATTAAGTGGCATAAACAATAAGAAATGAGAGAAAAAAATTAAACAGCCTAAATGTGGTGATCCTTGAAGAAGGAAAAAAACATAAAACCAAAAAACCACCAAAACTTAATGCTGATTTTTCTACTGCAACATTACATACAAAAAGAACATCACAAAACTGTTACATAATTAGCAAATACAGTAAGACTATGACCCAGTTATACAAAAGGTAGATGCGGAAACATGCTATAATTTCACTTTGTAGGTAGATGTGGAAACATGCTATAATTTCACTTTGTACTTTGTAGGAACATGGCTGGTTGGTCAGGTATTTTACTCCCCCCTCTACTAGACCGTGGGTGTGGTGGTCTGGGTGCTAGTCCTTCAAATGACACCATAAATCCAGGTCTCATGTATAGCATGCACTTAGCACACGTTAAAGATCCCATGGCAACAAAAGAGATGTCCCTTGTGCCTTGCACTTCACAAGGAATAATTCTACAGTTGAGAATCCAGCTCTACATAACAGCTTTTCATGTCATGACACCTACTGTTCCCATCAAATGAAAGAATACCAATATCATAATTAAAGGGAAACAGGCCTACTGTGATGATGAGTTGATATTATGACCTTCATAGCATTAGGTCCCACTGGACCAGTCTTAAAACTAGTCCTTGCTACTCTACACATATAAGCACACTAAAAACAAGGTGAACCATATCACATACAATATTAAAGAAGTTATAAAAACAAATTACAATACCAGGGGTGGGAACTGAACTGCTGAAAAGGAAAAAAAAAAAGGAAATCGGGGGGTGAGGGGGGGGGGGGTGTTCAGGGGCATGATCCCACAGAGAAAAATTTCAGGGATAAAAATCTGTGCAATCAAGCACATTTTCAGACATCAAATCCAGCCATTCCGAGTGCTTCAAAAAGTATTTTCTGCATGATCTATTTTCTATACAAGCACTCTTTAATCATAAATTATGCTCATTATTACTTATTCTACTCTGAAAAAAAGGCTGGATATGGATTTTCCCAGAAAGGAGCCCAAGGAATCTGAGGAAACTGATTCTTTCTGTTACAGAAATCCGTAGATCTAAGGAAAATTCTCACCCTTGAATATGTTGTTCAAGCGTTTCAAAAAAAACAAAAAACATGAGCAACAAAGGAGACACAATTTAAAGCAAAGACATGCCAACCCCTAACAATAACAACAAAAACAATTATAATAACATACTAGCAAAAGTAGTAGCAGTAATAAAATAAAGAAAATACATATTTCTGCAAGAAAATTTTAAAAAAAGAAGAAGAGATGGAGAAAACACTTTCACTTACATTAGCACTGGAGAATGTCGAGCAACGCAATCATGCCTTCAGGGCCTTGCTTGATTTCACCACAATGTAAGATGCATGGGAGATGACCTGACTCTCACACACAATCTCATCATATTCGTACGTAGACTAGTGGCACACTGAAACAACAACACATGCTACAGATCAAAACAATTCACACTGACAGCTATACATCAAATAACAGCCACAAAATTTGATTCTAATACTACAATAGAGGAGTAATAATCAGTCTAAATTAAAATGACTGCTATTGCTTTCTAGATAGAAACTAAAGACCAACAGAGTAAAGATGAGACAAAACTGACAACAGACAAAAATATTCAACCAATGCCTTTTTCTAGCAAATAAACATACACATTTAGAATGAAACACACGAAATGTATATATCTATTATACAAACAAGTCCACACATCCTCTTTTTCTCTACTTTCCTGTTGTTTTGTCAAGAATTCAAAATAATTGCTAATACTAACTTTGTACCTAGTGATCCTTAAAAAATATTATAAAAAATTTTTTTTTTAAACTTTGTAACTAGTATGATTCAGCCTTACAATCAGCCTAAGCAAAAGAGACATGTTTCAGCCAACATCTTGGGTCTCTGGCAATTTACCACCTCCAATCGTCATCAACAACCAGAAGATCGAGACTGTAGATGAATTGTGCTACCTAGGTGGTACAGTGAGCAACAATGGATCTCTCAATGCTGAGGTGGCGCAGCGCTGCGCATCTGCAAGATGTAGCTCCACCTTTAGAAGACGGACAAAGAGGTTGTGGCAAGATCATGGCATCAGGATCTCCACAAGCAACAGCCTAACCACCCTGCTATACTGCTGAGAGATCTGGACTACTTATTGACGGCACATTCCACAATGGAACATTCTACCAAAGATATCTGCACAAGATATGCAACATCACCGATTATGTCGCAAGACTGGGTGTCCAATATAAGTTTTGAAGTGGTGTGGTTTGCCAAGTATCATCATCATCATTATGTGCCCTGCCGCATGGCTTTGTGATCATGGCCCTCCATACAAATCTGTCCCTTGTAGCTGGAAGTACATCTCCCACCCTCTCTGTCCTCAGCCACCCCGCAAATCTGTCCAATATTGGGTCTACCAGGCGCTCTCCTTCTCTCCAGCTTTCCTGTTGTGACCAGGTGCTCTAATTTCTCTTGCTTCATAAAATGTCCAATAAATGTTGCTTGGTTTTCTAATCTTCCTTATCAATGCTGTTCTTGTGTCTGCCTCTGTTCTATCTAACACTCAAGAACTCTCATCTTGATGTTAGTTAAAAAGCATTTGCTGGTAAGAACGCTTTCCATCTTCCTAAATGCTGTTTTAGCTTGGTCGATTCTGCTGGCTATTTCTGATGTACATCTGCCTTCTTTTGAGATGACCATTCCCAGATATTCAAACTTATCAGCCTGTCTTGTTATGTCATTTGCTGTTATTCATTTGCTGTTATTTGCATGAGGGGATTTCTCGTTTTTTACTGATTACCATAACTTCAGTCTTCTTGCTATTTAGCTCCAGCCTTTTACTTTTGCTTTTTATTTCTATTATGTTCACAAGACTTCATAGGTCTTTTACATTTTCTGCAATTAGCACTGTGTCATCTGTGTAACTAAGACTATCATTTTTCCTCCAACCTTTTTCCCAGAGCATTCATCTAGGTTCCTCATGATGATTCACTGTAAAGTGAAAACAAATCTGGTGACAGAACACATCCCTGCCTTACCCCTCTTTTGATATTTTGGAAAGAGCTTTTACAGTTTTCTATTCTCATTGGTGCTGTTTGTTCC
The DNA here is from genome assembly GCA_030674185.1 of Monoplex corrugatus. Taxonomy (NCBI): domain Eukaryota; kingdom Metazoa; phylum Mollusca; class Gastropoda; order Littorinimorpha; family Ranellidae; genus Monoplex; species Monoplex corrugatus. The sequence continues at coordinate 28,327,564 of CM060312.1, read as the reverse complement.
CAATACACATTTCTGATTATTCGTAGATCTTTTTCATCAACATTGAGCCTTTCTAGATGGTTGATCAATTCTTCATGTCTTACCTGATCAAAAGCCTTGGAATAATCAACAATGCAAAAATATAAATCCTTATTCAACTCGACAGACCTCTCTATGATAGTTCCTAGGATATGTATGACATTAATAAGCTACGCACAAAAAGTTAAGGATCACTATGAGAAAACAGGTGCGTAATAAACTCAGCTCGCTACTGTTATTTATTTCTCAGTCCAGCCAAATTGTTATGAATTCTTGTTCAGCTGTAAGTGGGCGATGTTGTGTTAGTGCGAAAATTGCACGGGATTCTCTACTACTGAGCTTGGCCGCAAACGGAAAAGCGGAAACTTGCGAAAAAGGACCTTGTTTAGGACCGTTCTGCCTGAACACATTGCACAAGCCAGATGGAAAAACCATTATGCACGTGCAAGCACTGCTGTTTATGTGTGAGATGCTGTCTCTTGCTTGGCTTTATAAGAAGACATTCCACCAGTAGTAGGCCTGATCTGACAATGCCTCCACGACGAAAATTGAGCGAGTTTGAGAGGGGACGAGCTGTTGCATGGTTCCAAGATGGTGTTCCCAAGCGAGAAGTGGCCAGGCGACTTCAGGTGTCCATCTCGGTCATTGTCAGACTGATTCAACGCTTCACAGCCACTGGGAGGGTCCATGAAAGACGCAGATCTGGTCGACCGAAGAAGACAAACCCACGTGAAGATCGTCTCATTGAACGACAAGCCCTGCAGACAAGAACAGCCTCTTCCAGCATCATTCGAAGGCAGCTGAGGGTGGCTACTAACATCAACATCAGCCAACAGACCATACGGAACCGCCTTCATGGGTTTAACCTCCGTTCTCGTCGCCCAGCTGTACGGCCACGCTTAACTCCAGCCCATAGGGCAGCACGCCGCGCCTTCTGCAGACGTCACGTGAGGTGGACACGTCTGCAATGGTCCCAGGTCCTGTTCATTGATGAATCACGCTTCACCATGAACCACAACGACGGCCGACTGAGGGTCTGGAGGCGCCCAGGGCAACGCTTTATTGACACCACTGTCCAAGAAAAGGTGGCCTTTGGTGGAGGTTCTGTAATGGTCTGGGGGGCCTTCAGCCTTCACCACAGAACATCCTTGTATCATGTACAGGGTAACCTGACTGGCCTCCGATACCGGGATGAGATCCTTCGACCACTGGCTGTGCCTACACTGCAGCAGATGGGACCAACGGCTGTCTACCAGGATGACAACGCTCGCCCCCACAGGGCAAGGGTGGTCAACGACTTCCTGCAGCAGTCTGGAGTCAACAGAATGGAGTGGCCAGCATGCAGTCCCGATCTCAACCCGACTGAGAACCTCTGGGATGAGCTGGATCGCAAAGTGAGGAGCAACCACCCCCCCCTCCCAGGGATGCCCAACACCTCTACCAGATGCTGCAGGCTGAGTGGCAGGCGCTTCCACAGAGGATCTTCACCAACCTGGTCAACTCGATGAGGACTCGCTGCGTCGAGTGCCAGAACAGCCATGGCGGTTACACGCATTACTGAACTTTTGGGAGTATCAGAATGCCCTGTCCTGTGATTTCAATGACTTTGGGAAATCAAATTTCGATACGTACACACTTTGATCAAATGTACACACCAAACGATTGCTCGAAATTGAAGGCAATTGTGTATCGTTATCACTAAAGCATGGAATTAAATGTTTGCCAAACTTCAACGCATTGGCTTTTTTATTTTGAAAGTTATGAATTTTTGTGCAAGTGATCCTTAACTTTTTGTGCGTAGTGTAGTTTTGACAGACCTCTCTATGATAGTGCTTAGGACATATATGGAATTAATAGTTCCTTTCTCTTCAGCAAATCCACATCGTTCTTCCGTAATTTCTCTTATGATTATGTTCTTTGTCCTCATCATGATTATTCTTAAAAGAACTTTTGTTACATGACTCATCTAGCTGACTGTACGATGGAGTTCGCATTCTATAGCTCCTGCTTTCTTTGGAAGTACAAAGAAAAATGATTTTGACATATATATCTTTTTGCCAAGTATAGAATCTCTATTTATCAAATGCCAGTTTTACTGGGTAGGACACACCGTATGGATGGAAGACAACTGCATCACTACAATGCTCCCTGTATCGAGAGCTGAAGCAAGGATACCGGTATCATGACTAGAGAAGCCACTAAGAGATACAAGGATACTCTGAATGCCAAACTCACCAGCAGCATCAACACAACTAAAGACAATGCCAGCAACAATTTACAATCAAGAAATCATGACAGTAAATACTATAACTGTAAATACATCCAATTTGCGTAAATAACTCATCAAAAGGTGCATTACTAATGAAACCAATGAAAAGTTATCATTATCATATATTTTCATACTTTATGTTTAGTACATATCAAAAAATCACAACCAAACTTAAGAGATAATTCAAAAGTTGATAATAATGAAACTCGAATTATGTGTTAAACTATTAACTATGAAAGATATGTAATCAGAAATCACCATTATGTGTTGAACTATTAACTCTGAATAATATGATAATCAGAACTGACCACACCGTTGGTCAGTTCTGATTATCATATTATTCAGAGTTAATAGTTCAACACATAATGGTGATTTCTGATTACATATCTTTCATAGTTAATAGTTTAACACATAATTCGAGTTTCATTATTATCAACTTTTGAATTATCTCTTAAGTTTGGTTGTGATTTTTTGATAAACCACAACAAACAGTACAAAGAATATACATTTGATGATCATGTAGTCAGTGACACAACAAATTTTAAATGTGCCCTGATCAGGTGTCCATATCATGAGGCAATCTTCTTTTTATGTGACATGTCAATCAAGTTTGATTATTCCATGCACCACCCAGTTCTCCCAAGTTACCTGTGAAAGGCCTTTATACCAAACAGTATACTCTTCATATTTGTATTCTCTCTCAAACACACCACAAACACTACACCAACAAAGATATCAATTCACTGGAAAAAAAGAAATGCAAGTCCCTAAAAGCAAAATTACCTTCATCTATATCAGATCAGATGCACCAAACAGCAGAGTAGGAGGGCAAGAATTCTTCCACTTGACATCAGCAGCACGGAGAAGGGAGGATGTACACCTCACTCTACACTGGCTTGGAGCAGGCATCAAATATTAATTTCAGTCTTGTGATGTTGGGGATGCCAATCATCATCACAACTTAACTTGCTTCATGTCATTCACTGTCTTGTGTGCATAAGCCCCACATATTCAGTGCACATTGTGCTCACACACAAATTGAACATGTGTGAAAGCGCCACAGAAATGTAGTACACAGAAAACAGAACACACACTGGGGACCTCAGTTTCTGCCCCAAACATTTCACATCATGAGATAGAACCGGATAACCTCCATGGAAACTTACACAACATAGCAAAGTAGATGCACAGAAAACCACCCCTACTTTAGCATTCAAAAAGATAGCATGCAGACTGGACTTGATGATAATCTGGCACACTGCACACTGCACTGATTGGATCTATTAATAATGTGGTGCACTGTACACTGCACTGACTGGATTTGACGATGATGTGATGCACTGCAGACTACACTCATCAGAACATCAACAAGCCAACAGTCGTATATAAAATCACTGTTGGTGCATTTTTCTGCATTAAATTTTACCATGAACAAAACAAAACAAAAAAAAAAAAGCACAAAAAAAAGGAAAAACAAAAGAAACCACAGACACTCCAGTGAAGCCTTGATGGGAGAAGACAATGCAAGCACTCTGGATATCTTCGAATGTGCTAATGTTACTGATGTTTAACCACAACACAATGTCTAATATTTTACAGATTCCACTGAATTCACACAGATCTAAGCATTATTCTTACACAGAAAAGAACACAGAGTTAACAACCATACCACATCAACAGTTACACCAATCTGTTCAAACACCACAAGTAATGTGACTCTTGTCAGCTGCACACTGCCAGCTTTAGGGATGATCACGAGACAACAAATTAATCTAAAATTTCCAAACACAGCGACCTATGAGAGACTCAAGAGACCATCTTAAGTATTTTGCATTGTTTGCCATTCTTCATTTACTGTTTTAAAATGTTGCACAATTCACCAGTCGTCAGTCGAAGTTCTGCACAATTCAACAATCTCCAATGACATATTCAATGAACATAATGTATCAGTTATCATGTAGTAGAATTAACACAAGACACAGTAATGACACATTCAAATTATATACACAAGACTTTACAATTACACAGAATGACAATACGGAGAGTCAGAAACAGACATTTGTGTACACATATCATCAGTACCCAACTGGCTTGGTTTCAAGTATTAACGCAACAACTCACACAAAATAGATAGGGTACTTGCATTTTTTAGACTTTTGTTTTTAAATCAGTATATCTACACAAAATAAAGCAGACATATACGTAATTTTTTTCTAGACACACAATAAACATATGTTTACACATATGTACTACAGTAAATTCATAGCTAACCATGCAAACAATGAATCCTTACATAATTCTTCAATAGGAAAGAGAAGCATTAGCTGGGGATGAAAGGGAGATGGCAGATAAGAAGTGTGAATAGCTTAAACGTTAATCAGAGGAAAAGGTTCAATAACATGTACCTAAATATTGTGTTAACAATTAAAGAAGAATCAATGATTTACAATGGTATTAAACATTCAATACTCATTGAAGAATCTCAAACCCCATTGTCCTACTTCTCATGAGAAAAAATCTGTATGCTTCAAAATCTGTTAGGTTCTTTTTTTTTTTTTTTTACATCTTATTTTGTTTTTGTTTGTTGGGTTTTTTGTTTGTTTGTTTGTTTTTGAAGTTGGGGGGGGGGGGGGGGGGGAGGCATTCCAGTTTTGATGAAAAAAGACAATCATATAAGCAAATTTCTTGGGAGTTTTTCAATGCAGTGTTATATGAAAATGCTTCCAAGTACTATTGAAAACCATTTTGCTGGACTTTCCCCTTAAGAAAATACTTCCAGGCACTATCGAAAACCATTTTGCTTGAGTTTCCCCTTACTTGTAATTGTTATGAACAGTGTTTAAATGGATTATGGGCAAGTTTTTCAGTATTTTCATTTGCAAAATTTTACTTATGATTGTATGTTCTGCCCAGAGAGACTAAGATGTAAGACTGAATGCACACCAATCACTTTCACAGCAAGTTTAAGAAGACAGTATAAATATTACAAATAACATTTCAAAATTCATAATTTACAAAAATAAAATCATTTACATACCATGATACAGTCATCGAATGAGATTCTAAAAATACAGCTGATCATGCTTTCACAGCTATAATATTTTGTCACTGCAACTGCTCATTTTTCCACATGAATACTGCATGAAATGACTTACCCACATGTATCTAAATCTGAAATAAATGTTCCTTGTCCTAATGACATAACATTTTCTCTCCTTCCACTTCACATACCCTTCCAGCTTTTACAAATTAAAACAACAACGAAATGTACATCATTTATACACAGAAAACAAACTATCAACCCAAGCATGACCTCCAGAACTGCCCATATTGGAACTTCCTTTTTTATGTGACAGTGTGATCTTGAAAAATGAGTTTACTTATGCTTTACAAATTAATGCTCATTTTTCATGGTGGCATCATCAAAAGTTGCATCCCCCACTTAGGCTGAATGACTGACCAAAATGTCCATTAACAAAAGAGCAGAAAAATCACTGCTGGAAACTTTGTACTCTTCTAGGAAAGTTACTGTAACCTAAATGTATCATGTCTTATCAGTCATGTACCTTTGTGACTGCTTATTGCGCTTGAACTAAAAGCAAAATTTGGTTAAAAAAAACAGCAAAGAAGATCTCTCTAAAAACACACAAAAAATCTTTTTATGATGCCAACACACTGCAAAATCCAAAGGCAAAAAATATCCTTTCTATTGTTCATCCAGCAGTTCCATTTCATTCCTACCCCTTTCTAAGAAAAGACAACAGCACCTTCTAAAACATCAAGCTTTTCTCATATGGTGATGGTCTGACCCTCAAGATTGAGGAAGATCACAACCAACTATCCAGCAAGCAACTATATCTGGAATAGATTAAATGTAAAGTCCTGCTGCACAGCAACAAAATCATTCTCTCGACCTTGCTAGCTGGACGTCCAGTGGTATGGACCACCATCGTGAACTGAATGCTGTGCAGGCAGCAGCACCAATATAGTAGGAAGCTGACCTGTTGAACAATGTCTTAGGAACATGTGATTATGAGTAGATAACAATGTACAGTCATCAGTAGGCAACAATAACCAAGCCCCTGTCCAAGCCAGAAGACAGCGTGGATACTACCCAACATGTGATTCAAGTTCTCCCCCGATCCACACAAAAAGCAAATTAAAAAAAAATAATGAAACAACAGAGTACTGAGAAACAATACAGAAACAATTAAAGTACAGAAAAGATGACAGTAAAAACTGGTGGCATTCAAGGGTCCTTGTGCTCCCACTAACGCTACACCTCTCATGTCTCTTTATAAAATTGGACTGATGACAAGTCTCACGTGAAACTGTGACCTTACATAATTCACTCACAGTTGAAATACATACATTACTGCAGAGTGGTTTACGCTGGTGCCCAGCCCGGAGCTATTCACGACCAACTATTCAAAGGACATCAAGAACATAAAATTTTTCAACAAAACTTTTTGTCTGATATAAAACATCAGCTCTTGTTACTGCACTGTGAACACCATAAGTTTATCATTTACACATGTGATAACTGTTTACCCAATGTCTGACCTTTTAGCATTTTCCAATGTAGATCCATACTTTGCTTTCAAAATACCTACATCAGTACATGTCTACACCCATTCATTTAGACCTTTTATGTGCAACACACCAGTCCTTTGTCACACAAATAACTACAAACAAACATAACAAATAACTTCCATTCTGTCAGTCATGTCTATTCAAAGTGGAATCATATCAATAACAGACTACAACTGTGTCCTGAGACTGACAGTTATCACATGAGATAAGATAAAATAAACTAGAACAAAACACATTTTTATAAAAACTGACAAGACTCCAATTATTTCATGACAAATATGTAAATCATGTACATGGAACTTTCATTCAATTCGTCATAACAGTTTCTGTGATACATAGTTAGTCTTAGCTTTCTGTCACATCTTTAGAAGAAATTCATTGTCAAGCATCCCCTCTCTGACAAACCAGAACCTTATACCATAATGCAGCTGTGACCTTACTATCAGTCATACTCAATAGAAATTACAGTCATGAATTTAAGAAGCCTTCCAGTTTAACCCTTTGACTCCCGCACCCTATCCACTAACTGCAAAAACTTGACCCTTCGACTCCCTCACCCTATCCACCAGCTTCCTGCAGGGATAGGGTGAGGGAGTCAAAGGGTCAAGTTTTTGCTTTGCTAGTGTCGTTGACTATGCAGGATGCTGGTGGACAGGGTGCGGGAGTCAAAGGGTTAAGTGCCATGAATCCTAAAGTCTAAAGTCATCTCAGTAACCATTAATTTTTGCCTGCAACTGTCACACACAGAGAAAGTGTTTACCTATCGTCTGACAATCTTGTATCTCAATTAGCCCCTACTTATCTTTTCATAATTGGAGAGTTATGCATACAGACAGCATGAACAGCTGAAGAAGCAAGTCATCAATTTAGCCTGCAAAAATTTTGCCTGCAAAACTATCTTTTCAATCTAAGAAACAAATACAATACAGAAATCTCAAAACAGCTCATGATCGAACTCAAGTCTCTCCATCCTCCATCACCAAGCATGTGTAAAGATATGGTCAAAACAGCTTACCTGCAAGCTCTATGAAATATAAATTTTGTTTAAGAGGGATTCAATGCACTCGGACAATTCCACACCCATTCCACTCAAATCTGCCAGCAAATATCTGGCAGACACCTTAAGCCTGCACAAAACCCTATGTGCTGGAAATAATATGAGAAGAGGAATGGGACCAATGAAACACTGACACAACCAGAATGATTGGAGTATTCAGATAGGCAGTTAACAGGCCTTTGTTTTTCCCGTTGAAGGATGGGAATGAACTCAAGACATCAGGTCTTGAGTCCACAATTTTTATCAAAATAGCCAGCCAACCGGCATAAATATCTGTGGCCTGCCCAAAGGACAAACACGTAACCACGTGTTATCAGCAGAGTTGTATAACCAACTGACTGATCTAACAGACAACTAGACCTGTGACCAGCATGAGAGTTGAACCCACAACCACTGCAAGGTCTATGGATTTATCTGACACAAACTTTCAGTCTCCCTTCAAGACGTCACAAAATTTCACGGTAAGAGTGAAAGCTTGTGGTCACCAAACTCTGTAGACCTTACAGGTAAAATGTTCTGAGATTCAACAACAAGGAAACAACCCTCTTGCAGTGAAATCCAAAGAAAGCTGACTTGACTGAGAATATCACAATTATCGGAGCAGCACTCATGTTTCAACATGTGTGTTCAATGGTCCAAATAGGTAAGTCTGTCTAGCTGCCATCATTTTGAAGAGAATTGAGTTTCAATTTTACTTTCTCTCTGGACACAGTGTCATGAAATAGGAAAATGTCCATGGGGAAAAAATAACAACAATTGGGAGGAGGAACACAAGAATGTAAGCAGAAGATCTTTAAACTGGTTCCCACAAGACTACAAAGCAATGGCCAAAACAACTCTGAATATTTAAGAGGGGGAACACAAGAACATGTACTGAAGACCTTTAGATTGGTTCCCACAAGACTACACAACTTTATTTCAGTAGGCCTACAATATTTAAAAAAAACTTAATAATGAAATAGGTAAAATCCTGATTTTTCTGTTCCCTTTACATAACTGCAATGAACACATGCCTTGTCAAAATACCAGCCACCCCAGTTCAAAAGTAGACCTACTCTCAAAAATAGAGAACAATGATCACAACTTGAACACTCCTTTTTTTTTAAACACACAGAGAACATTTGCAAAAAACAACACTATTCAGGGGATAATCTGTCAGATTTCACATCTGCATTTTTGTGCTGTATCAAACTCCAAAAGGTTTGCGAAGACTCACTGACTTTTTTCAGTATAACACAAACAACACCAAAACAAATTTACACAATAATCTAGAATGCAAACTGCTGACACAAGAAGGAACACACCAATGACATGAATAATCAAGAAATCTTTGCAAAGTTGAACTCAATAAGATTACCTTTACATGCAAAGGTTGGCCAATGTGTAATTTTCAAAGGCTAGCTTCTCTCAAGATACATAAGATATTCATCATTTTGTGAATAAGTAATGTCTTCTTTCAAGACAACTACATTCAAAACACACATAATTTCTTACTTTTCACAACGAAAACACAAAAAGTCATCAACATTCATACCAAGATGTAATACAGGAAAAACACATGCACACACGCACGCACACACGCACGCACGCACACACACACACACACGCACACACACACACACCAGAACATGTGAACACTAAGATTAAATATACAGGCCTACTTGACAATGACAAACTAGATATAATTTGTTTCAACCAATAATGTACTACACTGTGTGGTGTTTTTAGCAGTATTCTGTAAGAAGCTATCCTTTATCTTATTTTTAATGATCCTCTAGAGACAGTTTCATAATGGACCTGGCTGATATTTTGGTAAAAGTAGTTTGTGATATTCACTAATAATATGCTTGTGATTCCAAAGCTTGATTCACCAATCATACTAATTTTTTTTCGGAAAACAGACACAATATGCACACTTTTCCACTCATATGTAAATAAAAATGAAACAAATTATTTTGAAAAGAATACATATACACGCAGACTAAAACAATCATTTTCAACAACAAAACTCTCCTAAAAGCCACTCAACTATATATTTTTCATTAGGTCTTTCCTACAAGGTGCAACATCTGTTAACCTTTCATCTCTCTTGCCCTATCCATCAGTCCATCACTGGATCCACCACTTTTCTGCAGTAAGCTAGTAGACAAGAGTCAGGGAATAGTGAATAGGGTGAGGGAGTGATAGGGCTTAATACAGAGTATACCATCAACAAGCTAAAGCTAATATGGATGATAACAGGGGTAACAGTATCTCCAGTCTGTGTACAAAAGCCGCTCTAAAGGCCACACACACACACCACAAAAAAAGTGTAGGACTACTCAAGCTGAGGATTTCTCCAAATCTGAGAAAAAAATTGTGAAAACAGATCAGGTCCTGGGAAAAGACTGCCATGGATAAGAACAATATAATGAGTTGGTTTTTTTTTTTACAATAACAAGGTTTATGTAACAAGGTTGTTTTTTTAATGAACACTACAACATTGAGCACATTAATGACCCCACAGCAACAAAGAAATTATTCTTGGCAAAATTCTTTAGAAAAAAAAAATCCACTTTCATACATGCACACAGGATTAAAAAAATGGGTGGCATTGCATTCCTCTAGGAGAGCAGCCAAATTTTCATAAAATCCATTGTGTAAAAAGAAAAACAGAAACTGAAAGAAACAAAAGTACAACAAGACTTTTTTGCACACATTTTCATTCTCTCCTGACAACTACTTCTCAGCAACATTCATTTGTTAGCCCTTTCCAAACATATGAATCTGAAATACTTTTCTTATCCATTTACCTCCATTCCCACCGACAAACAGTTTCACAATAAAAACTATCTGCCATTCCAGACATCTCTCGAAAGCTACTACTGTCAGCTTAATGTGCTTTACCCAAACACTGCAAGGAAGGGGGGGGGGGGGGGGGGTTACATGAACATGCTTAATAAACAGTGAAAGATACACAGAAGGTGATCACAAGAGAAATATGTAGAAGTTATACACTGTACATCCTGCCTGGGGAGTAAAGAATGATGATTTTCTGATCTTCCAGATCAACCTGTGTGCAAACCTGTAAATGACTAAACCCCCTTCAAGTACATATGCATGCAGAAAATCAAATATGAATGTTAAAGACCCTGTAAGTCAAGTCACTAGCTTCTGAAAACATGAAAACACCCAGTATTGCATGCCCATCAAAGACAAAGCATGCAGACTCATGTAGAAACATTCTGCCTTCACCATATGGAAAACACAAGGTACTTATGCACATCCAAGAAGAATTAAAACACTTACAAAAAAAAAACAAACAAACAAAACAAAAACCACTGTACACATGATACAGGAACATGTAAAGTAACCAGGAAACTTCATTCAGTTAATACAACTATTTGACAGATTCACATGTTGACATCAATGATCTTCATATCACAACACACACACACACACACACACACACACACACACACACACACACACACACACACACACACACACACACACACACACACAACATGCACACACTAGTATACAGACATTTCAAAAAGCAAAACAGTGTGATAATAGTAACTCAACAAATATAGAAAAAAATCAATTCAAAAGACAAAATAGTTTAACATAAAAACAAACAATGCTACAGAAAGAACTTATTCATTAAAGCTTAAACATTGTAAATGGCTAAGCAAGGACTCAATCAAAAATAATTATCACCTAACATCATATTTTTTGTATGTTTCCTCCAGTCTGACAAACTCATAAATAATACATAATTCGGGGAAAAAATAAACTACATGCACACAGTGATATAAATATACACACAACCAACATTTCAGCGTGAATCAACAAAACAGAACTGGCACAAGAAAACAAACAGCAACCACTGCTTCCACACAGGCTTTACATTAAAACCAAGACAACAGCAGAGTTGGATAACTGAAATGATGTTAGGGTAGGCCTACAAGTGTTTAGAGTATTTATACAACATAAAAGTTAATTACAGTACAAGCATTTACAGGTTTAAGACAACATAGAAGTTAAATATGATTTTTGCCTCCCAGAATTCTGTCAGGTTTCTGGATCAAGCTTGAGAGAATGCAAGAGTTCATTATTCACGCAAGAGTTCCTGTCAAAGTTGGAGGTGTGGCGCTCTTTTAATGTACATATTAACATAAACAATAATGGCATATGATTTCTGTTGAGAGAGAGAGAGAGAGGGGGAGTGTGTGTGTGTGTGTGTGTGTGTGTGTGTGTGTGTGTGTGTGTTGTGTGTGTGTGTGTGTGTGGGTTTGTGTGTGTATGCATGTGCATGTGCAATGCACACGCAAGCAGGCATTGGTTTGATGGTAATGCAGATCTGGATCAGGGGGAGGTGAAGAGTTGAAGGTGGTTGATGTGGAGGTGGGGAAGGGACAGCAGGAGTGGGAGGAAGGAGGGAAAAGCAAGAGGAACTTCCAGATGCTGACTCTGCAAAACAGACATACAGAAATACTGCACTTAATAACAAGCTGTAATTGGGTTTGGTTTAAATGTAGATTTAACATGCTCTGGCTTTGTACATGTATATATCTATCAGGGCAGGGGAAATGTCAATTTTGACTGCTAACAATTTCATTTATAGTTATAAAGAGGATTTCCTCTTTTTTTTTTCTTCTTTTTCTTTTTTTTTTTTTTCTTTTTCTGTATCTTGTTTATTTTCTTTTTCCTTTTTTTTCCTTGTTTTTTCCCTTCCTTGGTAAGCTACCCTTTAAAGTGTAATCCTTCCATTTTCTGCTTACAGTAATAAACTGTTGGTCCCCTATTCTTCTTCTCTGGAAGCATGTTTCAAATTAGGAAATCTGACAGTGTGTCAAGTGGGATAACTGCGACGTCCCTTTAGGCTGAGTTGTAGAAAGCAACAGTGAATTCCACTTAGTGGCACTGATTGCTTTAGTGCCAAGCTTAGTGCGGGTAACCACAGACTGGCATTCATTCAGCTTTGACCAGCTGAGTGAGCAGGTTATCACTTTGTGTTCTGCTGAGCAAGTACCAGCAGCCACATCATATATCTTTTTTTTAAAGTCATCTGTGTGAAACAAGAACAGAGCTGTTGTTTTCCTAGATATCAGGACTACTCTAGGAAACTTCAGATAGCTGTAAATACAGTAGGAACAAACAAAGTGTCTGGTTTTGTGTTGAGAGCATGGCATCTCTTTTCTTCGTTCTATTACCTGGGTCATAAGGATGCATTCCCTACATTGTTGCAGGTGAAAGCTATTCAGCTATTGTGTTGGGGCCTAGAATAAAAGGTCACTAAAGAATCTGGTAACTGGAAGATTCTGGTGAGTAAACCAGGATGGGTTATTTACTTTGATAACTTGATTGGGAATACCAACTGACCCTTGCTGAAGTATGGCAGCGTGTAAACTGTGAATGCTTCTAGAGGCTCCTCAATTAACGCTGGTTCTTCTGGAGGTTTCTCAATCAACAATGTGCTATGTATATCAACTTGAGTTAACTGCACAGACATTGGATTATTAAGAGTGCACTGGTATTATGTCTATCACTATAAGCCAGCAGTAGTTGTTGTATTGATGTATGGGTATTGCATTTTTAAACAGAGTTGTATTGATGTATGGGTATTGCATTTTTAAACAGAGATGGTTTTTTTCATTTCTTTTCCGGTGCTGGTGGGCAGGCTTGATATGGTTAAAAGCCACCGCCCTATTCATTAAAATATATAAGATTTTTTATACCATATTTTGTGCTTCCTGTGTTTTCATATTTTGGCTTTGGCTTTTGGCTTTTGGCTTTAGCTTGTACTGACGGGTGTTATGTATATATACCAGGTACAGTGATATGCTTCTAGGTCACTCACTGACTAGTCTACCAAGATGGATTGCGCCATCTTTTCTCTTGCCTTCATCCTGCAGACCACAAAGTGTCTGAGACGCAGTTTACATTTCATACTACTAACTGAGGTAGATCTACAGATAAGTATACAAAACCATGATTGTGCTAGGTTCTTTTCAGGAAAAGTGGCTGTAGTCCAACCAAATAGCAATTCCAAGAGTATGATATTCTCTTTTTATTTCTTTTTTTTTTTCAGGGGTGGAAGATGGAATGGAGGTGCTATGATAAGAGAGACATTACTTTAATCATATTGGCAGGCAGATGAGGCTAGGTTTTTGCGGTGTGATTGTGATATGATTATATAAGACATCCATAAATTTAAACAACAAGGTTAGTTGTGATTTCATTTGGTTTAGTTTTTTTTTTCACACAGATATAGATACACATGCAGCTGAGATTGTTCCAGTGACAGACTGATATAAATGAAAGATATAAAAACCCATAAGCTAGGTAGGACCTCAAGACCTTGCAAGCACATAGGGCTTACATGCAGGCTTAAGGCTTATGCCATGATCATTTTGATCTTCTCCATCAAATGGCAGTGACATCAGTGCATAGGGAATTCATACCTAGCACAGAAATGTTATCTTGAGAAACTGAAACTGAACTTCTTTTTATAGAGACAAATTTGTGTTAGACAAGAACACCAGCACATATTTTCTTTGGACTGTTACTAATAGTACTAAGAACAATTAAAAATTAATCAAATTAATTGTAATAAGTAACTATATAGTAATTATATTGTTCTTTTCTGGTCACTGGAGAGTGAATATCTTTTTCAAATAGGTCATAGCGCTTATAAGGAGTGTGACCAATATGAAAGAAGTTAGTGAATATGCTAAGAGATCAAAGGGCTAAGTTGGGATTAGGTTCCACAGCAGTGTTAATTAATTTAATGGCATGTTTTACTTTTAATTTATATAAGTAATATTGACAAAAGTCATTTTGTTCATTGTCTTCAAACAGCTCTTTACAATTTTTTTAAGACTTCCTGTAATACATCAAACACATCACATAATACTGAAAATCAAGATGACAAGCTTAAGTTATAAATATGAACTTTTATATTTGAGGCATCATGAATAAGATGGTCTGACATAAAAATTAATAATAACACACACACAGAGTGTGTTCTCTGTGTGATACTTAGTCTGTTTTAAAGCAGCAAAGATTTAGGTTTTCAATCTTACCAGTCACAGACAAATTTGTTCTTAACAAGCCTAGTTGGCCCCAACAACTACAACCACCACTAAATATTCCTCTTTCACTGACGCAAACTCTGATGGCAGCTTGGGTGAACGTTTCAAAAGGAAATTGTAACCAAACTGACATGGCGGAAAAGCATGCAGTACACCCACATTTTTGTCAGAGGTTGGGTTAGGTGGTAAAGAGATAACACCTGCTGCTTCTTTCTGTTTCAAGTAGGAAACCAGATTTTTCAATGGACGTTGCTGCGCCACACCCACATGCTCATCATAATTCTGTAACGTTGATGGCATGGCCAATAAAATACAATGGCCATGTCGGCCAGCACTGGAAATGCGCCGTCCAACATCTTCTAACTTAGGCTGATCGAGGCGAAGACGCTGGGTGATACGAAGAACTGGAGCCTCTGTGGTTGTTGGGTCTCTCATCAATGTATCAACAATAGTCACGTCACCACTTACAACATGCATGCGTGCAGCAAAAGCACTGTTCTTTAAGATCAAAGCCCCGTTCCATGCCACCGGCAAGTTCTTAGCCAGATCACTAAGACTACGGATGTGATCAACTGGATCTAGATCAGCAGGATCACTTCTGTTCTTTTCTTCCCGTCGCCCACCATCCCTATCAGCTATATCACCACGACCACCAGAACCACGCATCTCATCTCTAGTCCCACGATCATGCTGAAAGTCTCTCCTGTCTGGTGAACGACTTCTTCTCTCATATGGTGGTCCTCCTCCATATTCACCGGGTGATCGTGGACGACGTCGTCTTTCAACATCATCAGGATAGTTGGCCCAATCTTCACGACCACGTCGACCTTCCACATCAGGGATATGATCTCCACCTCGATTGTTACGATAACCAGACTGATCTCTATCTCCATACCACTCTTCTCTGCGACCACCCCCACGATCCATCTGGCCATTCCCACTAGGGCTTCTCCATGGGGCTGCTCTGTCAAACTGACGGTCAGGAACAATGTATGATCTAGGAGGAGGGCCTCCATGAAACACTGGATTGCTGACATGAGCAATGTCAGCAAAGTCAACACGCAATCGACGATCAGGACCACCTAAAGGGCAGCCACGCATTTCCTGGCAAGCAGCTTTTGCCGCTTCAATACTATCATACAAAACATACGCAAAACTCTTTGCAGAAGGCCATTCAATCCTCTGAATAGCACCAAATCTATCAAATTCTTGTTCCAAAGTTTCTCTTGAAATCCATGGGCCAATGCCTCCCACCCACAGACATGTTGTTGGTGTCACCTTGCCATAACCGATCTTACACTGAAACTTGCCAATGTATTTACCTGACATTTCAACTTTTGATCTATGAGCACAATCTAAGTTGACAAACTTAATAAATGCATATGCATTTCCCTGCCCTTTTTGTGGTCGCTTGATATCAATGTCTTCAACAAAACCATACTTTTCAAAGATGTGCCGCAGTTCCATCTCAGATATATTCACATCTAGGTTTCCCACAAATAAAGTCCTTGTGGCTTTGTCATCAAATTCAGGGTCAATATGGTTCAAATGGTATGGAAACTTTTCATTTCTTCTCGCCTCACCGTCATGCACTGGGGGAGGGGTTGTGAACATCATAGCAGGGCCACGGTCTGGGGGAAATGGTGGGGCTCTTCCTGCCATACTTGGAGGAGGGCCTTGCCTTCCACTTCCCAATGGACCCCTTGACATGTCTGGGGGGACTGGTGGTGGGTATGGTGGTGGTGAATTTCGACGGTTATGAAAAGAAAAATGGTCTCTGTTACTGAATTCATTGGGGCTACCACTTCTTATTTTATTGAAAACTGGTTCAATCCGAAAAGGTCTATCAAAAATATCATTTCTCCCTTTGTGCTTTGCCATTCTAGCATCTTCAGGGTATCTGAAATTTATGTATGCTACTCTCTGGTCCCCAGAAAAAGTAACTTTCACGTTCATTTCACCGAATTTCCAAAATTCATGAAGCAGGGCGTCTTTTAGTGCTGCATCTGACACTTTACTTGGAATGTTTGTAATGCACAAAGATCTATAATCATTGTCTCCAGAACCACTGTTACGCATTGGTGGCACAAAGGTTTGTTCTGGCATTCTATCATCTCTAAAATGTTTACGGGGTGGGTCCATATCATCATATTCCCGAAAAGGCTTACCCTCCCGAGGCCCATCACCCATAAACTTGCGTCCGCTTCTGCGATCAAAATCTGGGCTCATTCTGTCCCTACCCATTCCATGATCAGGCGGACCATACGCTGACCTGGAACGCTTATTCCCCCGAGGTGACCCTTCTCTGTCCTGACGTTTCATTGCTTTGAATTAAACCTGGCTGAAATAAAATATATGTCTATGAAAACCGGTAACTTAGCCCAACAAATGCGCCGCCATCTTCCCCGACAGGAAGCAGTTGTGATAAATGCAAGAAAAGTACATGTTCCATCAAAAATGATTCTATATCGAGAAATACCTTGTGGTTTTCATTTCTAATATCTTGTTTCAGCAAATGGCAACGCAAAGCGGTATTTTCTGAAGAAACGAAGGCGATAGACAATGACCTAGTTACACGCGCGAATTCATAAACTATTCAGCGTATTAATACTAACAAGCCAGAAAGTAGGTCGTTGTTGTCAAAGAAAAACCTCTCTCTGTCTCTGTCTCTCTCTCTCTCTCTCTCTCTCTCTCTCTCTCTCTCTCTCTCAAACACACACACGCAGACGTGCTGCATACATACACACGCTCATACACAAGCGATGTGTAGGTCTGTGCAATCACGCAATCCGTGCCCCCTCACCCACCCTCACAGAGTGAAATGTATACCTTCACCATTCCCGGGTTGTTGTTTTTTGGGTTTGTTTGTTTTTTCTTTTTCCTTCATATATCCACCTTTACATGTAACTTAATTTGTCCACTTGTCATCAAACTCAGGGTCAGGTGACACCCGACCGTCAGCAAGCTGCTGCGATCAGAATAACGAACGAACAACAACAAAAACATCAAAAATTGCAACGTAGAATGTAGGAACATTGCTGCAAAAAGGAAAATTCGAAAACGTCAAAAAAGAGACGAAAAGGCTTAGCATCAATATTTTAGGACTAGGGGAAGTGAGATGGAAGGGGGCAGGCATGATAACATCAGGCAATCATTAAATCATATTATATTCTGGTGGAGATAGACATGAAAGAGGAGTAGACATCATAGTGGAAAGGGACAAGTCAAAGTCTATCAAAGGATACTGGGCAGTTTCGGACCGAGTTTTATTAGTTAAATTGGAAGGCAATTTGATGTCAACATCATCCAGATATATGCACCAACGTCCATAAGTACTCAGGAAGAAATTGACAACTTCTATGAAATATTAGAGATGGCCAAGGCTCAATGCAAATCTCAGGATATAACAGTAATAATGGGAGATTTCAATGCTGAAGTGGGACACGATAGAGTGGACGACATAATTGGACCTCATGGCTTCGCACACAAAATGAAAAGGGAGTGAAACTTGTTGAATGGGTGTGTGTATTTTGTGTGTGTGTATGTGTGTGTGTGTGTGTGTGTGTGTGTGTGTGTGTGTGTGTGTGTGTGTGTGTGTGTGTGTACGTGTGTGTGTGTGTGCGCGCGCGCGCGCGTGTTTTGTCTAGCTGTGACAAAAATGTGTGAACGAGATTTCTTCAGCTCTTTATAAGTGGATCTTCATCAAATTTTGGTAAAGATGTAGACTGTTGAAGAGTCGTCAAAGCGTAAGTTTGCAGGATAAAGTTCCAAGGTCAGGATCACACGGACAAAACAAAACAGAAAATCAGCACTTTCTGAGAGAACAACACTTTCTCAGGAACGTCTGACAATGTTTAAAACCTGATTTCACTGTTGTGGTAGTATACATCTGTACCTAATGGCACATACAATCTTATTTCAATTGAAGCTTTTTCAAGGTCAGGCGACCTTAAGATTAAGATCTGCCCAGATTTTCTGCATTGATTTTAGCATATAAATACATGATTTATATAAACTACAATATATACATATATAAAATACATTATGTATATATAGATATATATTTATATACATATACATATATATATGTGTGTGTGTGTACACACACACACATATCCACGCACGTACACACACACACACACACACACACACACACACACACACACACACACACACACACACACACACACTCATGAAGGATGAATGCAGGAGCAGACTCACGTTTAAGTCGTAATCAGTACAGTATTCCCTGATCACTTGACCTCTGCGTTTATCCTCGGATATGTTGATATTACATCACATTGATACGATAACAACATTAATGTTATATTCTTTCTTTTCCACGTGATCTGATGATGACAGAAATGTCGAAAATATTTATACTACACGTCATTATTGAAGGGCCAGGAACGTTTTTGAGTCAATTTTTGAAAGGAGAAATAACCTATTTTCTCTTACTCTTTTCTCCAATTCGTTGCCGTAACTGAATGGATAAGAGCTCAGACAACATTGCAGTTTCCTTTTGGCACGTGTTTGGGGATTTGCCGATTTGCAATGGGCGGCCCAAGGAAGACAATTTCCACACGAAATTGTCGAATCTTCAGCAGGGTCTCTCTGACGACGCAGGCAAGGTAGCGACAAAATTCGCTTTGCACGTGCAAGGCAAGCCCTTTTTGAACACTACTCCAGCCAAAGTTGCCCGCAGACGAGGATAAAAAGGACCCGTTCTTGGTTCGTTTTAACCATGCTTGCAAGACGACGGATGACGGATGAGCAGCGGGGGAGAGCCCTCGCTCTGCTTGATGAAGGCCTAGCGCAGCGGGAAGTTGCTAGACGACTTGAAGTGTCGCATTCCACAATCCAGAGACTGCTGGAGCGCTTCAATGAGACTGGAGCAGTCCAGGAAAGGCGTCACACGGGTCGACCCAGAGTAACGACAAGACAGCAAGACCGCTACCTTGCCCTCTCCGTCCTGAGGGAAAGGGCATCCACTGCGGTGACCTTGAGGGGTCAGCTGAGGGACGCAACAGGTGCTAACATCAGCTGCAGCACGGTGAGAAGACGGCTACATGAGGCAAACTTGAGGTCACGGAGACCGGCCGTCCGACCCGTGCTGTCACCGGTCAACAGAGTGCGCCGCATGACCTGGGCCAGGGAGCACGTGACCTGGACAAGGCAACAGTGGGCCCGGGTCTTGTTTTTCGGATGAGTCCA
>CM060312.1:28249834-28302334 GCA_030674185.1 Monoplex corrugatus | reverse complement strand
CACTCTCTGCCTGTATCACACACGCACACACACACACACACACATGCACGCGCGCGCGCACACACACACTGACCTATGTATATTTACACATGTCATAGTACTGATCATTCTGATACATACCAACAAATCCACACATCATGACACACACACACACACACACACACACACACACACACACACACACACACACACACACACACACACACACATGTACAGTTGTCACATAACTACATACACATACTGAGACATTACCAACCCACCTGCCAAGTTTGTGTGTTTGGAGGGCTCTAGTAAGGGGAACAGAGCTAGCAGCTATGTGAGCTGATGGCTGGGCGGACTGCCCTATAGAGAGATGTCATCATCATCATCATCAGTCCCGTAGTCTGGTTGACCGTTGGGGCACCACTGAAGATTTTGCAACCAACTTCCTCCACTCCTCACGGTCCTCAGCTTTCCGCAGAATGATATTCCATTCAAGGCCAGTCCACTCTCTGATATTGTCTTCCCATCTTTTTCTCTGTCTGCCTCTTCGTCTCCCTCCCTGAACTGTTCCCTGCAAGACGGTCTTGGCCAGTCCAGATGATCGTGTGACGTGCCCATACCACCTCAGTTTGCGTCTTTTCACTGAGGTCAGGAGGTCTTCATACGGCCCGATGGCGTTTTCGATTCGGGTTTTCACTTCCTTATTGGTTATATGATCTTTGTACGAGATACCAAGGAGTTTGCGGAAGCATCTCATCTCCATTGCCTGTATCCTTCTTTCAATGTCTGCTGTTATGGTCCATGTTTCGCATGCATACAAAAATATTGACATGACCAGGGAACGCATCAGTCTGATCTTGGAGCCGATTGCGATATTCTTGTCGTTCCAGATGACTTTTAGCTTGGTCATTGCAGCTGTGGTCTGGGCAATCCTGAGAGAGATATAGAGAGATGTAGGCCCAGAAAAAGGCAAGAAGGCTTTTTCTCTTGATCTAGTAGCTGGTATGGACCTGGTTGGTGTACATTGTGTAGCTGTGTCTAAGGGTTTGTTTTATACCATTATGGGACATCAGTCATGTAAAAACAGATTTCGGTGTTGGCTTTGTAATCAGCCTATAGCATAGTTACAGTGTGCATTGTCAATCCCAGAGTTTGCCATTTCCTCACCTTGCCGTTCGATTTGTGAACAAAGTAACTGATGACTTGGTCTGACTGGGTTTTGCAGTATATAGATAGCCCCCTTTTACTTGGTGAAATAACTGTCATGTGGCATTGGAAGCTTGGGAGGTGATTGTCCAGAGACTGGTGAGGGTGATTGTCTGGAAAATGGTGAGGCATTGTTGCTCTGGGTCCCATCCAGCCCCCTCAGTTGTTTCTTGTTAATAGTTATATATTCACCCACCAGTCCACACACTATGACAGTGATGCGCTTGCGCGCAGGCCCCCCCTCCCCCTCCCCCCCACACGCACATAATTGTCACACATTTACATACATATCATAGACATTACCATCCCACCTGTCAAACTTGTGTCAGTTTACACAATAGGGCTGGTTGTATTTTCATCCATTTTCAAGTTGGGTTTTTAAAATTTTATTTTGTTTAGCATTACGGATTGAGATCTGTACACATTTCACTATAGTGTAGTCTCGACTGTTTGAATGACAGACTATGTAAAGAAATGAAAATTTAAAAATAATGTGTAACCAATATGCTAGGTAAGATCTCAAGACCTAACCAACACATGGGACTTGTGTGTAGACTGAAGGCTTGTGGCAAGTTGTGCCATGATCATTTTCAGATTTTAGATCTTCCCCATCACATGGTCTGATGGTGTTAGTGGCATCAGTACACATGGAATTTATTAGAGTATGGACATGTTATCTTGAGAAACTGAAACTGAAACCCATCCACATTGACAACAAACTAGGTCTAATCCATATTTAGAACTACAGTATGATGATACAACAAGTATACGTGTTGATTTAATTTTTTTTTTTATGCTATATTTCAGTGGGCATTGTAAACTTTATTTATGTATTTACACATGCAGAGATGTGCATGAATAAATAGATTTTTTTGATATCTTTTCTTTTGTGTACAACTCATTTTTATGGTTTCTTTTGTGTACAAGTACTACAAGTACAACTCAAACATTATTGTGATATCTTTTGTTTTGTGTACAACTCAAACATATTTACCATGGTTGTTCCTGATCAGGAAGTATCTCTCTGTCGAAACAACTGCAAAACTCGTTCTCTCCTTCATAATGTCTCGCATTGACTATTGCAATCCACTCCTGTCTGGTCTTCCTGCCTCCACCATTCACATCCTACAGCGCATTCAAAACAATGCTGTACGCCTTGTACTCAAAAAGAAAAAAGCTGACCACATATGTCATATCTCCTCTCCTGGCACAACTTCACTGGCTCCCTGTATCAAAGCGCATACAGTACAAACTAGACACCATGTGCTACAAAAGCCTCAATAACGCAGCCCCCGATTACCTGTCAAGCCTACTTGAGATCTATGTTCCCTCACGTACCCTCCGCTCTGCCTCTGATCCTCTGACTTTTCGCTTTCCACGCTCAATACCTATGGTCCACGAGCCTTCTCTGTTTCTGGTCCACTCTCCTGGAACAAACTTCCTCTCTCACTCCGTCAGCAACCTACTTTTGTCTCCTTCAACTTAGTTCAAGTCCGCTCTCAAAACTCACCTTTTCTCCTCTGCATAAAATCCTAACCTCACTCAATCCCCCTCTGCAGCCTGTCTCCGCTCGGAGGGGAATCACATTGTTATAATATATAATTGTATATGATATGCTCTCTATAATTTTCCATTGCTTTTATTCTTGCTTTTATTGCTTTTATTCTTTCTCCCCATTTATAGCTCTGTGTGTGTGTGTGTGTGTGTGTGTGTGTGTGTGTATGTGTGTGTGTGTGTGTGTGTGTGTGTGTGTGTGTTGCGCGTGCGTGTGTGTCTGTTTCAGCGCTTAGATTTGATTTTATCAAGATTTTGCGCTATATAAATATTGTAATTATTATTATTATAACAAAAAAAGGCTAGAAAAGTTATTGTCAGATGTTCTTTAATGGTAACTGTTGACTGTCACTTAAACTAAAGAGTCGGCCTTTTAGTTTTACGTTTTAAGTTTATTTTGTATGACAGTTTCTAATCAAGTGTGTTAGGTTACTTTGTTATCTGTTTTGTATGTTTTTGTTTTTGTTGTAGTTTTATTGTCTGAATCACTTTGTGAATATATGGTTGTAACTCATATGGATATAAAATAAAAGAAACAACAATAATACATACATTTATAAATACACATAGTTCGTCCTGCATGTTTGCTTTCTCCCCAAAACAAAAAACAACCAGCTAACCTAACCAAACCAAACCAAACAACATGTACTTGTATGGGCATGCTTTAAATGTCAGTTGTGACATGGCAACATGCATGCTGTACACATCGTTTGCCTATAGACCAGTATACACATACAATTTTACAAACACACATGCACACACAAGACACAGACAAGAGTTGTCATATAGTTAGGTTCATTTATGATTACTGATTTTGAAATTATACTGACTCTACAAACATGAAATGATCTGATGTTATCAGCAATCTGTTGTTCAGTTTCTGTGAACAGTGGACTTTGGTAAGGATCAGATCATTTGATTTAAAAGTAATGTTTCAAGAACCACAACTTTAGAAAATGTTATTTTCTCAGGTTCTAAAAGATGTTCCAAAGGCAAGACGAGAAGTAGACCTTCACTGGAGAGCTTGTCATCAGCCTGGTTCACTTAACATTGTCAGAATTCATGATGTGTATGAGAACAACTATTCAGGGCAGAGGTGCCTGCTTGTCATTATGGAATGGTGAGTTGAGAGAAAAACCTGTCATATATACATGTATATTGCAGTACACACAATTTATTCTGGTTTCCAAAAAAAATCTTTAAGTAGGAAATAATAAATTTTGAAAAAACAAAACAAAACAAAGCAAAACAAAACAAAACAACTAAAAAGAAAAAACAAACAAACAGACAAACAAAAAAAAACCCACACTGGTCAAAAAAGTTAACGGGCATATTTATTTAAAACAGGTGACTTGCACTCTCACTTTTGATTTTCATGCAGCTAATCATTTGCACATGTAAACTTTGCAAAAATAGACGTTTCTAGATAATTCTTTTAGTTATATTTGTATTCTCTTTATTTGTATGAATTATTAAAGATAAAACAATGCAATGGATTTTAAAATATTTTTCCACAAGGTATTTTTGTTTCTTGAATTGCTTTGAAGGGTTGGAAAGGGCAAAGTTGCACTTCTGCTATTTGAACATAATATATTTAACAACTGCATTCTGAGTTAGTGAACTTTAAACTTGGAGTTATTCTTAACATAATGTTAGCGCTATATGGCTGTAGTAGTTAATTGGGCTCTAAGCAATAAGAGCTTGAACTGGAGTTTGTAAACTACAGCAATTACTAATGAATCAGAATGTAAAAATATAGACGATGAATAAAAACTCGTCTGAATTAAAACAGAAGTGCCCAGAGTTCAAGAGAGGCTGGGGAAAGAGAGTCAGTTGAGGATTGAGAATTTGCTTCATGAATGGAATATTTTTACAGAGATCTTAATCCATAACATACACACATGCGAGACACACACGCACATGCACACACAGACACAGACACAGACACACACACAGACACACACACACACACACACACACACACACACACACACACACACACACACACACACACACACACACACACACACACACACACACACACACACACACAAAAACACACATACACACAGTAAAACACATGTCCTTATCCATGATAATTATTTACCACCCCACTCCCACACAGACACCCCTCCCCTCCCGCCACACACACACACATGTGATATTTTGTTTGTTTGTTGTTTTTTGCATGAATTCAGGTCAGTTATGATTCAAGCATTGTCATTCTCTTTATCTTTTACAGTATGGAGGGGGGAGAATTGTTTACCAGAATACAAGAGCGAGCAGACACAGCTTTCACAGAACGAGGTAAGAATGTAGCTCATAGTAAAAAAGAAAGAAATATTTAACTTTTCAGTGTATGTGCTTGAACTGAAATCTTTAAATTTGGGTTTCGTATAGAAACTTGATTTATGACAGAGTGACGAGTGATTTGATTTTATGGCAAATCAAAATGCCATGGGTTTATTATTATAAATGATTCATTCCATCAATCTATGAGTCTTCTGACTACACAGTGTCATTTCTGAAAAAATATGTTCAGACAAATATGAATTGAATTTTGATATGATGAAGGTGACCTGGAGAAAGTTTGAAGCATAAACATACATTGTGGTAAAAATAGTGAACTTTAAGACAGGTGCAGAGTTGTGCCCAAGTGATCTTTTTCAATCATCCAATGCTGTTGTGTTTTTACTTTTGTTTTCATGTGTTGCAAATATGTTCTGATTGATTAATTTGAATGCTAACAGTCCCTTTGATTTGGATAAGTTATTTTTGCAACTTGAATTAATGCGAACTTTTATGATTCTGGATCATGAAAGCTTAGTGTTGAGAGTAACTGACTGCATGTTTGGTTGGTTTATTGATTGTTTGGTAGACTTATTGATTAATTGATTTAATTTGATTGATCGAATAATTGATTGATCAATTGATTGACAAAATTATTCATAATATCATTATCATAAGGGTTTTATTCATTGTTTAGTTATTTATATTAAGTTCAAAATAAAAATGTTATTTTTCTAAGAATCTAATTTAGTTGTTTTATATCATTATGGGACATCAGTCATGTAAAAACAGATTTCGGTGTTGGCTTTGTAATCAGCCAATAGTATAGTTACAGTATGCATTGTCAATCCCAGAGTATTGCTCTGGACAAACTGTTGTGTTAAGTATAATCCTTACTGAAGTATTTGTTGATTGGGTCCATTTCAGAGGCAGCAGCAATCATCCATAGTATTGTGAAAGCCATAGACCATTTGCATTCCATGGATATCGCACACAGAGATTTGAAGGTAAGTCACTTAGGTCGTTTCATAGCTTCATTTGTTTGTTTTGTCATTTTATAGGATACTCTGATCGGGACTTGATTATGTTAAGAAGTTCACTCAAAATTTGTAAGTTTATTAGTACCATAATTGCTTCTTAGATTTTCAAAAGTGGCATTTGATGTAGTGTGACAGCCTGTTCCAGTATCTGAGAGACACAACAGATTGCTGGAGTGGAAGGGTTTGGAGATGTGCAGACAAGTAAACCAAAACTAAGTCAACATCTCTGTAAAAAGCTAAAGACCAACAGTGTGAAATGAATTTGGAGTTTGTTAAAGAGGGATTTCTAGTACTTGTACAATTCCATATGTGCTCCACCAAAATCTGCCAGCATTTATCTGGCAGACTGCTTGGACTTGTTGAATATTGGCCTTTGAAGGACTTAAAAGGTCAAATTGGTTCTCTGTTTCTTACCCTCCCATCTGTGGTCCCCCTTCCCCACCGCCATTACCCTCTCTTTCAAAATCTTTCATAGATTAGTAATAAATTTATAGAAATATTTATGCTTGTAAAAAGGTTTTAAGACATGTATCAAGTAGGTAAGGGACCCCCCCTCCCCCGCCCTCGTGCCCTCTGCCCCCCAGTTCCCCTTCTTCTTTTCACCTCATCTCTCTCCCATTTTTTTGTTTAACTGTGACTTCTTCACCCTATCTATCAGCTTCCTACATTGCAAGCTTTGACAGCAAGCAAAAACTGAAACCTTTCACTCCATGCATGAAGCTGGTGGATAGGGTGAGAGAATGAAAAGGTTAAGATTTTCAAGCTGGTGTATAGGGTGAGGGAGACAAAGGGGTAGCACCACTTTGGCTATTTGGTCTTTGTCCTGCCTAACCTCCTGACCTGAGCTCAAAAGCTACAGTACAATAGTCCGGGTAACCTGAAAAACTGGGGATCAGCCAGATTTAGAAAAGATTTTTAGAAAAGATTCAGTTTAATTCTTTCAATAGCTATGTATTGTCAGATGAAGGAATGTTGTACTGACAAGTTGTTTAAACGAGTGTGCAGTGCGTTGTTATGATTTTCTGCATACCTGACACTGTGACAAAGATTTGAACCTGCTCCTCTTTAAGCAGTGACTAGTGATTTCATGGCAATAACTTTTTTTTTTATGTGACAAGAACACGTTAAGTTCTTGTTCATACAAAGAATGAAGCATGAGGTGCATGCATGGAATTATGTCTTATGATGATGTACAGTGATGTATGATGACAGCTGTGTAATGACTTGTTACCACTCCTTGTTCTGCGGTGGCAGTGTCAAGTGTCATGTGAATTTATTTATCTTTGTCTCTTCCCCCTAAAGATAGATTTATTTTACATGAATGCAATGAGTCTGAGCACTGTGAATAATGAGTGCTTCATCCCGTAAAATTTGTGGTCTGGGGACTTGATTAATTTGTCTGTACGTGGTGTTTCTTTTTAAAGAGAGACCTAGTTTTGGTTACTTGTTCTCTCCTTGAGAGAGAGAGAGAGAGAGAGAGAGAGTGTGTGTGTGTGTGTGTGTGTGTGTGTGTGTGTGTGTGTGTGTGTGTGTGTGTGTGTGTGTGTGTGTGTGTGTGTGTGTGTGTGTGTGTGTGTGTGAACAGCTGCTGGTGGCATCATGATCATTGCTTTTCTTTTTTATGAAAAAATTGTAAACAATTTGTACTTATAACTGAGCTTTGAAAACATGTAGTACTCTCTTGAATATCATCCATTAGAAAAATGGGATGGGGTGAGGTGGGGAACCAGCGAAATATTAACAATAAACAACAGCAACAGTAGCAGAATCCTCCTTTGGGTAAAGGTTGTTCTTGAGGTATTTGAAAGATTTGTCACATACTCAAAAACCTGACACAGTTCTTTGTGTGAAATACTGAACTGTATGTGTTCTTAGAATTGTCACTAGAAATCCATGTATAAATCTTTGTATATGTAGTACTTTTCCTGGAATCCATGTATAATGTATATATGACACACCCAGATAATGTTGCGTAAAATTGAAAAAAAATCTTTCATTGTTGCAGCCTGAAAACTTGTTGTTCACCGACAAATCTCCAGATGCGATATTGAAACTGACAGATTTTGGATTTGCCAAAGAAATCAACTCATACAAATCTCTCCAGACACCTTGTTACACACCGTATTATGTTGGTAAGTTCAGTTTTAATGCTCATGAATAATTATTTAGAAGATGGCTTACTTTTCAGACAAAGAAAAAGGGTAATTCTTAGAACAGAAGAGTTTTCTTTTGACTGGTGTATTTTGTTTATTCATATTACCCTGTGTGTGTGTGTGTGTGTGAGTGCGTGCGTGCGTGCGTGCGTGCGTGCGTGCATGCGTGCGTGGACAAATGCTCTGTCTGTCAAGTATCAAAATAAGTTAGCAAGATTTTCTCAGCTGTTTCTGGATGGAAATTCACTGTATTTGGGTCAAAGATGTGGACTGCCTAGAGTTAAGGATGTATGAATTTGGAGGACAGTGTCAAGGTCAAGGTCATGCAGATCCCAGAAAGTGCTTGAAATCAGCACTCGTTGTAGAACACTGAGCAGCTCTTGTAACAATATTTGAAATTTGTTTTCACTGTTGTGTCAGTCTGCTATTGTCATTGATGCTTGTCAAGTTTTATTTCAACTGAAGTTTCTTCAAGGTCATAGTAACCATGAGAATGACAAAACTTTGATTTTGTGTTATGCCTTCTGTGTTAAATAGGAGGTTGATAGAATAGCTTGACCATTTTTTTTTTTTATTTTTATTTTTTTTATAAATGAGAAGTGAAAATGATGTGCATTTTTAACCCTACCAGACCGAGTTCCCGCTATTGCGGGAATGACGAAAAGTGACTATATACCGAGTTCCCGCTATAGCGGGAATAGCACACTCACACGATCGTCACTTTATCAAGAGCTAAAAATAGCTACCGGACTGTTTGCTAAGCGTCGCGTGAGCGTGTGTTCAGCCTATTGCAACTGTCTGCCTTTGTGTTGATGGTATTTTGAGGTGATTTGGGTGCAAAATTGACCATGAAGCGAGATAGTGATGAACCAAGCACTTCAACAGGTAAACGGGCGAGGCCAACTCGCTTCACAGTTCAACAAGTGGTGGACATTTTGCAGATTGGAGAATTTGATCAGGAATACGTTTCCGATTCAAGTGACGATGATTACGTTGGTGAAGCATTGAGTGAAAGTGATGATTCTGACAATGAAAGAAGTAGGTCGAGACAGAGTGTTGGAAGAAGGGGGCGTGCCCGTACCCCCCAACCAAGTGATAGGGGAGATGCTTGTGTGATTGAGGGTTGGACTGGCGTTAGATGAAAGATAGGCCTATTTTCTACAATCTCTCCACGTTTCATATAATTCTAACCATTGTATATACATTTTGTTCAAAATTTTGCTCAGGAGGCCAGGCAGGGGGCACAATTACGCTCAGGGGCTAAGGTCTGGTAGGGTTAAAACAGAGAAGTATGATTATTTTCGTAATGTCATAGTCTCATACAAATTATGATTTTCAAATATAATGCAGAGAAGTTTATTTTTACCCCCATGTCGTTCCTGGTTTTCACATTTTTCAGTGTTTTTGAATTGTCCACTTGTGATAATGTTGCAATGAATTTATTGTAAAAATTATGTGGCTCCTTAGAGAATTTTAAAGGGCAGGATGTGTGTAGTGTAACCATGGATGTTAGAATGAATTGATGCTATTGATAGATTTTGTGTGTGTGTGTGTGTGTGTTTGTGTGGTTGTGTGTGGTTGTGTGTGTGTGTATGTGTGTGTGTGTGTGTGTGTGTGTGTGTGTGTGTATGTGTGTGTCTGTGTGTGTGTGACATAATGATAATCATCACTGTGATGTTGCTTATGTGTGCAGCCCCTGAAGTATTAGGGCCTGAAAAGTATGACAAATCCTGTGATATGTGGTCCCTGGGGGTCATCATGTATATCCTGTAAGTACTGCGGTGCCTTCTGTCTTTTTTTTCTTTCCCTCGTCTTATTTTGTATACCACTTCAGTGGCCACAAAATGGAGCAATTTTTCACATTGCTGTGATAATTATGATACTCGGTATTTTGTTCTGGGTTGAGACTGCATAACAGGGCTGTACTCTACGCTTCCTTTTATGTATACATCCTGGCGTCAGCCTGGCCTGAGTGATACAAACACCTGTGGTATTGGTCAGGAAATTTGAGCAACATCCTCCGTGATATCTCCATGAAGTGGAATAGACTCCACTGTGTGGTCGCAGTCTTCCCCAAAAGCCAATAAGCTCATTTAACTGTGATTCAGAGCTGGTTGGGGCTGAAAAACCCCAGGATGATTTTGAAGAGGTTAATGGGATTCAAACCCACAATCTTCAGTCATAAGTCCATTGCGCTGACCACTGTACTATGGTGACTGGTATAAAACCTCTGTCGGTTGGTCTGTGTGCATGTATATCTGTGTGTGTGTGTATGTGTGTGTGTGTGTGTCACTGTAAAACCTCTGTCGGTTGGTCTGTGTGCATGTGTATCTCTGTGTGTGTGTGTGTGTTGTTCGTATAAGCCTGATCAGGAAGTATCTCTCTGTCGAAACAACTGCAAAACTCGTTCTCTCCTTCATAATGTCTCGCATTGACTATTGCAATTCACTCCTGTCTGGTCTTCCCGCCTCCACCATTCACATCCTGCAGCGCATTCAAAACAATGCTGCAGGCCTTGTACTAAAAAAGAAAAAAGCTGACCACATATCTCCTCTCCTGGCACAACTTCACTGGCTCCCTGTATCAAAGCGCATACAGTACAAACTAGACACCATGTGCTACAAAAGCCTCAATAACGCAGCCCCCGATTACCTGTCAAGCCTACTTGAGATCTATGTTCCCTCACGTACCCTCCGCTCTGCCTCTGATCCTCTGACTTTTCGCTTTCCACACGCTAAGCTCAATACCTATGGTCCACGAGCCTTCTCTGTTTCTGGTCCACTTTCCTGGAACAAACTTCCTCTCTCAGTCCGTCAGCAACCTCCTTTTGTCTCCTTTTGTCTCCTTCAAGTCCACTCTCAAAACTCACCTTTTCTCCTCTGCATAAAATCCTGACCTCACTCAATCCCCTCTGCAGCCTGTCTCCACTCGGAGGGGAATCACATTGTAATATATAATTGTATATAATATGCTCTCTATAATTTTCCATTGCTTTTATTCTTTCTCCCCATTTACAGCCGTGTGTGTGTGTGCGTGTGTGTGTGTGTGCGTGTGTGCGTGCGTGTGTGCGTGTGTGTGTGCGTGTGTGTGCGTTCGTTTTAGCGCTTAGATTTGATTTTATCAAGATTTTGCGCTATATAAAAAAAATATTGTATTGTATTGTGTGTGTCACTGTGTGTGTTGGCTGTGCGTGTCGTGCGTGCGTGCGTGCGTGCGTGCGTGCGTGCGTGCGTGGTGCTGCGTGCGTGCGTGGTGCGTGTGCGTGCGTGCTGTGGTGTGTGTGGTGTGTGTGTGTGTGTGTGTGTGTGTGTGTGTGTGTGTGTGTGTGGTCTGTCTCTCTCTCTCTCTCTCTTTCTCTCTCTCTCTTATCACATTCTCTTCCTGTCTCTCGCCTGTGTATCTCTTTGTTTCTCTGCCTATGTTTTAAACAATGATGATCATTTCTTGAATCACCTGTTGATATACATGTTTGTCTAAAATTCTGTGTCTATACAGTTGTATGTGATATACTTTTCCAGGTGAAATAAGTCATGATGCATGAAGTTACATGTTCAAAAGACCATGATTATTATAAAGACACATGAAGTCAGAGGAACCAGGCTTGCAGGTGTCTTCTAACAAATTATGGTACCATGCCGCACGGTACTATGCAATATAATGCAGATGTCTACGTGGTCATCTACATCAGATGAGAATAACCCATTGAGGTCCCTTCAGGGTCAAATACAACAATAGGAGACATGGCTAGGTGGTATTCCTTTGAGCACAAAATTCCATGCAGCCAGCAGGCACTGGGAAAAATGGTCATATTTATCTCCAGATGTGGCCTAACCATATAGACAGTAAGCGAAAGAAGAAGAAGAAAAGAATTAAGATACAGGATCATATGCGTATGTTTGAAATTGTCTCTGATTATGTCACACTGGCATATAGACATAATAGATTTTGTCATCATTGTAGACTCGCTAGGACCAGAAAAAGAAGCTTAAAAGGAGGAATTTTGGAATTGTTTTTTTTTTGTTTTGTTTCATAGTGGTAATTTAGTCGGTGACTGCTTATCATCTGTTTTGATAGTGTTTTAGGGAGAGAAAGTGCGTGCGTGCGTGCATGCGTGTGACAGTGAGTGAGTGTGTGAGAGTGTGTGTGTGTGGTGTGTGTGTGTGTGTGTGTGTGTGTGTGTGTGTGTGTGCGTGCGTGCGTGCGTGCGTGCGTGCGTGGTGTGTGTGTGTGCGTGCGCATGCTTGCGCGCATGCACATACAGAAGAGTGTGTTTATTGCATGCACACAAGTGCAGAGATTTTTGGGCTAAAAAGGGTATTTCTCAGGCATAAAATTTAGTTTTGATGAGTTCACATTATGTTTGTTTTGTGTTTTCAGCCTTTGTGGTTACCCACCTTTCTATAGCAATCATGGAGCAGCCATCTCCCCAGGCATGAAGAAAAGAATTCGCAATGGGCAGTATGAGTTTCCAAAACCTGAGTGGAACAGAGTGTCACAGGAAGGTTAGTGTCTGTTGAGGTAGGTTACAATATCAGACCTACCAAATACTAAGGGATGTAGCATGCTGTGCTGGATCACAGTCTGAAGTGTTGTTAGTGTATGAGAGAAAAAATTCAAGCACGGGTGTGTGTGTGTGTGTGTGTGTGTGTGTGTGTGTGTGTGTGTGTGTGTGTGTGTGTGTGTGTGTGTGTGTGTGTGTGTGTGTGTGTGTGTGTGTGTGTCACAAATGATTCAAACCAGTCATCTGTCTTGTCCTTTTGTCCTTTTCACCATGGATTTGGCTAATTTTGTTTGAGCTTTTCAGAATCGCATTGGTAAAGAAAGAAAGCTAGCACCATTGCAAATAATGGTTTATCAGTTCAAAACTTCCATCATGAAAAGATGACGAGAATCCCTCAGGATGAAAGAAAAAAACAAGAAAATGATGACAATACCTCTTTGAATCAAATAAGCAGAAACCAATGCAGTTTATAGTACCTTTGCACTATCCTCTTATCTGTCTGTATCCATGATGCATGATATACAGTAAAAAGTTTTGAAATTGAAATTCTTTGTATGTGCGAGTTTCTGTTTACAAATATGCACCCTGCTGCTTTCACATCATTTGTTACTCCCACTTTGTAAGCCTGAGTGCACTCTTACTGTTAACTTACTCTGTGCGGGCAATCCCCCCTTTGGTTAATTTCTGTATACTAAATGATGTCAACCTGATATTCTGTAATGTTGCTGAAAAGTCGTGTACTCAACTAGTTCTAGGGTTGTGTGGATTGAAACTTAGGCTTTTTTTGTGGGTGGGTGGGCAAAACAACAAGCATTGCTCGGCAGAAAATAGGCCTGTCTGATCCATTATCATTTATTCCAACATTGGACACCCTAATTCTAGGCAGTTCGATGGCTTCATGAACGCTGTGGAACAGTTGGCTTGCCTGTGGTATTGCACAGGTTCTGACATGTCGCCATTTTCGTCTTATTTATGAACGAAGTGAAGCTGAATTACTTCAGAATTTTGGTCACCACATGATGGAGAGAACATGAACAGTCAGCCAGTAAAGTGTGAGCAGGCTGTAGATAACCTTAGATATCATCTCTGCGTCCGCGTGGCAATGTTGAATGTGATATGTCATATTAACAGCACAGCTTTTCGAAACTACGATCCACAAATGCAGACATTGGTAAGCTGAGTTGCCAGCGCTGATGTCCGTATATGGGGATATCAGCACACAGTGAGTTAATGAGGGGTGACAGGTCTGCAATCTGCATGTTACCCACTAGGGTCAACAGTCTCAAGTTCATTTCAAATTTAAGCCCTTTCACAATTATTTTAATTGAGCATAAAACTGAGACTATGAAATAGTTATGTTCAGAACTCCTCCCGAAAGCTAATCCATGGAACAAAAATGACCTATCACCTATCTGCCAGCAAGCTTTGGCATTGGATACTGGCCATTTTTGAAAGTTTTCATATTGTACATACGTATATGCGTATGTGTATGTGAATATGTGTGTGTGTGTGTGTGTGTGTGTTTCAGTCAGTGCATTATTACTCTGTGTGTTTGTGTGTGTGTTTCAGCGAAAGACTTGATACGAGGCATGCTGTGCACAGACCCAGACCAACGCCTCAGCATCAAACAGGTTATGGCCAGCAAGTGGGTGGGCGTAAGTAAAAAAAAACTTTTTTTATGTTTAATTTGCCTGTCACTGTATTGCCTTTCTCTGCAGTATACTATGTATAAAGAGATGGTTGTATTTGTTGTCTATTTATGACCCAATTGGTCATATCGCACTGATGACTGCAATCTGAGCAGGGTCCTGTCTGCAACAGAGTTCCATATCGTTGGATCCCCAGATGTTGAGACTGAAGAGTGATTTTGTCTCTGTGTGGTTGCACTTTCACATTAATCTGTTTCAGCCTTCATAGACGGTTGTTGAAGTCTTCTTTGATTTCTACAGTCAAATTAGAGCATTAAGATAGACAATAAACAGGCCAGTGTTTCTGTTGTGAGCTGGAATTGAACTTGATATCTCAGATCTTGAGTCCACGACTGTCAGCAGAACCAGCAAGTCTGAATGTCTGACAGCATCATTTAGCCTGGTTTCTATGGCTGTTAGGTTTGGTCTTATCTTAGAGTTTTTTTTTTTTTAAAAGATGGTACCGTAAGAAGTATGAGGAATATCAATGGGCATCCTGTGATTTATTGGTGTCTTTTGTTTATGACAGGACAACACAATGGTACCTCCCACACCACTTATGTCTGCCAAGGTGTTGCGAGAGGAGGAAGACATGTGGATGGATGTACAGGTGAGTGAACTGTGTCAGTTTCTGAGTGAGCATAGTCATACTTACATGACACCCATGGGATTAGGATGCCAAACTTATAATCAGAAGGTCCGAGTTCAGACCTGCCTGGGTAGCCCTGGTGGAGATTTTTCCGATCTCATAGGTCGACATAAAATTGTATGCAGACCTGTTATTGCTGGAAACCTCTGCGTGTATATGCATAAAGAATAAGATATGCTTATAGAAAATGCCATGGTAGTGTTTGGTTGCATATAGAAACATGAAAAAACCAGCATGAACACTCATCTAAGACAGGAGATACAGACTGTGCTTCAGCATGATGCTTGCACATTGTAGGCCAAAAGCAAGCACTTGGAACTGAAAGAAATGATTTTCATGCTCCAATGATGCACAGATGACATCAACTCACTCCCTACTGGGCGATTTGGAATTTAATATTCCTCTGGGTACTGGGTGTTTGTATAGGTTTTTAAAAAACTCATTAAAAAATAATGGCCAGGTAGAAAGAAACTCTAGGGAGAGCTGGACAACAGAAGGTCTTCAGAGAAGTAACCCCCTTTAGACAAGTGTTTCGGCCCTGAATTCCTTACACTCTCGGGGGGCCGGGCCACATCCAGGTCATGACTCCTGGATGCCCTTCTGCTGTTGTCTATATATATTATTTTTTTTTTCCCACGCCGGGGAGCGAACCTGGGCGATTCTGCGCTTCAGAACTGCGGTACGCGGTTTTACCAATGTGCTAACGGGGCACACATCATCTGTAGGGAATTTAATCCTTATGAAGTTCACTTTTGGTTCCTCCTTGCCCAGATCCAGCTTGAGCTCCTTTCTGCTGCCTCTTCCATCGCTTTAAGGGCTCTAGTCCTCTTCTTCCCAGAAATGGCGAGTTGTTTCATGAGATCATAAGCGGAGGTGCCCACAAACCCTCTTGCCCCGACCTCTATGGCGAAGATTTTGACCCGCAGACCTGCTTTCTTCAGGGTGCTGGCAAGACCGGCGTATTTTTCGGTCTTGTAGATATGTGCTTCTTCCATTCTGCTTTCGTATGGCACAGTGAGTTCTATCAGAATCACTTGTTTCGAGGAGTCAGAGTGGAGAGCGATGTCTGGTCTCATGCCTGTCTTGCTGATGATATCTGGGTAATTTCTCCACTCTGGGAGGTCTGCTGTACACTCCCAGTCGACTGCTCCATCCAGAAGACCCTTTGGCAATGTGCTGGTTGTCATAGCACTTTCGGGCCAGACCTGTTTCCCTCCTGCTTTGTAGAACATTGTCATAGCAATTGGTGCGTTTGGAGTCATGGTTTTTTCGCTAACCACGTCTGTGATCACTTTCAGAACTTGGTTGTGCCTCCATGTATACCTTCCTTGGGCTAGCGCTACTTTGCAAGAGCTTAGGACATGTTCCACTGTTTGTTTCTTCTGACAGAGCGGACATGCTGGGTCGTCTGATTTCCCCCATTTCACTAAGTTTGCATTCGAGGGGAGCAGGTCATATACAGATCTGAGGAGGAAGCTTATCCTTAGAGGAGCCATGTGCCACATATCGTTCCAGCTGAGACTTCTTTGGAGTGCACTGTCCCATGTTGTCCATTGCCCCTGTTGACCTTGCTGGACTGCCTTCTGCACTCTTTTGACATCTTCTTCTTCCTTCAACTCCTGTATGATCATGTCTCTTTTTTCCTTCCCTTTGGCTTTGGACCACCACTGCATTTTTGTTGCTCCCAGTCCCTGTGTGTTGGTTTGCGTGTGTCCAATTATTTCTTTGATGCTGAGGTTTCTCTTGGCATTGTTTACAGCCTCTTGGACTTTCCACTTTCTGCCAGTTCTCAGCTTTGGATGAACTGATCTCACGATATTGTCTTCCGATTCCTCCAGCATGCTCAACAGTCTTGCTTTTCCAACTTTGTATTCCTCCACTATGGATTTGAGAGGTAGCTTCAGCATTGCTTGACGACAGTAGAATGCAACATCAGTGAGACCAGGTGGGACACCGAGCCATTTTCTTGTGTATTTGTTGATTTTGGCTTCCATTGCTTCGACTGTGCTGGTGCAAATGTCATAGATTAGCAGTGGCCACAGCAGCTTTGGTATCAGCATGAACTGTAGACACCAGACTTTGTATTTGCCTGGCAGTCCGCAGTTATCTATTTTCTTCAGGCCTTCTTCTGCTGTTTGCTTGGTTTCACATCCTCTTTGTGTGTCTTTCAGGGAGTCATCATACCATCTTCCGAGACTTTTTACTGGCTCTTCTGTGACAGTGGGGATGGCTTGGTTGGCTACCATGAATTTGACTGAATCTGCCACTTTTCCTTTTCGCAGTGAGAGACTTCGGGATTGCTTAGGTTTGAACCTCATTCTTGAAGAGGCCACCAGCTCATCCAGCTGCTTTAAGATTTGGTGTGTCTCTTCCTCATCCGTGGACAAGACTGTTGTGTCATCCATGAAAACTTTCAGAGGAGGCATCTGGTATCCATCTCCCAGATTCACTGGACCTGAACTCTTCATTGCAGCTTTCAAGATGACTTCCATTGCCAACACGAACAGTATGGGAGAGATTGCACAGCCCATTGCAATGCCCACCTCTAGGTCTATCCAGTCCGTGGTGTATTCTTTGGTAGAGAACCGCATTGAGAACCCTTGGAAATACTTCCTCAGCATTGTTCGGATGTTTTCTGGGATGTGATACATTTCAAGAGCCAGCTGGATCATATCGTGTGGAACTGATCCATATGCATTCGCCAGATCAAGCCAAACTACGTCAATGTCTCTCTTCTCTGTTCTTGCTTTTTGGATGGCATCCCAAATCAACGTGGCATGTTCCAAGCATCCAGGCATTCCTGGTATGCCTCCCTTTTGGACTGACATATCCAGATACTTGTTTTCAGTCAGGTATTTTGTCAATCTTGCTGCCATAACAGAGAAGAAGATTTTCCCCTCGACGTTCAGAAGTGATATTGGCCTGAACTGATTGATGCTGCTGGAGTTCTGCTCCTTCGGAATGTACACTCCTTCAGCTCTCATCCATTGGTCTGCTGATCTTCTGGTTCCTCCATGCTGATCGAATCATCTTGTGGAGCCACTCGAGCACTTTTGGGCATTTCTTGTAGAGCAGGTGTGGTATTCCGTTTGGTCCAGGTGCTGACTTGGCTCTGGCTTTCTTTACTACGTTCTTCACTTCATCCAGTGTTGGTGGTTTGTTATTGAATTTTCCTTCTGGCGCTGCAGGCCAAACCAGATTCTGGATTTCAAGTGGTGCCTCGCGCTGAGAATCGGAATACGTTTCCCTGAGATGCTGCTCTAGGGTTTCCTTGCCCACTGTGAGAGTCCCTGATTTGGGTTGTTCAAACAGCTTTCTTGCAAAGTCAAAGGGATCTTTGAAGAAACGATCTTGAGTCTTCTTCTTTTTGCTCTTTCTTCGCCTTGCTGATTCCACTTTGCTGAGAGCATTGTGTTTGGCTTTCAGATCTTTCCAGAGTTCTAGGAGCCCTTGCTTCTCGAATTCTGAGGCAGTTTTCATTCGCTTTTTAAGCTTCCTTTTCTCCCTCCGGATGCTCTCCATCTGTTGCTGTCTTCTGGATTTCTGGGGAGGCGTTTTTGTCTTTGGCTGCTTCACTCCATAAGTGTCCCTGCAGATAGAGTATATGATGTCTCCGTATGTGTCAAGTTTGTGTTCCTGCGTACTGTTCCCTATTAGCGCATTCAGCTTAAGGACAAGTTCCTCATCTTAATTTCTCCCATTGTTCTTTTGCACCGGCAGGCGGCAAATTGAGTTTTCCACGTTTGGCGTTAAGAGCTTGTGCAAAATCCGCATCAGAACCGTCAGCGTGGATGTCCTTGGCACTATGGTTTAAATCCTGGCCTTGGTCATCCAACGTCTCACCTGCTATCGCAGTGCGCTGCTGCTGGTTCGTATGTGTCTTCAAACAGCCCATTTTTGTCCTGTGGATCTTCATGCCACGTTTGGTGGTGAATCTCCTTCCACACGCACACGGAAATTTCATCTGGTCATTAATCATGATCCGTTGTGCGTTTCCAGTCGTGATGGAGTCAGTGCCGATGGATTCATCATTCTCTCCCCCTTTCGGTGAATCCTGGGAGCATCTTTCATTTAAAGAACTCGTGGCATGTTATCAAAGGCAAGGTGGGAAGCCAACCCACAAAGCCCGCAGATCTAGTCTTTCCCAGTGTCCTTCGGTCTTTCCCGAATGTCCTCCGGACCAGAACATATTCTTCTAATTTTGATACATGATTATCATTATATTGAACAAGCATTTTACAAAGTTTCAAAGCTGTAACTTTTATGGTACTCTTTTTGTTGCCAGTTGTAAAACAAGGTATATTTTTATGGTAATAAAAATGAGAGTGATCGCAAGAGCGTATAAGGAAAGTTCTCACTGTTCTTGAAAAGAGGACTGTTTTCCACATAAATCACATAGGAAATACCAGTACAGAGTAAACAATAACTAATTGAGAGTTTCTACTCTCTACAAATAAACTATAATCAATAACATACTACTGATAACTTGTCGATTTGTCATTTCACATTCTCCTGTATACAGGCAGTTTGTACAGGTGTTTAAAAAAATCATAAAAAAATAACGAGGAAACACACACTCTTAAAATTTTCACACATGGTTATTGTTTGATTGAATAAGCACATTACAGAGTTTCAAAGCTGTAACTTGTATAGTTCTCTTTTTGTAGGTGGTGATGAGAGAAAATATGTTTTTGTGACAACAAAATTGAGGGTGGCTGCAATTGGATAGTGGTAAAGTTCACATTGCTCCTGAAAAGTGGACAGTTTTCCATATAAGTCACATTGAAAATCCCAGTAGAGAGTGAACAATGGCTACCTGAGATTTCTACTTTATACAATTCATGTAAAATCAGCAAAATGCTGCTGACTACTTGGCGATTTGTTGTCAGCTTCAGTATACCAAGTGCTTGAATAGAGTTGGAAAAATCATGAAAAAATATTAACAAAACACACATTCTTGAAATAGTAACATATGATTATTGTTTGACTAAATAAGCACAGCACAAGGTTTCAAAACTATAACCTCAACACACAGACACAGACACCCAGACACACATACATCCACATCCATACATACACACCATACAAACATTCATACATACAACATACACAGACACACAACACATACACAGAGTGCACACACACACAGTACAAACATCCACACACTGTACAAACATCCACATAAAAGTGCAGGTGTATACACACAAACGCACACACTCACACACACTCTCACACACACACACACACACACACACACTACACATACACACACACCACACACACACACACACACACACACACACACCACCACCACTTAAGATTCATGAAACTGAACTACAACAATCCAATAGGCCAACATTTTAATAGCCCTCAACACAGCTACGTCCATGCACAGATTTAGCAGTGTGGCAAAACACCAGATACCGACAATACAGGAAATACATGGAGAACTGCATCATCCACCGACTGGGAACAGTCCAGCCGGTGGGCCTGAACACCAGAACTGCCTGCGCGTAGCATTGCCCGGGCCCTCTCCTTGTCCTACTAATCCTTAGTTTCCCCCTCTTCTGTCCCAACCCTACCCCCCACCAGTACTGCTCTGTCATTTTAATTATTTCATGTCATTTTGTTTTCCACGTCACTTTCATTTACCACTTTTCATTCACTTGACAAAGGGCCTGGGCCCGAAACGTTGTGCTTATGTGACATTACCTTCTCGGAATCTGTATGAAATATAGGATTCATCTTTTATTCTAAACTTTCCATGTGACAACATATAACCAAAGT
The DNA here is from genome assembly GCA_030674185.1 of Monoplex corrugatus. Classification (NCBI taxonomy): domain Eukaryota; kingdom Metazoa; phylum Mollusca; class Gastropoda; order Littorinimorpha; family Ranellidae; genus Monoplex; species Monoplex corrugatus. Next base: position 28,281,485 of record CM060312.1, on the reverse strand, counting down.
ATGTCAAGTGGCTTATTTAGAATTTAAGCACATCAGCACTGTTTGCCATCTTCTCACTGATTCTGCAGCCAAAACTCTTGTAAATTCTTGTCTACAATCTTGTCTGGATCACTTTAAGTCTTCTGATTGATGCTCCCTTATCTGTTATTCAACCTCTACAGAAAGCTCAAAATTTTGTGGCAAGACTTTGTGTGTGTGTGTGTGTATGTGTGTGTGTGTGTGTGCACGCATGCTTGCAAGAGACACTTTTTGATTTTGTGACCCAGTGTTGTTCTTCTTTTGGGTGCAATGGTTTCTTGCTAGTGAGAGGTCTGCATTCCTGTTCTGTATGCTCCTGTAGCTTCCTGTTTGACAGCATATTAAATACAAAGCTGCTTGCATATGTTAGTGTTGTCTTGGACACTGCTGCTGCTTATATCTGTGAATTGCTGTAAGCATGGTCTCCTTCCCATACTCTTCGCTCTTCTTCGGATAATCGTCTGTTCAAAATCCCTCGATGCAGATGCAGAGCTCATGCTTTCCTATCTCTTGCCCTATTTCTCTCTTGAGTTATCTTCTGCAGTAAATGCACTTTGTGCACAGGATAAGTTACAGACATGTCAGTTGAGACAAAGACTGGATGTCACCAGGGTAATTTGAACAGCGTATGATACCAAGTTGTTATAGATTTAGCATGTGTACACATATCTTGGTGTGTTGTGTGTGTGTGTGTGTGTGTGTGTGTGTGTGTGTGTGTGTGTGTGTGTGTGTGTGTGTGTGTGTGAGACATTTTTTGATTTTGTGACCTGGAGGTGTTCTTCTTTTGGGTGCATTGGGAATTGTTTGGCTCATTCAGTCTTATTCTTACTCAAATGGATGTCACCGTTTTGTTTAAACAGGAGGAGATGACCAATGCTCTGGCCACAATGCGTGTAGATTATGACCAGGTGGTCAACATAAAGAACCTGGGCCAGTCTAACAATGCTCTCCTCAAAAAACGACAGCGCCGAGACCGTGAGGCCGTGCAAGATGAGGGTGCTATGCCCATGCAGTAGAATCAGCTGCAAGGTTTCTTCAAAATGCACACTGTTCCTTAACCATTCACTTCCTTACCTTATTCATCAGTTTCCTGTAGAAGGAAGGTGGATAAGGTGACATGGTTAAGGACAGGGAGGGAATGATGTGGTTAAGGACACTGTCTGTGAAAAGACCTTATCCTTCAGTGAGACATTGTGAGGTGGTGTATGGAGTGTGAATCCTGACACTGTGTGATAGAAAAAAAAATGCTGCTGAAGTGTAACAGGCTTGCTGCTGAAGCGTAACAAGCAGAGGAAGCCAAAAAGTGTTTGAAAAGCTTTGCAACGTCATTGTATCAGTGTATGAAAAGATGAGTATTACTTATCAGAGCAAGCACCTTGCAGATCATACCAGGACCTTTGTGAAGACATTAATATTATTAATCAGTGCAGATGCCTTGTACATGGTGCAAGAGTGTTTATATTATTTTTATGTACCAGACACAAGATCGTCTGACTCTGAAAATTCTGTAGAAAATGTGCAGATGCTTCGAAGTTGAAAGGGAAACTTGGAAAATATGTCAAATTACAGATACTTTGAGGCTGAAAGCAGCCTTTGGGAATGTATCTGAAATATGAAAGAAACTGAGAAAGCCACTTTGTGTTGTGAATTGAACATCTGCAAAAGGTAACCTTAAAAACACCTAATTTTTTTTGCCATATGAAGTTAATATTCATTTCTGAATACTTTCTGAAGCTTTAAGATGGTTAATGTTTGCGATATGGATAACCAAAGTGGACAAGAATTTTTTATGACATGATTTGAAACAGGTCTGTTTCAACAAATCAGATGTAAGGACCAAAAACATTGAAGTATACTAACAGAAATTGATGACATCAGTCATTAGATAAAGAGGATTTTGAACTGTTTGATCATGATCTGTTCTTTAAAAAAACAAGATCATATATGGACCAAGGAAATGAAAAGAGACTGACAGAAATCTCTCCCTTTCTATATGTAGAATATTGTCAAACATGGTTCACAGTTCTTAATAATTAATATCAGTGTCATTTGTATGGTTTCCTCATCACTGTCAGTAGCACTTGCATTTTTACATACTGTGCAGTGTATGTAAAATCTGTATCATGGAGGAGTGCATTCATCGTCAGCATCATTTGATGTTTGCCTGCACATGTCTGTAAAAATTATGGTCATCTCATTTAACATGAATATCTCTGAATATCAGTTTCATGTTAGCAAAGTCCCCATCATCGGCTTGTAACAAAAATTGTTCTATTAAAGGATGCTTCATGTTGAGATGTTATACAGAGTATTCTTCATTATTTCTCTCCATCATTATGTCCCAGCTTCCTTCAGCAGGATGGTGTATAGGGGAAGGAATTGAAAGGATTAACTAATGTCATGTTCAGCTTCAGAATTAAAATCATGGAAATGTGTTAGCTTTTGTGGAATCAGTGCTTTGAATATTATGTGTGTAGATATCAGATTTAAGAGGTGTCAATATTTTTACACAGATTTCTTCTTTTTGTCATGGATTCAACATGATCATGTGTGAAAAACTGTTGGTTTGTGTAGTTCATTTCATTAAAGACTTCACCACTCCTTATCCCCTTTTGTCTTAACGAGTTTACTTCCATTTGATGCACATAACTATAATACAGGAAAAAAATCAAAACAGAAACTTTGGTGATAAAAGTAGTTTGTTGTTGTTGTTGTTACATTTTGGTGTATCAAGTGAGAATTATGGTTTGGTCGATTTTTGACATTTGTACATATGTACTCATCATTCATTAGATGTATAGAAATGAAAAGGATTATTCATTGTATGTCAGATTGAAACACTTAACATGTTTAAAGTGTGTATTGTTATGTGTGTCAGTGTGTGTGCATTTATGTTCAGAATGTTTAGAAAACAAAATAGTTAAATGTTCACTGAAGTTTCTCAGGAAATATTCAGACTACTGCTGCATTTATGAATAGACATGTACTCAACACACAAGACCTAGTTTCACTGTTTCAAGTGGACTGTCTAGTATCTTTGATTTTAGTATATGTTTCAAATGGACTGTCAAGTATACTTGTGTTAGTGTATTTGTATATGATATACACGGATCTGTTCACTGTTTGATATGGTCCTGCAGAAATAGAATGTATGCATTCCTGTGGAAAACATTGTTGATCATACAGTTGAAGATACTGATGTGCATCCCAACCCCCTTTTTCCATCCCCTGTAACTACTGTGAGTTTGACATGGGGGTAGAGGTGAAAACAGTTGTTAAACTGGCTTTTGATTTATTATTTTATTTCTATAACTTTGTTTAGAGTTGTTGTGAAAAATCAGAATTTGTTACAATTTGTTACACTCGGTTTCATTTGTTATATCGTTTTACATACAGTGTTCAAATTGTTACAATATACGGTGAATCATATTAGTTGTTTCTGCAAAATACAGTGAAATGTATTATACAAAGGGAATCACATTGTACTGCAATATACACCTGCCTGCTGTATTTCAGGTCCGACAAGAATGTGTGTGGCAAGAGAGTTTGTTGAGTTCTTGTCTGTGAGTTATAGGATACAGATTGTGTGTGGACATATTGGAGATGTTAATGACTGTGATGTATTGTTCATTGTTAGTAGTAGTTTTAATTGTTAGTACTGTTACATTTAGTGAAAGAAAATGAAGTTGTTTGAATGTTGTGAGAGCTTGTGTACAAGTGTGTGTGCTTACATGATAAACAATCAGAATGACAAGTTTTGTGAAATGGGGAGTTAGGTGAGGTGGATAAGCAGGATTTCCATCCAGATTTGGAACTCATATGGTGGCTGTGAAACATGTTCAGAAAAAATACAACAAAAAAGCAGTTTGTTCAGACATCAGCGACTTCTGATTTTTCAACAGTAGTGGTGTGAAAGCAAAACTTTCTTTTGTTTGTTCCTAAACAGTGTGCTGTGCAAAGTTCCTGGCACACTTTCAGAGTTTTTGTTATCAGTCAATACGAATGTTACGTGATAAAAGTTTATCATTGTTATTTTAGTTATTAAATATGTAAGTTTTTTTTTTTTTACTTTTGTCATTTTATATGGATTTATATTTGTAAGAAATACTTTTTTTGATCCAGTTGATTAAAAACGAATGTGAAATACAGACATTTCCTCTTATTCTTTAAAATTTGGTTTGTGAGTGCATGCCTGTCTGTGTGAAATGTTTTTGGCTTTTTCAGTTTATGCCATGAGAGGGAGGGAGAATGGTGAGAGGAGATGTAATAACAGATACTTAATAACAATACTTCCATCTTTATAGTGTAATTATCCATGTCAAAACGTGCTTGTTGCACTTTACACAACAAGAAGTAACAAAATCAAGACAGTCAAGCCATTCTCTAATCTCCCCTTTTATATACAAACATTACTAAAACAATGTTCGTTTCTAACACACGTATTTCTCTCCCCTTTTACATGTATACAAACATTACTGAAACAATATTCATTTCTAACATATTTTTAACCTCTTGACTCCCACACCCTATCCACTAACTGCAAAAACTTAACCCTTTGACTCCCTCACCTGTAGGATGCTGGTGGATAGGGTGAAAAAGTCATAGTATTAAGTGTTTGCTAGCATGGTTGGCAATGCAGGATGCTGGTAGACAGGGTGCAGGAGTCAAAGGGCTAGTTGCAAGTTTCCATGCAGCTGAAAAAAATAAAATGGTACAACTATTCAAAAACACCAGTTTTACAATAAGTTAAGCATAATACAGTAAGTGTACAAGGAGTGTCAGTACAAGGAGTGTCAGTATTATAATTGTTTACGATTTCAGGCAGCAAATCGGTCATTGTGTCATGACCCTCAAAGTTTTCAAATAATTCTTTTATATCTTTCTACAAAGAAGTGTTGCAATAAAAGGAAACATTGAATAAATTCCTTGAAAGCTGTAAATGTAACCTGTGATCAACAATAAAATTTGTTAGTGTGTGCCTAATCTAGAATTTATTTCAGTATGTACCTGTGCTTGTGTAAGTGCCTATTAAGCCATTATGTCTATGTATGTAAAAGCATCAAGAAATATCATAATCGTTCAACAGGCCTGCATTATTTTTTCTAAAGAATCTATACAGGGGTGTATTAACCTCTTCAGTGCCACAGACATATATGTTACGCGATACAATAATGTGTATGTAATTTGCCAATGATGTATATGTATGTTCACATCACATCAAGAATTTTTAGATCTCCATTTTTAAGCTGGGGAATCCCAATTCACATGAATCAGAAAACTGTCCATCTACATGAATTACGCATGAGGTCAACAGGCAATCAATTTTACTATGGTCACTGCACTGCAGCGTTTGTTACTACCCCCTCAGAGATGTTGACCTTTCTTCCACAATGGCTGACAACGATGCTTCAACTGGGCCAAGTGCTGTGAGAAAGACGGCGTGTTGCCAAAGGTTTTAGCTATTTCATCACAGCACTATTGAGACATGCTTAGGTGAACTCTGACTGACCCACACTTCAGACTGGGTAATGGGGGGGGAGGGGGGATAGTGATGAAGAGATGGAGGTTTTGTTTACAGTTTTCAACTGTTGTGCCAACACATTTAGTCAGTGAAGCTCGCTTTAACATGTGTCACATGGCCATCTCGAACATGAGAGCGCAGTGCAACATGTGGTTATCAAACTTGTTGAGTTTTCTGTCTTCTGTCAGCGTTTTTGTCGTTCAGGAGGAAATGTAAAGAAAGTTGTGGGCGTGGCAGTGAGAGTGAATGTGTGCGGATGTGAGTGTGTGTGTGTTACTATTCAGTACTTTATACGCACATAGGGTTTGGAGACATATCGCCAATACTTTTATATATATATAATAAGTTTTGTTAGACTATTTTGTTTTTTATATTACTAATCCATAATGTATAACAATAAATTCTGTGAAATTTATGTCACTTTTATGGCCCTTTCTTCACTAACCAAAGCATCAAATACAGTTAAAACTGTCATAAATGGATAGTCTTTTCAGCTCTCTTTCAGATAAAATGGGTTATGATTACTTTCATGCAATAATTTGCATGCTAGAATTTTTTGTTAATTATTACCCTACCCTACACTAGCAAAACAGCGTACTTGGCACTGAAGGGGTTATGAATGTTGTCGGGGATTGCATACCTTGTGAAATTGGTATGTGATTTTATGTAGATTTTATGTCTGTGAAAACAGTGAATAGTGATAAGCACGCATATTTACATTCATTATTTTGTGCTTTTGTATGCAAAGTGTGCGCATGCACATACACCCTCTTCTCTGCCTTCCCCCTCCGAGAGGACCAGAGAGAGAAGGGTGAATATGATCAAATACAAGAACTGCACAATTGTTTTGTAGTTGCATTAGACAAAAGCACAAATATAAGCTTTGGACAGCATATGAAACACAGTATTTCAATCAAGTTAACAATACAGTGAAAAGGTAAAACAAAACTTAATAATAATGGCATTTATAAGATGCCAAATCTTGACATAAATATCAAATCAAAGCGTGCTATCTCATCATACACCAAAACATTCTCTTGCAATGACCAAAACTCCCAGGTACAAAGCACACACAAACCAGGAAGGGGATAGGGCCAGAATGGGACAAAAGGGTGGGCAGGCAGAGGACAAACCACTGCTGGAAAAACAGGCATGTTTTCAAGTTAGACTTAAAGGAAGACAGAATATTTGACAAATCGACAAAGGATGCTCGTTCCAGATGTATGAACCAGGCACAGAAATGGAGCGGCGACTGCCTGTGGAACATCTGTACCAGTACTGATCAATTTGTAAACAAGCAGTATCAGAAGCAGAGTGGAGAAGTCAGGCAGGGGTGTATAATTCGGAAGTGGTCACAAAGGTAAATAGGTGCAGTATCATTGATACACTTGCAGCATAGTGAATTGATTTTGTGTGAAATTCTTTGAGAAGCAGGCAACCAGTGGAGAAAGTAAAGCAAGGAAGTGATATGATCACACCAGTTTTTATGAAGGGCAAGACAGGCTGCGGAATTCTGAATATGCTGGAGGCATGTGACAGAAGAAGCAGGCTAGCCACAGAGTGAAGAGTTAAACAATCAATGCGAGACAAGAAAATAGAAGTTGCAAGTTTAGATGGTGATGAAATTGAAATATAACAGCAAATAGAATTGAATGTCGCAGTTGACAGTAACAAGACTAACAGGTTTTTGTGAAGAATTTCTGCATAGAGTTGAGGACCAAGAACAATGCCAAGGAACTCTTTTTAGCGGCTTCTGCCTATTGCCCTAGGGCTCTGGATCTCTGTTTCCCAGACACTTCCAAACTTACACTTCCACAACCCCTCAACAGTCAACAGCTTTGATCAGAACTTTAAAATAAATACAAGGGGACCAGGGAGGTGGGACTGAAAAAGAAAAAAAGGAAATAAAAATACATTGGCATACAGTATTGCCAATCTGACCATATAACTTTGACCTGGCTGGGGAAACTGCGCTAGCAGTCTTCAGTTCACCCGGTCGTTTATGGGTTCCTGACCTTCAGGATTAGGAGGTAAAGCAACAAAGGAGACAAGATGGGCTCCATCCACATAATGTTGCCCAGGAAAAGTTGAGGTCTCTACCACTTCACTCCTATATGATCTCAGGCACATGGTTAGCCATTATGTTTTACAATTCTGAAAAGTTTTTTTTTAACTATCATTAACGTTTAAAGTCCAGCCGACTCAAAACACAGACAACACCTCATTGACCTAGTAAAAGAACAATCCTTACACAGAAAAGAATATTGAGCACGCATGTATACATATAATAATAATAATTACAATAATTACAATATTTATATAGCGCAAAATCTTGATAAAATCAAATCTAAGCGCTGAAGCAGACACACACGCAGGCACGCACGCCCGCACACACACGCACGCACACACACAGACACACACACACACACACCCACACACACGCATGGCTATAAATGGGGAGAAAGAATAAAAGCAATAAAAGCAAGAATAAAACCAATGGAAAATTATAGAGAGCATAGCATACAATTATATATTATAACCATGTGATTCCCTCCGAGCGGAGACAGGCTGCAGAGGGGAGGGTTGAGTGAGGTTAGGATTTTATGTAAGGAGAGAAAAGGTGAGTTTTGAGAGCGGACTTGAAGGAGACAAAAGTAGGTTGCTGACGGACTGAGAGAGGAAGTTTGTTCCAGGAGAGTGGACCAGAAACAGAGAAGGCTCGTGGACCATAGGTATTGAGCTTAGTGCGTGGAAAGCGAAGAGTCAGAGGATCAGAGGCAGAGCGGAGGGTACGTGAGGGAACATAGATCTCAAGTAGGCTTGACAGGTAATCGGGGGCTGCGTTATTGAGGCTTTTGTAGCACATGGTGTCTAGTTTGTACTGTATGCGCTTTGATACAGGGAGCCAGTGAAGTTGTGCCAGGAGAGGAGATATGTGGTCAGCTTTTTTCTTTTTGAGTACAAGGCGTGCAGCATTGTTTTGAATGCGCTGTAGGATGTGAATGGTGGAGGCAGGAAGACCAGACAGGAGTGAATTGCAATAGTCAATGCGAGACAATATGAAGGAGAGAACGAGTTTTGCAGTTGTTTCGACAGAGAGATACTTCCTGATCAGCTTTATACGATGGAGATGATAGTAGCAGGATCTGGCAGTTTGAGAAACAAAGTTGTTCATGGAGAGGGTAGAGTCAATGCAGACACCAAGGTTTTTAGCTGAATCAGAAATTGGGACTGATGTGTTACATAATGGGAGAGAAAGAGGAGGCAGCTGAGAAAGTTTCTGACGGGTGCCAATGAGGATAGCTTCTGTTTTGTCGTCATTAAGCATTTGCACACATATCTAAGGATATGTCCATGACATTGATCATTCCACCCAATTTCTCACTAGCAGCTTAAAAAAACAAACCTGAATGCAACTGTATTCCAACATAACTAAGTACACTAAAACATAATGTAAAACTGGCCTAACTTACCTAAAATTGCTTCTGCACATCACATTTTCTTGGAACCAAAAATGCAGTTAATACCTGTATCCAATTATCAATCCTAATAAAAAATATAACACACACAAATGAATAGAACAGCAAGACAGAAAATGATAGGAAAAGATAATAGAAAGCAAAGGAGCAAGGCAGAAACAAAGAGAGTGACAGAAAAGAGGAAATCTGGCACAGCATTTAAAAAGGTGGGGATACTATTTATACTGAGACCCCCCAGCACCTCCACAAGCGAATATTGAAGAATATAGAGCTCTCCTTGTTACAGAATCCTTGAAGTGTTAAGTACTGAAAAGTAAAGAACACTTCAAGACTTCTCTAACAAGTAACACACACAAGTCATGCTTACCACTAACAATTATACACATTTTAATTCTGTTGAAAGTAAAATTTATTTCAACAGGCTTCCCGAATTTCAGCATAATATACTGTAATCCCACAAGAGATTGCAAAACAATATGTATTGAGTACATCTGTGTATAAATCACCATTCCCATTTTTCAATTTGTGATAAGAATTTTATAAAACACTTCCATCATAGTCATAACTGCAACAATATTTAATGTAAAGTACACAACCATCAAAAGAGCAAAAGCTAAAAAAATGTGGCAATGAAAAAAGATATAAAATACTGCAACCCACAGAAAACCATATACACAAAATTGTGAATTCCCACTGTACAATGCAGTAAATGATCAACCCACTGTACAATGCAGTAAATGATCAATGACATTGGAAGCAATTCTTTGATAGGACTTAAAAAACAACTCATTTAGAATGTTATCAGTTCTGCCTGTCATTCAGAATCTTACAAATACATACTATAATGTAGGATCTAAAATGCAAGTTACACCAAGCAAATTTCTATTTAAACTCTCAAGTACTAAGGATGAAACATTCAGAATCTTACTGTCATTTAGAATCTAAATAAGACATGTACTAAACAGATTATTTCATCTCTTAAAATACCAAACAAGTTATCTAAAGTACACATGTACTCAACAGACTGTTATTTAAACTCTTAAGTAGTCAGCATTCTTAAGTACTCTAAAATATTCAGTTTTAAGCACATAAGTACTAAACCAACAGATTGTCATTCACAGTTTTAAGTACATTTGTATTAACAAGCAGACTCATTCAAAATTTTGAAACAAGTGCATAAGCACTACTTAGCACACTAACTTTGAGGTCTGCAATTCTCTCAACCCTGCGAGAAAACACACACACACACACACACACACACACACACACACACACACACACACACACACACACACACACACACACTCTCTCTCTCTCTCTGACACACATGCATACACACACACACACTTTTTTTCAACTTTGATTAATAATTCCAGGTGAAAAAAACAACAAACCAAAAGAAAAAAACAACCAACCCACCAAACAAAAAACCCCAAAACAAAACAAAAAACAACCCCACCAAATCTTGCTGCTGCCTTCAATGGTTCCATAATTTTCAAACTGTTTACTTTTGTAATCCTAAAGTTTTTCATTAGACACACCATGAACCTAAGTGGCAAAAATATTATAAACAACAAAGTTATTAAGCAACCATTATTTCACTGACCAGGGGTATTTCAGACACCCATACTTTTACACTAGTAAAACAGAAGTGAAATGCAATTTATCCTCATCCTTGTAAAGTGGGTGTCTCAATTTCAGTTGCAGTTTCGATTTTTCGAGATGACATCTCTGTGCTCAGAATGAATTCCATATGCACTGACATCATTGATGCAATGTGAAAAGAGGTGTCTCAAACACACATGCAATTTAAAAGGTTCTACATACCGCATTTACACACAAAAACACTCACCTGTCTACCCACAATTAATCCTCTATCCACTGGCTGCAAACCCCCCCCCCCCCAACCCTTTCACTCCATCATCTAATCCACCTGCTTTCCGCAGCGACTAATCGTTCACTCCACTGTCTCTTGAAGTTGAGTTCTACAATCTGTGTGTAAATCCCAGACATATCACCATAACTATCATCACAGCTGAGGGGGGTTGTTCACTTGAGCAGCAGCACATGTAGCCCCATCACCATGCAGGCCACGGCAACCGGGAAGTGTAGGCGAGTTCCTATCACAGAGGCTGCAACACACAATACATCATCACCATGTCCATGAAGTTTGGAATTTGGAGTTTGTTCAAGTGGGATTCTTGGACAATTTCATATGCGCTGATCTGTCGGCAATTTTCTGGCAAACTCCAGGATCCTGTGCAGAAACCCTCTGCACTGGCAACGTCTCAGAATGGTGAGTAAGGAGATACAGGGGTATTGGACCAATAAAACACTGACACCCCCTAAATGACTGGCACATTAAGACGAGCAGTGAAGAAGCCAACTTTCATACTGAAGGCTGGGACTGAATTTGAGATATGAGATCTTGAGTCCACAGCTTTATCAAGGGAGTCAGCAACCTGTATGTCCATAAAACATTCTCAAAATCTAATAGGATGAAGACAGTTTCCTGATCTTACCCTAACCGAAGACAAATAATAAGTAATGTACTGTCCTCCCACTGAGTGACAGCAGCTAGTGCTAACTATAATGTTATTGACCACCAAGCTCCATGGAAGTGAAAAATAGCCATATTCATTACCAGATATATCCTGGGAGTAGAGATGGTGAATAAAAGAGGAAGCAAAAGAAGTTCTCTCATAAAAAAAAATTGGTACAGCGATATAAAATCAATATTCAAACACTATAAAATGTCAAAGTGAAGTAAAAACAATGAAGAAATCCTCCATATACAAGGTCTATTGGTAGACGTTGCCATGAACTGTTATGATGGAGCCAACCAATAGATCTTGCAGGTGTATTCCATCTGTATGTGTTACATACATTTTGTCTGAATATATAAAGATGAAGAATGGCAGAATGGTTCAGATGTTTGCCTGCCAGTAACTAAAAATGAGGTTCCAAGGTTTGTTTACTGTTGAGGCCTCGACTTTTCTTCTCAGTTTGAAAAGAAAATCCAACCGAACATCTAGTCCTTCAGAAGGGGACGAAAGAGTCGAACCTATGTGCCAGCTGGCCTGCACATGCTAAAGATCCCATGTCAGTTGAAAATTGTGAAAAGCAAGGATTCTGCCCAAATGCCCTGGTACAAAATATTGGAGAGGCAAGATGATTTCCCAGGTCCTTCCCCTTAACGGCTAATTAGCCTTCTTTGCCTTTCGAAAGTCTTGGTTAAAAGAAAAAGAACAGGATGGGGCTGCACTGTGGCAATGCGCTTTCAAAGGGAGATTCACATGGCACATCAACTGTGAGAAAAGAAATGAATATGAATATGAACAGATATGAATATATATAATACATATGCATATAGCTATATATAGATATATGTATATTCAAACTGTCTTAATTTATATGCACTATCATAGTAAAATATGCGTGTATCTTCTTACGGTAACCCACATTCAACAAATATACTTTTGAGTAGTACAGAAACAAATACTGCAACAAAATTAGTCTTGAACAATACAGAAACACATACTGAACAAGTATATTTTTGAGCAATACACAAACAAAATTTTAATAATGAAACGTGTTTAGTTTTAGATATACACAAACAAATACTGAAACAAGTACCTTTATAAAAGACACCAAAGAGGCCTTTCCTCTCTGACAAGAACCACTGCTTCAGCCTTGGAACTCGTCTCACATAAGAACTTGTGCAGATGAAAAGGAGACTGAAGATGAGCAATCCTTCAAAGGAATAGGCTGTAAATGTATCAGTATGCATAATATTATACTACATGTGCATACACTGACTTTAATGATAACATAAGTATAAATTTACAAGAGTAATGACAAAATTACAACATATGTACATAAAGAAGAGATGTACTTTTCAATGAAATAGGCTGCAAATGTTTCTCTGATCATGTTAAACCATCGCTGACATCCTTTTACCGACTTGCAGTTAATACAACTATTGGACGACTGTCAACTCACAGGGTTGTACACGTAGCGGCACTATACAGGTGAACAATACACCTGCTGCCCCCATCTTTCACAGTTTTGGGTAAGTGTATGGGCTGCAGTGAAGTTCTATCTGGTTATTAATACTGTGCAATATTGTCTGTCTATTCTTTCCTCTGCTGCCCCATTTCCTTTTTCCATGCAAAGAGGATGGTCTTTGAATGTCTGCCGAATTTTACCATCTCAGCTTTCTCTTCTTTATTGTAAACAGATTTTCCTAGCAGTTAATGTGCTAGGCAAATTTTCAATGCATTTCATTTGTAGTGTGGTCTGTTTAAGAGGCACTGGGGACTGACTGCTGACTACAAACTGGCAACTTCACACACACACATACACACACACACACACACACACACACACACACACATTGTGACACAAAGTCTCTGTCTCTCTCTTCAGAATCTGATATCTTGAGTTTAGTCCTAGCCTGCAACATTAAACATTGGTTTGTTTGCTCTCCATCTCAATGTTTCCATCATTTTGGTATTGTCAGCTTAGTGATTCAAAGGTCTTCCCTTCTCCCTACCACTTTCCACTTCTCAATTCAAGACCTTGCTAGTGCATAGTGTTTTACGCAGGCTCATTGAGTCTTCCAGATTAACTGCAGGCAGATTTGGGTGGAGCACATATGGAATTGTCTGAGTGCAATGACTCATTCTTGAACAAACACCAAACTCTCTTTCTCTCTCTCTCTGTCTCACACACACAGAGACTGATACAGACACATAGGCTAAAACATACTAAAAACTACTATCAACAAGAAGTTTAACAAAAATTAACAAGTACAAACGCATTATTTCAGTATTATGTTAAACCCCCCCCCCCCCCACACACACAGAGAAACACATGTACACCTAAGAGAGACTGAGACAAAGAGAAGAGAGGGGAGAGACTACAGAGAGCATCTTGATTGAGAACGAGACATGACCAACGTTCTCCAGACAATGCTCTTATAAAAAGTTATATATATCTATAAACAAACAAGAGTTGTGGTTAGCATAAAAGCAGAACTCCTGCCTTCCAGTAATAATGCAATTTGGGTCTCTCTTGATTTTCGTGTTGGTATACAACATGATCAGTCCTATAGTTCTAATCCTCTCCATACCTTTCCACTGGGATTAACCCTTTGACTCTGGCAGCCTGTCCATCAGCACTCAGCATTGTCACCTATGCTAGCAAAGCAAAAACATAACCCCTTGACTCCCTCACCCTATCCACCAGCTTTCTGCAGGAAGCTGATGGATAGAGTGAGAGAGTCAAAGGGTTAAGTTTTTGCAGTTGGTAGATAGGGTGCAGGAGTCAAAGGGTTACTGTTCTCCGTGAATAGATTACCAATCACATAGGTTGAGGAGGTGGGGTGGGGAGGGGTGAACAGGGCTGGGATCAGAGTTTGTGTTATTCAAGTGCTATAAATGTCAGACTTCCAACTGGAAGGTCCTTGGTTGGATCTGCCCAACCCCCCCCCCCCCCCCCTACCTAGTGGGCAAACCATAGAGATTTTTCTGATCTCCCAGGTCAACATGTGTACAGACCTGCATGTGCCTTAACCCCCTTTGAGTGTATGAACATGCAGAATATGCATGTTAGAGTATGTGTGTGTGTGTGTGTGTGTGTGTGTGTGTGTGTGTGTGTGTGTGTGTGTGTGCACGTACGTGTGCATGTGTGCGCATTATTCGTGTACATCCAGTTGTATTTTTGTTTTGTTTTTTAGTTCATGTATGTGTACGCCGTTTTCTTGAAAGATATCTTTTCATTGCATATGTGGTGTGTGTGCTTGCGAGCGTGCGTGTGTGTGTGCGTGCATGTTTTAACTGCGTTATTGGCTTATAATTGCACTGTGCTAATCTTACACATTCTGTGCCATGTGTACGTATATATATATGAAACTATATTTGTTGTATTGAATTTAATGGGTGTCTTGTGGTGGGGGAAGGGGGGAGTGGGCAGGGGAGATGCCATGTCAGGTGTGAGCATGATGCAAGTCTGGAGTGAGCACGATGTCACCAAACAAAATTCCTGTTCTCTGAGCTTGACAATGAAGTATCTTGTATCTTGCACAGCTTGTGCAACAACATAGTGGAATGTGGTCAGCTCCCCTCATGGCTTTAGTTCTCTATGCTCCACTCAAAGATCTGTTTATGTGAGTCCAAATGAGTTTGAACCTAAGCAATATATATATATTAGAATGATTTATCATAAAAGTACAAAAAATAATGGTCATAAATTAGGATAAATGTAGTCAGAAAATGACATCCTGCCGTGTATCCAATCACAAGATGAACAGGAGCAAGAGAGAAGTACTGTACCATCAACTGCCCTCTAATCTGCCTGCACACATTTGCACAGATGTGAATCTCACTTGAGGAAAAAAGAAAGAAACAAACAAAACCCCCCAAAACAAAACAAAATAACAACAAAGACCCGTGTATGCACCTTTCTGTCCACCAACCTGTGAATAGGTACCTGATCCTGTTCAGGGTTTATGAAACTGAATCAGCAAGCAATAGGAGATGCTAGATGGATGCCATCCTTCAGAGAAAGTGAGTTCTTGATCATTTCACTCTCTTGTAACCTTATGGTTATGGGACAACTCTAGGTAATTCTGGTGCAGTTTAGGTGTTTGTCATTCCTGCTATCTCACACATAAATACACTGCGCTCAAGTACTGGTGACAACACCAATTTATTTAATGCTGACTCCAGGTCTGGTATGCTAAATTGGACAGAGTGCAATGCTGTTAATGCAGGGGTTATAAGTTTGACTGTCAGGTGGGACAGTTATTTTTAAGCAGCCCTGGCTGTTAACAGAGTGGGTTAAACATTATGCTGGTAACACAGGGTTTGCAGGTTCAACTCTTGGGCAGCCCGGTTTTATGGCAGGCTGTCTGGCTTTGCTGATAGAGCTCTAGAATCATCACTTTGATGTCTCTAGTTCAATTCCTGCCTGCAGCATAAATACAGGCCAGGTGACTGGGTTAAATCTTACAGTATTGGTGAAAAACCTTATATTAAAAAACAAACCAAACCAAACCGAGTAACACTAGCCCTTCCCTCAATTCTCATCCTGGGGATTAGTTTGTCAACCCAAATGGTAAGGATTAAGGGTAGTGCTAACGTGAGGCCTGATGATGAGGTTAAATGCCGTAAAATGTTGTCAGAAGCAGTCTGACAAAGGACTGCCGACTGATTGTTAAAAGTTACAAATGTATTTTTGAACCACCAATACTCCCTGCTCCGAATCCCCCCCCCCCCCTCCCCAAGCAAAGGACTTTTTTGGTCCATGCTAAGTGTATAGGTCCTGTTCCCACTCCCACCCAACCCCATTTCAATAAATTTCCTGTCAATAAGGTTAATTCTGTGCAAGCCTTCAATCCTTGAACTGATGGCGATGTCAACCAAGTCCAAGGGTGGGAGTTGGGGTACAGTTAGGACTTTGACTAAATAATAAAATATGACGTGTCCTTAGGCTACATGATACCCCATAGAGATTTCAACCAAACGCTAATGAAACGGCTGACAAAAGCAACACACACCATTCGTCATTTTGTGAAACGGGATAAGTTGTTTCTTCGTCTTCTGCGCGTTCTGAACAAGTTGCGTCGTCAGCAACCGGAAAAATACAAGTCTCTTTTCACTAGAATCGATACAAAAACAAACAAACAAACAAACAAACAAAAATACTTGAGTTAGATGGATTATGTTGGAATAAGATCAATCATTTAAAGCAGACCAAAAGCAACAGCCAAATACAAACCAACCAACAAACCAATCAACAAACTTAAAGCGGGTAATTTCACTGCTCCTTGAGGATCAGCAGCTCAGAGGTGGTTATGTTTCAAGGATTCTTTTAAAAGTGTTTTTTTTAAAACTAGATCTAGTCCTCCTATACACCAGGCTGTATGACTCGCCTTGTACTGAATCTAGTATGAGAGATAGCGGTAAAACTCACCCGCCCAGGCAATCAAGAACTATCACAATAATTGTGTATTGCACGTCCTGAAGAACGTTGGTCATATGATGATGTCCAGCTTCTTCGAATAGCCATAATTGTAATCTGCTGCTAGTGCTTCAATTGTTTTCTATTTACTGTCTTTTTTTTGTTTGTTTTGTTTTTTTGTTTTTGTTTTTTCTCTCAACTTTTTTTTTTATACAAAGTGAAAGCATCCACCCTCTGTGTATTAATGAGAAGAGAGGCAGAATGGTTCAGGCGTTCGCCTGCCAATAACTAAACTTGAGGTTACAGGATTAGCTCCCTGTAGAGGCCTCGACTTTTCTCCTCAGTTTGACTGGCAAATTGAACTGAACGTCTAATCCTTCAGAAGGGGGCGTAAAGCGAGTCGGAACCGTGTGCCTTCTGGCTGTGCACGCTAAAGATACCATGGCAGTTGAAAATCGTAAAGAGCATGGCATTACCCGGCTGCCTTGGTAGGCTATAAAACATTAGAGAAATAGGTTGACTTCCCAAGTCCCACCCCTTGAAGACCAATTAGCCTTTTTGCCTTTCTGAAGTCTTGGTTAAAAAAAAAATGAATATGAATATGAATTTGAAGCGAGGGAGAGGGGATGGGCGCCACCCTCGTGGTGTTGGCCCTGTAAAAAGTTGATGTCTCTGCCACCTCACTCCCCTACGACCCCAGGATTATGGAACTATCTAGGTAGGACCTCAGGACCTGGCCAGCTCGTGGGTTTATGTGCAGGCTTAAGGCTTGTGCCATGATCGTTCTGGATCTTCTCCATCACACGGCACCTGTGACGATAGTGCATTTGGAATTCATTCCGAGCGCGGAGACATCTTGAGAAATTGAAACTGAAACTGAAACTGTGCACCAGTGCCAGTCTTGGACCCTGTTCAAGTCCGTGATTTACAAACTCACCACCCGTGAGATGTGTTGCTTAAGATCGGCTGTCAACAAGACCAGACGTGAAATGGTCAGAAACACCAAGATCACAAAAATAGTGGATGTAACGCCAGTTCATCATTATATTCTTCACGTAGCAGAGAATAAAGTGGCCTGGTCATCTGACTAAAATGCAATTACACCAGGTGGCTCAACAAAAAGACATGTGGGTTTAAGGCAAGAGGCAGACCAAGGAAGACCCGGATCGATGGTGCAAAGGTGACCTCGACATCACATGATATTTTTTGTTTTATTTACCTCTTCTGGCCTTCCATTCGCTGCAGCTGGCTGCTGAGCATCATCCCTTTTTCACTGCGACACACATGAAAGGACCTTTGAAACACTAAGCTGACACCAACAGAATGATGGAAACATTAAGATGGGCAGTGAACAGGCCAGTTTTCAATATTGCAGGCAGGGATTGAACTCAAGATATCAGATCTTGGGTCCACGGCTCTATCATAAGAACCAACCAGCCCAATTTCAAGACCTTGCCAGCGCAATGGGTTTTGCGCAGGCTTAGGGAGTCTGCCAGGTATTTCTCGGCATATTTGAGTGGAGCACTTATGGAATTGTCCGAGTGCAATGAATCTCTCCAAACAAACTCCAGACACCCATGATAGCATCAACAGATAGATAAACTTCAGACGTCAGATTTCAGAACATTTATACTCCGGGATGGGTATCATTAGGTCCTATTGGAACTGTCTTACAGCAAGTCCTTGCTACTCAAGACACAATAATTATAAGCATATTAAAAAACAAAACAAAACAAAACGAAACAAAACAACAACAATTAAAACTCTCTCTCTCTCTCCTCTCTCTCTCTCACACACACACACACACACATATAATAATAATAATAATAATAATAATAATAATAATAATAATAAAATAATAATAATAATAATAATAATAATAATAATATAATAATATGTTTATTTGTATAGCGCATATTCCATATAAAAACATGCTCACCAGCGCTTTACATTTCGCAAGAAAGGCAAAAGGTGATAAAAAAATGTTCACAATTACATACACAATAAGATAACAACAAACATTAAAGCTATACAAGTAAGAAGACACATAAGAAACCACAGAATATTAAAATTTAAACACTGACTTATGTAATGAAGAAAGATTAACAGATTTTTCATATGAATAAAGAGGCATACTGTGTTTATATATTGCTGCGTGTGTGTGCTTGCGTACGTGTGTGTGTATATGTGTGTGTGCGTGCGTGTGCGTTGCTGTGCGCGTGTGTTTGTAAGAATGTGTGTGTGTGTGTGTGTGTGTGTGTGTGTGTGTGTGTGGGGAGAGAGAGAGAGAGAGAGAGAGAGAGAGAGAGAGTGTGTGTGTGTGCGTGTGCTATGTTTGCATGCGTGTGTGTGTGTTTATGCATGCAATAGTTGTACATAAAATTATAATCAATATTTTGAATGAAGATAAAAACAGAAAAATTCTAATCCATATACAGGAAAAACATTACAACTTCAGTATTACAGCATTAATACCTTGACAATCAAAATTCCTCACAAATTATGAACTATTCGCATATCATACATCACAATTTACATACAAACAAAGATTTGAATTCATGCATTGTGAAGCAAGTTACAAAAAATGAGTTGCGATAAACTATTGAATCACAATTATAGCATATGTAATCTGGTAGATCATACGCTTTTCAAAGTATGAGGAAAAGATAGACACGCATATATAAAGAAAATGCGTGTCAACATTTTTCAATAACAATAACAACAACAACACCAAAAACACAAAAAGAATATGACCATATAGCTAATAGTTGCAACAATACTTTGTTTAAAAAAAAGGAAGTAAATTAGAGACAGATTTAAAGGAAAAAAAAAAAAAAAAAGGAAACATTAAGAATAAACATGGGATGCCGGGGGGGGGGGGGGGGGGTAAGAGATGTCAACTAATCCAATGATGAGAATGAATATAACACATACAATGTCAAACAAATCAGAAATGGACAATTATTATTAAATTACATCAGTAGGGAAGAAGTGAAGAGAGATGAGTGAGTGAGAGAGAGAGAGAGAGGGAGAAGGGAGAGAGAGAGAGAGAGAGAGAGAGAGAGAGAGAGAGAGAGAGAGAGAGAAGAGAGAGCGAGCCGCAGAATGAGACACATACACTCACACACACACAGACAATTAGCATGCAGTGACAGGAATGTATACATCCACACAGATGTGCATATACAAGTAGTTTATTTGCATAGTTGTGCGATACATCTTTAAAGCAATAACCAAACAATGAAACAAATCATTTGCCCATAAAACATCTGTGCAAAAAAAGTTATGATCTTAAACACAAAAGAAAAAGGACGCCAAAGGTCAGGCTGGTGGACACTGAGCGTCCTCATGAAGAGCAGACAAGATATACCACAGGGTAGAGTCATTTCACCAACATCATTCCTCGTTTTTATCAACAACCGTATAGACAAACTGTCAAGACACGTACAGACACATCTCCACGCAGACGATTTCACAACCCTTAGCGCTGCAGATAACCTTTCGACTGCCACTATCCATTTAAGCTTACAGAAAACTCTCAATACTAACCAGTCGCCGTGGTTAACTCAACGGACTACCGACTAGAAGGTTGTGGCTTCGAATCCTCATCAGTACCTTCAAAAATCATTGTGTGATTTTTCGGCTCTAACCGGCTCCTTCCCAGAGTTGGGCGTGCTATGGGCTCATTGGGAAGACTGGAACCACACAGTCGAATCTCATCCACTTCGCGGATGCGTCATTGAGGGTGTTGCTCAAATCTTCTGACCAACACGCAGGTGTCTGTATTTTCTCTCGGGCCTGGTTGACGCCAGAATATATTATGATATTAAGCGTAGAGTACAACCTGTCACGCAGTCTCAATCCTAGATAGAACTCCACAGCATCATGATTATCATCGACATCGACATCATCATCATCGCATAATAAAAACTATTTCAGCTTCTGTGGCCATTAAAGTGAAAATGGGACGGGAAAAAAAGAACCCCAAACTCTCAATACTGTTTAAAGATGGGCAAACAACCGGTGCATCACCATCAATACCAGCAAGACTGATAGCACTTGCTCTACCCTTTCCACCAGAAAGGCAATTTTGAACTTTATCAATAAAAAAAAAAAAAAAAGGCCATAGATTGAATCGATCCTGTGACAAACTTGGCAATCGGCTTACTTGAAATCCATATATCAGAGATCAGGAGTAATCATCATCATCATCAAGTGCCCTGCCGCGTGGCGTTGGCGATCATGGCTCTCCATTTATGTATCTATCCCTTGTTGCCGCAAGCACATCTTCCACCCTCTCTGTCCTCAGCCACCCTGCAAATCCGCCCAATATTTTTACCCTGGGTCTACCTAGTGCTCTCTTTCTCTCCATCTTTCCTGTTGTGACTAAGTGCTCTAATTCCCTTTTCCTCATAAAATGGCCGATAAATGTTGCCTGTCTTTTCCTAATCTTCCTCATCAATGATCTTCTTGTGTCTGCCTCCATTAAGACTGTCTCGTTTGTTTTCTTTGCTGTCCATGGAGCTCTCAACATTTTTCTTAGAAACCTCATCTCGGCTGCCTCCATCTTGTTCTGGCAGGGGTAGAAAGTCACAAAGAAATTCGCCCTAACGAAGAAACTGGCAGATACTAAGTGAAGTGCCGAAGGCAACCTCCTCAAACAGGAGCTGTCAGATCTGTGATAGAATAAGGATCAACTATTTGGGTTATTGCTGCCATAAGATCCTGAACACTGGAATGAGGATCATCACAGATAGAATGAAAACCACTGCCATCAACGCCACAGACAATACCACAGGACTTAGCCCTTTGGATACTCTGAGAGAAGAGAAAGTACAAATTCGCAGAGAGAAGCTGCGAAGATTTCCATCTCACCATGCTGCACTCAACACAAAAGCGCCTCAAGAGGAGAAGCGCAGAGAAGCTGAACGAAAACATACTCAGGTCCTGCTTGCAAATGTCGATGAGGAAGAAACACTCAATGCTCAAGACTAGAACACCCGAATAGATATCACCTTTGTAAACACCCGAATAGATATCACCTTTGTCAAGGATATCTCAGACGTTCTAAACAAAATATACCAACCAAAAAGTAGTCGTAAAGACTCTCACAACTACAAATGCTTGATGGTGTCTATAACACTCAGAATGGATACATGTCTTCACAAAGGTGCAGTAGATATAGCTAAAAGAATGGAAACAGTATGCTCCTCGTCTGCTGTCCTGATGGAATGATAGTTACAGTAGTCCATCCTCACGGGACAATTGTCCACCACTACAGAGCAGAGCAGAGCTGTATTGGAATCAGCAAGAGTCATGTAGGCAAAAGATCCCCCAACACCAAAAATTGTCTTCTTAACAAACTGCAAATCTTTGACTGAGAATCTACAATCGCCTGCTGACAATATTGCCTGATTTATTTTGAAAACAACTAATAGAACTAGCATTCACTGTGCCAGTAACAGTGTAGTGAAAATTTTCCCATTGTGACATCTGGGAAAACGAGCAGACTCTCTAGCAAAGGCAGGAAGCAGGCTACAACAGCAGCAACACCACATCTTCTTCAGAAGCGAAGGCCATCACAAAAAATAATTTCCACCCTGAACATAACAGAAATGATCTCATCTATTACCTTGGGCGACGACAACAAACCACAATCTTCCTTCTGACTGGACAAAGCCTCCAACGAATGGGGTTGTCCCGCACGGATATCTGTCCATGCCAGACAGGACCAAAGTCTCCAGAGCACGTCCTGCAGTTTTGCCTAGAGTTCAGAAATAAAACAAAAGGGTGGTGGACAGAGAAACTGTGGAAAAGCGGGTCTGAGACTACAAAGAGGACTTGGTGAAAACTACATCCTTCTTTAAGACCAACAGATTGACTTTTTAAGGCATAATCATTCTAAAAAAAACAAAAAAAAAAAAAAAACCCCAAAATTAGGCTGAAAAATAGCATAATGAGAAAAAAAATTATTATCTTTTAATAATTGTTACAAAAACTGATACATACATTATGGCGAAACAAACAAACAAATAAAAACAAACAAACAAACAAAACCCCAAAACATACACACCCAAAATAAGAAAGAAAGACAGACAGAAAGAAAGAAACAGACAAGCAAGCAAATAAACAAACAAGCAAACAAAAAAACAAACAAACAAACAAATAAGTAAACAAACGAACAAACAAACAAAACCCAAAACATACACACCAAAAATATGAAAGAAAGAGAAAGAAAGAAAGAAAGAAAAAACAGATAAGCAAACAAACAAACAAACAAACAACCAAACAAACAAACCCCCAAAACATACATACCCAAAATAAGAAAGAAAGAAAGAACCCCCCCCCCCCCACAAAACAACAACAACAACAACAACAAAAAAACAGACAAGCAAGCAAACAAACAACAAAGAAAGAAAGAAGAAAGAAACAAAAAACAACAAACAGCTACCAGGACAAAACAAAACAAAACAAAACAAAACAAAACAAAACAAAACAACAACCCGTGGGCCTCAATGGTTCAGTTAATTGACGTGGATTCACATGTCAGTAAGTTACAGGATCGAACCTGGGGTGCGCTACATTAACAGACCTTATTGTCCACCTCAACATGATTGTTGTTTTGGTAGTGCAAATGCATTTTTGAAAAATCAGTTCGTTTTATTTCAATTTTTGAAAATACAAATATAACGAACACATAGTGTTATGGGGAAAAAAAACAACAACCCTCATTATTGCACACCAGGGACTACATAAAGGGTAGGCTACTGAATGATTTGATGGTAGCTCACACGACAGTCCCTAATTGTATTTCTATGCTGGTACTTTGACATAAAGAAACCATACCTGACGGTGGTATGAACTGTGGACAAATGAAACTGTTCATAAATGTAGGTTGTTATAACGCAGCTTGTAAGTCTGCCTTTGGTCTTCTCACAAATACTTATGAAATTAGTGGTCCACATTTCACAGCATTTTCACAGGAAAACGCTTAAAAGCAAACAAATGTTCTCCAGGAACTAGAAATACACGAAAATAGAATAAGAATCTACAAGACAAGATAGGTGCAAATTTTCGACAGCCTTTGTCACGCGTACACACACAACACACACACGCACACACACACACACACACACCACACACACACACACACACACACACACACACACACACACACCACACACACACCACGCACAGCACGCGCACACACATACACACACACACACACGCACGCACACACACATACACACACACACACACATTCGCACACATACACACACATTCGCACACACACATACACACACACAAACACACACACACACAACACACACACACGCACATACACACACACACACACACCACACGTACACACATACACACACACGCACACACACACCACACACACACACACACCCCCCTACAATTACACAAAATTGGGAGGGGGGGGGGGGCGGGGGCGGGGGCGGGGATAGCAGCAAGGCTTTCCTGATGTTTCGTTGAGCTGGACAAAAATTGTTGTCCTTTGTGTGCGCTTAACAAAGACCAGTTGGCCGAAAAATGTGTTGTTTTTGATGCACTCCATACAAAGACCAGTTAGGCCGAACATTTGCGCCTGTGTTGTTTTGCGTGTATGCCTGTGAGACGGTTGTAGAAACCCAACTGAATTCATCAATGCCTACTTGTTTTGTCGGGATTAACTGTTTTGCACCTGGAAATAATGTTGAGACAAGTTAAACATTGCTGCTTCTCAAATGATATTGTATCTATATAGCGAAAATTTGCTTTCTGTTTGTAAAATACTGATCGAGGGACAGCAGCTTTTCTCCTCTCTCTCTCGTTTTCTCTCTCAGTTTTAGGCATTTTTCAATAATAAACTTCTCTTTTTACGACGATATGCCATATGCCAAGTTGATTGTTTGTTATCTGGTGTTGTTGGTTAATTTGCTTTGATAGAACTTTGCCATAGAATTGGATTAAAGTTAGTCGACTGACATCAAAATTATCTACTTGTGTATATCTGTGAGCTATGTGGCAGAGCGATGCTATCTACGTCTGAAACACTCGTTGCCAGTCTTTCTACATGTGTGTGTCTCTGTCCTCGACGGTGTTTAACGGGATTCAATGTCCAGTGTGTGGTGCAGCTCCCGATACCGGGCAAGCAGGGCATCACTGAAGATCTGTGTATCACGTGCAAGGACATAGTCCACCTGATTCCTTAGATTAGAACGATCTTCTTCACAATAACTCTCGCCTATGACCTTCAGACTGGGCGTGGCCCTCTCTAAAGCTTCCGTTTTGTTCGGGATCAGGTGACAGGGCATGGAGTGACCACTGGCCGTCAGGAAAAAGTCCATGTCCGCGAGGGCCAGCCGGATTTTCTTCAAGATGGACGCCATCTTGTCTTCGAGATAATTGGAGTCTGGCCGGGTGTCACAGTGGGCGTTGTCTAGGGCTTGTTCGTAGAAGATGTACAACATGGTCAGGTCGATATAGCCTGAGATGACCATCCATGCTCTAGCTACCTGCAACAATGGAAATACATCGACTACTGAGATGATCTATATCATTCACAGCATGCAGTCATTGTAATTTCTTTATTTATTCTGGAGAATTGCAAAGACCTTCCCCAGCCCGGGCCGAGGGCTTGATTCCAGATGTTTTACTATCATACTGATGACGAATTGTTGCTTGCCTGTGATTACGGCCCGTTGCTACGCCACGGTCTGACAGATCGGTTCCTTGATGTACTGACAACTACAGCCTTGGAATTCTCCAGTCGGCCACGGCGTTCTGTATAACTGGGAGTCAGTTTCGGCTTCTTGCTTTCGCCGTCTACATGGTGAAGCCACATCTGGTAGTGTCACAGACTTTTCTTCCCAGTTCCTGCTAGTTTCCATGGAGCTTGGTGGTCAGAGAAGTTGTAGTCAGCCATGTCTTTTTCGTTTCACTTGACAGAAACGACATCACTGCAATACGTGGTCGGCTGCTTGGTCTTCTTGGCCTCAGGGGTAGACTGGTGAAGGCCTCGGTTTGAACTTGTGATTCATTTGGGCGTTGAGCCAGTTGTTGGCCGGTGCGAAGCCTCATCAGGACCACTTGTTGCTGTCTGGACAAAACGTGGTGGCCGTCCCTATCTGTCCGTGGTTCAACCCTTTGACTCCTGCACCCTGTCCACCAGCACTCTGCATTGTCAGCCATGACAGCAAAACAAAAATTTAACCCTTTGACTCCTTCACCCTATCCACCAGTTTCCTGCAAAAAAAATTAACCCTTTGTCTCCCTCATAAAAAGCTGGTGAATACGGTGAGGAGAGTCAAAGGGTTAATTTTTTTTGGAGTTGGTGGATAGGGTGCAGGAGTCAAAGGGTTAATTAATGAGTGATCATATGATGCCTCGCATTCTACTGTAGCTGACTCGGTTGTCTTGTTAGTCTTCCTGAGCTCCTCGTTTTGCCATCTCGTCTGGCGTGTCATTCCAAGGTCGAAAGAGTGGTTCTGACTCTGAGCTTACTTACTTACTTACTTACATACTGTCGGGTCTTCCGTTCTTATAATGTCGTCCCTCTGCTGTCCAGTGAACGAACGAACGAACGAACGAACGAACGAACGAACGAACGAACGAACGAACGAACGAACGAACGAACGAACGAACGAACGAACGAACGAACGAACGAACGAACGAACGAATGAACGAACGAACGAACGGACAATCATACATACATACATACATACATACATGCACACATACATACTACATACAACATACATACATACATACATACATACATACATCATACATACATACATACATACATACATACATACATACATACATACTACATACATACATACATTACATACATACATACACACACACCGAGAGGATTGTGCAACGGCACCAGAGGTTGCGTGGTGGTCCGGCAGACTTCACTAAGACTGGGAAGTTTGTGCGTCGGAGCCAGAAGTTGTGTGGTAATCCAGCAGACTTCACTAAGACTGGACAGTTTATGCGTGGAGAGCCAGAGGTCATGCAGTGATCCAGCAGGTTTCTAAGACTGGGAAGTTTGTGCGTCGGAACCAGAGGTTGTGCGGTGATCCGGCAGACTTCTCGGATTCGCAGGGTATCCCGATGGCGGCACTTTACTGCCACCCAACAAGAACAGTGGCTACTGTGGCTGATTGAAGTGTGGGCTGAATGGAGTAATACTGCCAGACTTCAGTGGACAAGGCTGTGCTTGTTCCTGTTGGAGCTACTGACGGTGGTAAGAGAATCACACAGGACACTGTGGATTTAGATCTGCTACGTACTGTCTCTGATGAGAGCATTCTCTGCAGGCTTCTACCAAGAAGTGCTTTTAACTGTTGGAATTGTATCAAGAAGTGAACATATTTCTGTGGTTGAAAGAGTCATGTACTTGATGTGACCAAAGAAGACTGGTAACACTAACAGACTGCTCATTTCAGTCTTATAGTTACTGTGGTGTGGGACTGGGTAATGAGCAATCTATTGTTACTTGTTTGAATTTTCTTATTGTGTGCTTTTATGGGATCTTATTTTTTCTTTGAAGGTAAAAGAAAAAAATTAAAAAAGTGGAAAACATGTGATTCGAGTTCTTGACTCCCCTTCTCATCACACAGACAGACAGACAGACAGACAGACAGACAGACAGACGAAGTCAGGCAGGCAGGCAGGCAGGCAGGCAGGCAGGCAGGCAGGCAGGCAGGCAGGCAGGCAGGAAGACAGACAGACAAACAAATGAATTAACAATGGAGCACTTACGTTTCCACGTGGGTATCTGTTTGTTACATTTGATAAATTATGAAGGAAGCTTGCAAGTTTGCAGTCTTGGACTTCAAAAGATGACACTCGCGGGGTTGAACCAGCCTGAAAACACAGAAATGCAAACAAACAAACAAACAAACAAACAAACAAACAAACAAACAAACAAACAAACAAACAAACAAACAAATAAATAAGTGAAGGAATAAACGGAATGATACAGGATGTGTCATAATCCTGAAGTAGTAGGGGGAGTGAAGTGGTAGAGATCTAACACTTTCCCAAGCTAGCTTAATGAGGACCGTGCCCATTTCTTCTCACTCGCCTTTTCATCTTCCTCAACCCTGAGAGGTTAATACCTATTAACAGACTGTAAGGTGAGAGCTCTACCTCTCCGCCAGCCTGGCATTGGAAAGGAATGAATGAATAAATAGATAAATAAATGAATGAACGAACAAACGAACGAACGAACGAACGAATGGACAAACAAACAAACAAACAAACAAACAAACAAACAAACAAACAAACAAACAAACAAAACAAAACAAATGAATAAATAAATTCATGTCTTAGATCAAGGTAGTTAATCAAACTTGCTGCTTTTGTGGCTGTGGAGTAAGTTCTCCTGTTTACCCTTTCTTAGAGTGAAACACTTGGCTTTCTTCCTCCTCCCCCCCCTCTCTCTCTCTCTCTCCCTGTCTCTGTCTCACTCTCTCTCTCTCTCTGTTAGTGTGTGTGTGTTAATGTAAGTGTTAGTGTGTGTGTGTGTGTGGTGTGTGTGTGTGTGTGTGTGTGTGTGTGTGTGTGTGTGTGTGTGTGTGTGTGTGTGTGTGTGTGCGTTTAGGTTTTGTTGATGTTATCTTTCGTTTTTGTTTTTCCCATAATCATTTCGCGTGCTGGTCGTTTCTTATGATGGGATCGTCAACTCAAGACGATGTTTCGAGTTTAATCCCAGCCTTACTGAAACAACCTCACCGTGAACATTGGCCTGTTCGCTGCTCATCTGGATGCTTCCAACATTCTGCTGGTGCCAGCATAGTGTTTCGCAGGTCCTTATCCTCCTCTTCCCATTTCAAGACCTTACCAATCAATGCACAGAGTTTTGCGCAAACTCAGCAAGTCTGCCTGCTGATCGCTGACAGATACTGGGTGAAGCGCACTTGGACAAAGCGCATTTGGAGTTGTCCAAGTGCGGTACTTCCCGCTTGAACAAATTCAGGCAGACGGACATACAGACACATACGCATACAGACACGCACACACGCATGCACGCACACAGGCTGGCAATTACAAAGAAAGATACGACCACATTACACATACACGCACAACTCCCCCCCCCCCATCCCACAAACAAACAAACAAACAAACAAACAAACAAACAAACAAACAAACACACACACACACTCTCTCATACACACATACATACATAACACACACATACACATACACACACACAATAAACAAACGCACAGACACGCTCGCACACACAGAGACACACATACGTACAAAAAGACAAATAACGAACACAAAAAGATACACGCACGCGCACGAACGCGCACTCGCAAACACACACACACACACACTCACACACACCACATACAGACACACACATACACGCACACACACACGCACACACACACACACACACACACACACACCCCACACACACACACACACACACACACACACACACACACATATATATATATATCTATATACACACCACACACGCTCACACACACACACACACACTCAACACACACAGAACACACACAAACACACACACACACACAGACACTCACACACACACCACACACACACCACATACTCACACACACACACACACACTCACACACACACCACATACATACTCACACACACACTCACACACCACACACACACACACACACACACACACACACACACACACACACACACACACACACACACACCACACACCAAACACACAGTCACACACACACACCACACACACACCACATACATACTCACACACACACTCACACCACACACACACACACACACACACACATCACACACACACACACACACACACACACACACACAACACACACAAGCAAACACAACACAACAACACTAATAAAACAACAACACACAACACACACAACACACACACACACACACACACACACACACACACACACACACACACACACACACAACACAACACACTAAGAGGTAAAACAACAACAACAACAACACACACACAACACACACACACACACACACACACACACACACACACAACACACACACAAACACACACACAACACACACACAACACACAAAACAACACACTAAAAACACAACAACACAACATCAACAACACACACACACACCACACATACACACACACACACACACACAACACACACAACACAACCACCCAACACATAGCAACGTACTCCAGGTGTAGTAAGGTACTGCTGGAGGTTGAAAGCGGAAAAGGCTATCTCGTGAACGCTGTCGCACAGAGGCCATTACTTGAGCAAGGTCCATAGCAAGGGGCGTGGAAACGGTTCCCTGCCGGCAGGAATCGTGGCACGC
Source organism: Monoplex corrugatus (assembly GCA_030674185.1). Classification (NCBI taxonomy): domain Eukaryota; kingdom Metazoa; phylum Mollusca; class Gastropoda; order Littorinimorpha; family Ranellidae; genus Monoplex; species Monoplex corrugatus. The sequence goes on along the minus strand of CM060312.1, from coordinate 28,251,137 downwards.
GCATGTCTCCCTGGCAACAGGCGTGGCGGTGCACGTGCCCGAGCTCCACAGTAAGGCAAGGGCAGCGAGACAGCTCGACCAGGTTCCTGGAATGACCATAATGATAAGGTGAGGTGAGGTGATGTAAGGTGAAGTGAGGTTAGGTGGGGGTGAGGTAAGGTGAGGTGAGGGAAAGTAAGGTAAAGTGAGGTAAAGTAAGGTGAGATAAGGTAAGGTGAAGTGAGGTAAGGTGGGGTGAGTGAGGTGAGGTAAGGTGGGGTGAGGTAAGGTGAGGTGAGGTGAGGTAAGGTGGGGTGAGGTGAAGGAAAGTAAGGTGAAGTGAGGTAAAGCAAGGTGAGGTGAGGTGAGGTGAGGTGAGGTAAGGTGGGGTGAGGTAAGGTATAAGGTGGGGTGAGGTAAGGTGAGGTAAGGTGAGGTGAGGGTGAGTAAGGTGAGATGAGTTGAGTTGAGATAAGGTAAGGTGAAGAAAGGTGAGATGAGTAAGGTGAGGTGAGGTAAGGAGAGGTGAGGTAAGGTGAGGAGAGGTGAGGTAAGATGAGGTAAAGTGATGTGAGGTGAGGTGAGGTGAGGTAAGGAGAGGTGAGGAGGTAATATTAATGAGGTTAGGTAAGGTGAGGTAAAGTAAGGTAAGGGTGAGATGAGACGAGATGAAATGAGATGGGATGGGATGAGATGAGATGAGATGGGATTAGACGAGAGATAGACGAGACAAGATGAGACGAGATGAGACAGGATGAGATGAGATGGGATGAGATGAGACGAGATGACACGGGATGGGATGAGATGAGATGATATGGGATGGGATGAGATGAGATGGGATGGGATCAGATGAGATGAGATGGAATGAGATACTTTGTAGTTTGTCGTTTGTAGTTTGCAGTTTGTTTAAGAGGGATTCATCGCCTCCTGGCAATTCCATATGCTCTCCACCCAAATCTGCCAACACTTATCTGGCAGACTCCTGCAGCCTACGCAGAACCCTGCGCACTGGTAAGGTCTTGAAATGGGGAGTGTGTGGGGGTGGGTGGGCCCTTTGAAACACCAATATCCAACGACGGGTTGGGAAGAGAGATGAAGAAGATAGGAGGATAGGAGAAAACATAAGACTTGATAGGATACGAGAAGACAAAATAAGATACGATAATTTAAGATAAGAAATGAAGACAAGAACAGACAAAAGAAGATAAATAATATCGAACCGGATAAAGAGATGAAATAAAATAAGATAAGAAGACAAGATGCGATTTAAACAAGAGAAGACAAAGATAAGACAAGACAAGACAACAAGTTAATAAGCTAAGCT
>CM060312.1:28242334-28247334 GCA_030674185.1 Monoplex corrugatus | reverse complement strand
CCCAGGTATTTGAAGAGGATGCACTGTGTTCAATATTGTCCCATGATCCTGATGTCAGTGCTGATGTCATTGGTGTTATTGGTCATCAGCTTTCTCGTTTCCGGCGCTGAACTCCGTTCCGTAGGCCGTTTAGCGTCATCGAGGCATCGCAATAAGTTGGGTAAATCCCGTTCATCTCTGGCCAAGCCATCAAATATTGTCGGCAAACCAGTCGCCGTGGTGTTATAGTTAACGCAACGGACTACCGACTGGAAGGTTGTGGGTTCGAATCCCCATCAGTACCTTCAAAAATCATTGTGGGATTTTTCGGCTCTAACCGGCTCCTACCCAGAGTTGGGCGTGCTATGGGCTCATTGGAAGACTGGAACCACACAGTCGAGTCTCATCGACTTCGCGGATACATCATTGAGGGTGTTACTTAAATCTTCTGGCCAACACCACAGGTGTCTGTATTTTCTCCCGGGCCTGGTTGACGCCAGGATGTATTATGATAGTAAGCGTAGAGTACAGCCCTGTCACGTAGTCTCAATCCTAGATGAAACTCCATAGCATCATATCATCCACATCGACATCATCATCATCGCATAATAAAAACTGTTTCGCTTCTGTGGCCATTAAAGTGGCGTAGAAAATGGGACGAAAAAAAAAAAAAAAAAAAAAAAAAGGTGAGCACAAAGCTAACCTCCCTGAGTGCAATGATCCTAAAAACACACCACACACACACACACACACACACACACACACACACACACACACACACACACACACACACACACACACACACACACACACACACACACACACACACACACACACACTACACACAACACACACACACACACACACACTACACACACACACACTAAAACACACACAACACACACACACACACACACATACACACACACACACACACACACACACACACACACACACACACACACACACACACACACACACACACACACACAAATAGAGAAAAGATTGTCGGCAAAACGTAGGTTCACAAGATACTACGGGGAAAAGGAATGTTAAATAGTAGGCTGCAGAAATCGGATGTTTTCAGGCCATTGCGAGAATCCCCCATCGGTGTCTGTATTCCGTAATCACCTTATAACCACCACGGATAATATAATATATCAACACTCACAATAACTATCACGGATAATAATAGCAATATCGACAGCTCACAATATGCACACCGATATAATAACAATATCGACAGCTCACAATAACCACCACGGATAATACATATAGACAATATCGACAGCTCACAATATCACCACGATAATAATAGACAATATCGACAGCTCACAATATGCACCACGGATAATAATAGACAATATCGACAGCTCATAATCAAGCAAAGTGTGACCGAAACAAAATCTAGTAAACAGGAAGCTCCGTTTCCGTAATTATTTTCAGCTCTGACCAAAAAAAAAAAAAAAAAAAAAAAAAAAGTTTTCCGTTGTTCGAAGTTGAGTACGAAAAACCAGCTGGTGGACAGGGTGAAGGTGTGAAAGGGTTAAGTTTTAGGAAGCTGGTAGACAGGATAAAAGAGTGAAAAGGGTTACTTTTTTGTGTTGCTATCGTCGCTGCTAACACGTTAAGCTGGTGGATAGGATGATGAGGTTAAAGGATTAATATAAAATTTTGTTTCAACACATCGTATCAATTTATAGCGATAAATACATCAATAAATAAAGAAACTATTTTTTTTGGTGGTTTTATTAATTTTTGTTTAGAAATGGGAAATTAGACAAGGCTTGACTGTCCTGTTTATTTTGTCAGACTTATTTTTTTTTCTCGGATTCGTGTATGCACGTTGTTTTGCCCAATCGTGTTTGGAACCAGACCGGAACGATTTATGGAAACTGCAACTAAGAAAGAAAGACTGGATTTGTCTGGTCATAGGGGTTAACAAAACGGGTTCAACTTTCGTGTTCTATATTGTCTAGAAAGTGAATTCGTAGGTTTAGGGTTAACGGATGGTTATACAGACAGCTCTTGAAAACCTCGTCAATTTGTGTGTGAGTTCGTAATGTTCAGCTTTTTTAAAAAAAAAAAAAATTTTTTTTTTTTACTTAAGGCATGTCATTATTAGTCGTGTCCATTTTCAGATGCTTAATGACAAATTATAATCTTAGAATGTATCGCTCTCACTTCCTCGTGCTTTCATTGCAAGTGACAAATAATGGATGGAAATTGGATGTGCCTGCAGTAACACTAATTAAAAAAGAAAACAAAACATAGAAACAATCCTCCAAGGCTTTTGGAGATTTTTCTAACTAAATAGCCTGCTTACAAGCTTGTAAAAGAAATACTCACGCGTGGGCAAGCGCGTCCATATGCATGTCTGTTTATTGCATTACATTTCAATTTAAAGTTTTAAAGCGCATGTTTCGTGGAGTCTTTTAATCATTTTACAAATTATGATTTCGATCCATAGCCTACATTATAATAATTTTAAGCCTGTTTCTCGTGTATCATTACCATGTGTTTGTTTCAATTATTTCCACCTGGTGCTATGCATGTATTCAATATGTCAGTACAACTGTTATGTTAACCTAAGAATAAATGGTTTATGATGAAGATGTTGATAAAATAAAAAGAGAGACAGAAAGAAAAAGGTAACAAACAAACACACACACACACACACACACACACACACACACACACACATATATACACACACACACAACACACACACACACACACGCACGCACGCACACACACACACACACACACACACACAACACACAAAACACACACACACAACACACACACACACACACACACACACACACACACACACACACACACACACACACATATGCAAACCCACATAAAAATTGGAAAGAAACTAAAACTAAAAAAGAAACTTAAAAAAATGTGAATTTTGAAAAAGTTTAAGAAATCTCAAGACAAAACTTGAAACTTGTAAAACACTCCATTACTCAAGAATGGTAGAAAAAAAAAGAATTAAATATAAATTAAAAAAAAAAAGAAAAAGAAAATGTAATATGAAAAAAAAGATGAAACTTGAAAAACACTTCATTACTCGGTAATGGTAACATAAGACTCCACTGGAAATATATAAGAGCAAGGGTCATTAAAACGACAGCAACAACAACAACAACAACAACAACACAACAACAACAAAACACACACACACACAAAACAAACAAACAATCACACAAACATACAAACGAACAAACATTCATCGCAAGCAAACAAAACAAAAGTTAGCGGTCAGCTCCATACTTACCAGTAGGTGCGTTGAGTGCCATCGCAACGATGTTCATTGAAGTGGAAGTTCAAGGCTTTTCTCTCTAGGTATAAGTGCAGAGTGTGGTGATAACATGAGACACCTCAAGTTTTATATACATTTGGTGGCGTCTGATTATCAGTTGAATCGGGAGAAGTTGCCAAGTTTACGTGTAACTGCAAATAGCACTGTTTGAATCCCGGTTCTACGTCATGGTCTGAAACAGTTATGGCATTCTCGGACTGAAAGGGAATCTGCAGGACTTTCGCAACTCGGGGATGTCAATAGGGGCGTGATAAGCTGAAAAACCGGAACCTGTTTTTTGTTTTTGCTTTTGTTTTGTCTGTTTTTGAAGCAATCATATTTCTCACATCGGGCATCCATTTCTTGATAAGAATGCATACTGCATGCGCGCGCGCGCGCGCGCGTGTGTGTATGTGTGCGTGCGTGCATGAATGTGCGCGGGCGCGTGTGTGTATGTCTGTGTGTATATGTGCGTGTGTATGTACATGAGTTTGTGAGAGTGTATATGTGTATATATATGGGTGTGTGCATGTGTGTGTGTCTATGTTTGTACGTGTGTGTATGTACGTGTGCGAGCGTGTATATACGCGTGTGTGTGAATGTGCGTGCGTGTGTGTGTGTGTGTGTGTGTGGTGCGTGCGCGCGAGCGTGTTCATGTGTGTGTGTGCGTGCGTGTGTATGTGCACGCAGGCGTGCTTGAGAGCATGTGTGTGTATGTGTATGCGCGCACGCGTTCGGTGTGTGCGGGTGTGTGTGTGTGTTTGTGTGTGTGTGTGTGTGTGTGTGTGTGTGTGTGTGTGTGTGTGTGTGTGTGTGTGTGTGTGTGTGTGTGGTGTGTGTGTTTGTGACTTTCAGACTGACTCATTTGTTGTTTTGACACAGCTTGGATGTATCAAACGGATATACAGGATATGTTCTTAGCGTTAGCACGTGCGCGCGAGCTGTGTGTATGCGTGTGTGTGCATGCAGTGTGTAAGCGTGTGCGTGTGCGTGTGCGTGTGCGTGTGCGTGTGCGTGTGTGTATGTGTATGTATGTGTGTGTGTGTGTGTTTATTTGTTTGTTTGTGTGTGTGTGTGTGGTTGTGTGTGTGTGTGTGTGTGTGTGTGTGTGTGTGTGTTCATTCTTTCGTTCGTTCTTTGATTTAAAGTTGTTTTTTTAAACTGTAAGTGATATTAGACGGGGTGGGGGGGGGAGGGAGGGAGGGGGAATGGAGGACGATAGTTGGGCTGGTTGGATTGGAGGCAGGGGGGGGGGGGGAGACAGAGTAAAAAGTCATAAGTAGGTGAAAGAATTGAAAAATGGAACTAAAACTTAACATTAACAATCAACTTCAACATGTGTGTGTGTGTGTGTGTGTGTGTGTGTGTGTGTGTGTGTGTGTGTGTGTGTGTGTGTGTGTGTGTGTGTGTGTGTGTGTGTGTGTGTGTGTGCGTGCGTGTGTGTGTGTGTGTGTCACGTACCAAAATGTATTAGCAAGATGTTCTCAACTGTTGCTGGATGAAGCTTGACCAAATTTGGATCAATGAGACCGAGAAATTCAGGCTGATGTGTGAATTTTCCTGCAAGTTTGTCGCCTCGTTCAGTTCCCTCCATACCAATACGGCGCGTCCACTTATTAAAGCTTGTGTGGATTGATACCGCTTATTGTTACTGCTACGCAGATGACACCGTGCTAATTGCAGAAAACGAAAGGGACCTACAAAACCT
>CM060312.1:28234834-28237334 GCA_030674185.1 Monoplex corrugatus | reverse complement strand
GGAAGGCCCAGAGTGGAGAAATTCCTTGTGAAGTCAACAAAATATTTTATTTTATTTTGTTTGTCCTTTTTAAGTACGATCAGTTCAATGTTAAATGATATTTGCGAGAGAGAAAAAAAAAGTAGTAGGAGTTTAGAGTTTGTTCAAGAGCGGTTCATGGCACTCGGGTGGGGTGGGGTGGGGGTGGGGTGGGGTGGGGCGGGGGTGGAGTGACCTTTGAAACACTAAACTGACACCACCAGAGCAATGGAAACATTAAGGTGGGCAACAACCAGGCCAATGTTTAATGTTGCGGGCAGGGATTGAACTCAAGATATCGGAACCTCTATCAAAAGAGCCGAGCAGCCCGAAAGCTGAGGAAAACCAAACACCTCCACCCTCCAAAAAAAAAAAGAAAAGAAAACAAGAACAAGAACAAGAACAAGAACAAGAAGAAACAAGAACAAGAACAACAAGAACATCAAGAACAAGAACAACAAGAACAAGAACAACAAAACAAAAACAACAAGAACAACAAGAACAACAACAACAACATAAACAAGAACAACAACAACAACATAAACAAGAACAACAACAACAACAACGAGAACAACAACAACAAGAACAAGAACAACAAGAACAAGAACAAGAACAAGAACAAGAACAACAAGAACAAGAACAAGAACAAGAACAAGAACAACAACAATAACAACAACAACAACATCAAGATATCGGATCCTCTATCAAAAGAGCCAAGCAGCCCGAAAACTGAGGAAAACCAAACACCTTCACGCGCGTGTGTGTGTGTGCGTGCGTGCGTGCGTGCATGCGTGCGTGCGTGCGTGCGTGCGTGCGTGTGTGTGTGTGTGTGTGTGTGTGGTGTGTGTGTGTGTGTGTGTGTGTGTGTGTATTTAAAAGAGCTAGGCGGAAATCCGGTATCACCAAACGCTCTTCTAAGCCTAGATAAAAGCCATGCCGCAGACAGGACGAAATGGATACCACGTTTAAAAACTTATAATACCCGAATGTCTCAACCCGGAACAATGTTTCTGATAGTGACAGCGTTTCATTTCCCATCCACACTTTCCCACGTTAGCGTAGAGAATTTTTGCTCGGGGTCAACGAGTTTGCCAGAGCATCACTGGCAGATCTGACCAGAGTGTGTGACGTGTGTTGACATTTAAACAGCGTGCGGATAGCAGCACGGCATGATATTCGTTTAAATGATAACTGATTGCTGTTCACTGTGAAATGTAATATATATATATAGTTAGTTGAGAATCAGACAGTGAGGAGTAAAGACGAAGAAGCATTGCCCTGTCTTCCGAGTTGGCTGAAGAAAGAACGAAACAGAGTGCGTATGGAACTGCCAGGGTATGCTGAATTCGTAGTTCTGATACCTTCTTTGCCGTACACGTAAACAATGGGTACAGACACGCGCATTCATGCACACACGCATGCAGGCAGGCGTGCTCTCTCTCTCTCTCTCTTTCTCTCTCTCTCTCTCTCTCACATACACATACACGCACACACACATGCACACACCCAGGATTTTGTGCGTGAAGAAGTGATATTCCAAGGTTTGTGTGGGTCCATAAATTTTATAGGTGAAATTTTTATTTGAATAGTTTTAATCCCTTATCGATGTGAGTGTGTGTTTGATAAACTTGTGCTTGTGTCTATGACGAGCCTGTGACTGCATTAATGAAAGTTCCATATGGGTTATGAAAATAGTATTGTATTGTATTGTGCTTTGTATTGTTTTGTATTACTTTTTGGATTACTTTAGTTCACTTCTACTCCAGTGAAAACGCAGCCCATTGTAGACTACTCAGTTTGTTTGTAGCCTGGCTACTGTTTCTGATAATAATACCACGTTGTCAGTCATTTACAAGATAAATAGCTCAAATTCGTCTCATCATCACCATCATGTGCATGTGCAGCATGCCGTTGGCGATCATGGCCCTCCATACGAATCTGTCCCTTATCGCTGCAAGTACATCTCCCACCCTCTCTGTCCTCAGCCACTTCGCAAATCCGTTCAATACTTTCTCCCTGGGTCTACCTGGTGTTCTTTTTCTCTCTGGCTTTCCTGTTGTGACTAGGTGCTCTAATTTCTCTTGCTAGCTCAGATTAGTCATTTTTGTAAATAATATGAAAAAAAAATGAAAGAAAAGATAAGCACGATGCCTTATTTACGAATAGCTCAAAGTAGTCATTCGTTTTTTTAATAGTTCGATTGCAAGTTTATTCATAGAAAGAGAAGCTAGAACTGGACTACGGACGTCACCCTGTTTCACACCATACAGACAGTTGATGTATTCTGTCCACATTTAACTTCAGCATTACTATACGTGCTCACTATATCTTGCCATAACTTTCCATTTAAAGCTTTTTCATGAGGATGGACCCTAGTTGCATTCTATTCATGGAATCAAATGCCTTCTCGAAATCTGTGCATGCAGAGTACAATTTCCGGGTGAAAGACAATCATTTTCGTACTGAAGCCAGTGTTATAAAC
>CM060312.1:28214834-28217334 GCA_030674185.1 Monoplex corrugatus | reverse complement strand
CTTGCTTTTCCAACTTTGTATTCCTCCACTATGGATTTGAGAGGTAGCTTCAGCATTGCTTGACGACAGTAGAATGCAACATCAGTGAGACCAGGTGGGACACCGAGCCATTTTCTTGTGTATTTGTTGATTTTGGCTTCCATTGCTTCGACTGTGCTGGTGCAAATGTCATAGATTAGCAGTGGCCACAGCAGCTTTGGTATCAGCATGAACTGTAGACACCAGACTTTGTATTTGCCTGGCAGTCCGCAGTTATCTATTTTCTTCAGGCCTTCTTCTGCTGTTTGCTTGATTTCACATCCCCTTTGTGTGTCTTTCAGGGAGTCATCATACCATCTTCCGAGACTTTTTACTGGCTCTTCTGTGACAGTGGGGATGGCTTGGTTGGCTACCATGAATTTGACTGAATCTGCCACTTTTCCTTTTCGCAGTGAGAGACTTCGGGATTTCTTTGGTTTTAACCTCATTCTTGAAGAGGCCACCAGCTCATCCAGCTGCTTTAAGATTTGGTGTGTCTCTTCCTCATCCGTGGACAAGACTGTTGTGTCGTCCATGAAAGCTTTCAGAGGAGGCATCTGGTATCCATCTCCCAGATTCACTGGACCTGAACTCTTCATTGCAGCTTTCAAGATGACTTCCATTGCCAACACGAACAGTATGGGAGAGATTGCACAGCACATTGCAATGCCCACCTCTAGGTCTATCCAGTCCGTGGTGTATTCTTTGGTAGAGAACCGCATTGAGAACCCTTGGAAGTACTTCCTCAGCATTGTTCGGATGTTTTCTGGGATGTGATACATTTCAAGAGCCAGCTGGATCATATCGTGTGGAACTGATCCATATGCATTCGCCAGATCAAGCCAAACTACGTCAATGTCTCTCTTCTCTGTTCTTGCTTTTTGGATGGCATCCCAAATCAACGTGGTATGTTCCAAGCATCCAGGCATTCCTGGTATGCCTCCCTTTTGGACTGACATATCCAGGTACTTGTTTTCAGTCAGGTATTTTGTCAATCTTGCTGCCATAACAGAGAAGAAGATTTTCCCCTCGATGTTCAGAAGTGATATTGGCCTGAACTGGTTGATGCTGCTGGAGTTCTGTTCCTTCGGAATGTACACTCCTTCAGCTCTCATCCATTGGTCGCTGATCTTCTGGTTCCTCCATGCTGATCGAATCATCTTGTGGAGCCACTCGAGCACTTTTGGGCATTTCTTGTAGAGCAGGTATGGTATTTCGTTTGGTCCAGGTGCTGACTTGGCTCTGGCTTTCTTTACTACGTTCTTCACTTCATCCAGTGTTGGTGGTTTGTTATTGAATTTTCCTTCTGGCACTGCAGGCCAAACCAGACTCTGGATTTCAAGTGGTGCCTCGCGCTGAGAATCGGAATATGTTTCCATGAGATGCTGCTCTAGGGTTTCCTTGCCCACTGTGAGAGTCCCTGATTTGGGTTGTTCAAACAGCTTTCTTGCAAAGTCAAAGGGATCTTTGAAGAAACGATCTTGAGTCTTCTTCTTTTTGCTCTTTCTTCGCCTTGCTGATTCCACTTTGCTGAGAGCATTGTGTTTGGCTTTCAGATCTTTCCAGAGTTCCAGGAGCCCTTGCTTCTCGACTTCTGAGGTAGTTTTCATTCGCTTTTTAAGCTTCCTTTTCTTCCCCCGGATGCTCTCCATCTGTTGCTGTCTTCTGGATTTCTGGGGAGGCGTTTTTGTCTTTGGCTGCTTCACTCCATAAGTGTCCCTGCAGATAAAGTATATGATGTGTCCGTATGTGTCAAGTTTGTGTTCCAGCGTACTGTTCCCTATTAGGGCATTCAGCTTAAGGACAAGTTCCTTATCTAATTTCTCCCATTGTTCTTTTGCACAGGCAGGCGGCAAATTGAGTTTTTCACGTTTGGCGTTAAGAGCTTGTGCAAAATCCGCACCAGAACCATCAGCGTGGATGTCCTTGGCACTATGGTTTAAATCCTGGCCTTGGTTATCCAACATCTCACCTGCTATCGCAGTGCGCTGCTGCTGGTTCGTATGAGTCTTCAAACAGCCCATTTTTGTCCTGTGGATCTTCATGCCGCGTTTGGTGGTGAATCTCCTTCCACACGCACACGGAAATTCCATCTGGTCATTAATCATGATCCGTTGTGCGTTTCCAGTCGTGATGGAGTCAGTGCCGATGGATTCATCATTCTCTCCCCTTTCGGTGAACCCTGGGAGCATCTTTCATTTATAGAACTCGTGGCATGTTATCAAAGGCAAGGTGAGAAGCCAACCCACAAAGCCCGCAGATCTAGTCTTTCCCAGTGTCCTTCGGTCTTTCCCGAAATGTCCTCCGAACTATTCCCGGAAGTCAATGGATTGACCATGTGCAGGTAGAAAGAAACTCTAGGGAGAGCAAAGGAGTTTCTTTTTCATATTTACCTGCATCCACATGCATAAATCGTCAGCATATTGAGCTAAAATTACATGTTCAGAAATTTTACTGGGTAAGTCATGCAATAATATCATGA
>CM060312.1:28194834-28202334 GCA_030674185.1 Monoplex corrugatus | reverse complement strand
AGTCCTCTTCTCCCACTGGACGAAGCAGCAGGAAAGTTTTAGTCTTTTTCTCCTAATTTTTGTATCTGGTGTTTGTTTGTGATCTTTCATTCACGCTTGACAAAGGCCAGTTGGCCGAAAATTTGCGCATGTCTTGTCTTGTTGTATTAAATACTCGTTCTGATTTTTTTTTTCCCGTGTTTTTCTGGTTCCTGTTTGCGTGAACACGGGCAGTGCCACTTGTTTTGAACAAGTGTTTCGATCTTTCTCTGATTCTCGTATTATGTACGCCGCTTTGCCCGCACTGTGCAGGCGGTATGTTGCTGCACAGTCTGCACACTCTGTCTTCGGTGAGCGTGCATGCTGGTTGTTTTTCTGGTTCTATAAGCCACCGGACACTGACATGATTTACAGGATGTTTAACGTGCATACCTGATATTTTGCGAGCGTTTACACGACTGTCAGGCAGGCTATAGGAAAAACAGGGGAACAATAGATATGCTGTTTGTACTCCAGATATTGATAGAAAAGATTAGAAACACAGACCAAGAGATGTTCATCGTTTTCATTGACTACAGCAAAGCATTTGATAGCGTGATTCACCAAAGTCTTTTCCACTTCATGATCAAAATGGGTTTTCCAAGACATCTGGTTTCCCTCATAGCTTCATTATATAATGATCAAAAAGCAACAATCAGATGGAATAATCAAAACTGCAAATTTTTTAACATCACTAAAGGGGTAAGGCAAGGTTGCATCCTGTCTCCACATCTCTTCAGCATATACACTGAACATATCATGAGAGAAGCAGACATAGAAGACATGGGAGTAAATATTGGTGGTAGAAACCTGTCAAATTTACGCTACGCAGATGACACAGGATTACTGGCAGACAACATTACAGGCTCTAGGAGGATCCTGTACAGGGTAGACCGGGTTGGAAAGGCAGCTGGGCTGGACTTAAATTCAAAGAAGACAAAGGTTATGCATGTTGCAGGCAAATATAACACTAGACAGGACCAGATCATGCTAAACCAAGTCCCTCTAGAAAATGTCAAGGACTTTAGATATTTAGGTTCAGTCAAGACACACGATGGAACATGCTCAAAAGACATAAAGATGAGAATTGGAATGGCCAAGAACAGTATGGTTCAATTGAACAATATTTGGAAAGACCACAGCATAACAGCAGACCTTAAGATAAAACTCTTAAAATGTCTTGTCTGGCCAGTGATGTTATACGGCTGCGAGGCATGGACAATGAAGAAAGAGGATGAAAGACGAGTGGAAGCAGCAGAGCTGTGGTTTTACCGAAGACTGCTGAGGGTCAAATGGACGGATAGGCGCTCAAATGAAAGCATACTGAATGAGTTGGGTACTACACGCAAGCTTCTAGTACTCATACAACGGAGGAAACTGAAATATGTTGGACACGCAATCCGTAATGAGAGAACAGACTTGATGTCCACTGTCCTCCAAGGTAAAGTGGAAGGAAAGAGAAACAGAGGACGGCCACCTGCATCACTTGCTAGAAACATCACAAACATCAGTGGCAAGAAACTCCAGGAGGTGGTCAGACTTAGCCAAGATCGAGAGTGCTGGAGGCAACTTGTGAGGACATCATGTGCAGCGGCCAACACTGTTCCCGGTGACGCCGACAGGTGAGACAGGTGAGACACGAGAAGGCTGGTTTAGTTACTGATAGGTCTGCACATTTGGTAACCTGAGAGGTCAGTTTCGGCTCTAACCGGCTCCTACCCAGAGCCGGGCGTGCTATGGGCTCAACGGGGAAAACGTGGACAACACAGTCGAGTCTCATCCACTTCACGGATTCTTCACTGAGGGTGTAGCTGAAATCTTCTGACCAGCACCACAGGTGTCTATCTCTCGGGCCTGGTTGACGCTAGGATATATTTTGTGATAGTAAACGCAGAGCACAGTCTTGTCACGCAGTCTCAATCCTAGACGGAACTCCATAGCATAATGATTATCATGTTAATATATAACATCATCATTGCATTGTTAAAAAAAAAGAAAAAAAGAAAAAAAGAAAAGAAAACTGTGCCAGCTTCTGTGGCCATTAAGGTGGCGTAGAAAATGGGACGTAAAAGAAAAAGGCCACCACAAAGGTAGCTTCCCTGAGTGCAATATCCTTCAAACAAACAAACAAACAAACAAACAAACAAACAAACGAACGAACGAACGAACATACAAACAAACAAACAAACAACCCCGCCTCCCCAACAAACAAAAAAACAAAAAACAAAAAAATAAACCACACACACACAAAACTCAGAGATCAGAAACGGCCGCACCTCTCTCGATCAGGCCAAAGATGATTAACTCGTCTGTGAATTTGTTGATTAATTTCACATATTCAGAAACATAGTTTCGTTGATAAGCTTACAGACGTTGCAGACTTACGCAATACTCACCCAAGGCACATTCAGCAGACATATAGAAAACCCCACACACAAACTGTCGACGAATCCTTGCTAGTATTGTACCCCCTCCAATTCTCACGTTCCCACTCCATTTCTTTTCCTGGAACATTTTGACTCATCAACACATGTTCTCATCCCACTCACACCCATCTAGCCACCATCCATCTCACCCCCCCCCCCCCACACACACACACGTACACGCGATCCCATGTCTGCACGCACGCGGCGCGCACGCTCACACACACACGCACACACACACACACACTCACACACACCCACACAAACCTACACTCACACACACACACACACACACACACACACACACACACACACGCACAAGCACATACACACAAGCACAAACACACACACACACATGCACAAACACACACGCACAAACACATATATACTTACACTCACTCATACACTTACACTCACTCACACACACACACACATACACACACACACACAGACACACACACACAGACACACACACACACACACACACACACACACACACACAACACACTCACAACACACACACAAACTACGTATACAGTTACACTGACACACACAGACACACACACATACACACACACACGCACAAATACATACACACACGCACAAACACACACACACACACACACGCACACGCACAAACAAACACACACATACACACAAAAACACATATACACTACACACACACACGCACACGCACAAACACACACATACACACAAAAACACATATACACTTACACTCATACACACACACAAACACAAATACACTTACACACACGAACAAACACACACACATAGACATACACATACACAAACACACACACACACAAACACATATACACTTACACTCACACACACACCACACACACGCTTACACTCACACAAACACACACAAACATATACACACACGTATACACTCACACACACACACACACACACACACAAACACAGGGGGGTGCAAAAGTAGGTATACAGTAAGTATCACATCATTATCATAATGCTTAATTTCGCTCTCAATTAGATGAGTGTGTGAATACCGACGGCAAGCAGTTTGAATATCTGAGGGATTAAGGTTGTGCTTGTTATTACATGTATATGCAATATTCGTTTGTTTGTATAATAAATGCAATGAGTATTGTACGTGTTTGTTTTTTCATAACTGTATACCTACTTTTGCATCCCCCTGTATACACATACACTTACAGTGTATATATACACTTACACTCACACACACACACATGTAAATAGTAGGCATACCCACCAACGATTTAGTGAGCAGACTGTGCAGCAACATGCCGCCTACACAGTGTGGGCAAAACAACGGTCGTACAAAAAGAAAGGGGGGGGGGGGAAGACACGCTACAAACAGCAGAAGCAACAACAAGAAATTAAAGAAGCAATGAAACACACACACACACACACACACACACACTCACACACAACACACACACACACCATACACACACAGAAGGAGAAAGAGAGAACAGAGAGAGAGACAGAGAGAGAGAGAGAGAGAAAGAGAGAGAGATGAGGTAGAGAGAGAGAGAGAAAAGACAGACAGAGACAGAGAGCAGAGAGACAGAGACAGAGAGACAGAGACAGAGAGAGACAGAGAAAGAGAGAGAGAATAAGATTTGAACTTGAAAATACTTTACTACTCAAAGATAATAGCGTTACATCCCAACGGATCTGACTTGATATTCTGCTATGAGACAGAAGAGAGAGAGAGAGAGAGAGAGGAGAGAGAGAGAGAGAGAGAGAGAGAGACAGAGAGAGAGACAGAGAGAGAGAGATGAGGTAGAGAGAGAGAGAGAGAGAGAGAGAGACAGAGTCAGAGAGACAGAGAGAGAGAGAGACAGAGACAGAGAGAGACAGAGAAAGAGAGAGAGAATAAGATTTGAACTTGAAAATACTTTACTACTCAAAGATAATAGCGTTACATCCCAACGGATCTGACTTGATATTCTGCTATGAGACACACACACACATGTAAGATGACCACTGGGTTCATACATGAACTGCACAACACCGAGGCATACTGTAACTTCATTTATTCTCCAGCTTCATCATGTCGTACATTCAGATACAAGCGCCATCGTATTCGCAAAGCATACTGGGCTCGCAGGACCAGTATCATGATAAGTACTGATGAGTTGCGTCCCTTGGTTCGTCTGCTACAAGGCAGTTAGCTACACTACTTGACACCTCCCCCTTTTAGTTAACAAATACGAAAGCAAATCTCTCAAAATTACCATCATCAAGGTGTCATGAATTTTCAACTGAAAATAATATCAAACGTTAAGATTGCAACTGTAAACATAGTGGACTCTCTTATAACTAAAAAAAATTCACTATTAACAGCTGAATCAAAATAATTCTTTCAAAATCAAGTCATTCAACTTGCAAACTGCTACATCATGTAAATGTTCATACTGTGGAGACTGAAAAAAATAACATTGTAAAAATTCTTCATCTTCAAGTCTTTCAAGCATTGCAATGTTTCCAATTGTGAACTGCCAAAATTTCAGCATTCCGTCTTAAGAGTATTAGAAACACATTTCTTAAGATTGGAAAATGTTGCTGGTACTGTCCATTCTGGTCACTGACTAGAAAGTTTTTCAAATAAAGTAATGAATACTCGTACGGTTGAAAAATACACCACAGCTGATCAAGATCACTTGTGATCGCGGAATGAAAAGAAATTCCACCTAATCAACCTATAATTATAACCAGGCTACACGGTTATTATTCAAGTGAAATCAGCCTAACTATACTTGCTGTGCTGTTCACTTGAAATACAGGCCATGCACAAATTTTTTTACAGGACAGTCTACTGTCCTCTAACCAAAGAAAAAAATCTGTCACACTCATTGTGGACAATAGTAAGCCAGGATAGCAACCTAACTACACTGTTGCTTCACTGGACACAGGCCATAAACACACATTTCAGTTGTCACGATATCTTGCCGGCAACATAACTTTCCGCCCACATCTGGTGTGCTGGACAGGCGACTGATCCACCCGAACAGGATTTTGCGATGTTGCTGGCTCTGCAGGCTTGAAAACTGCTGGCTTCCTACCAGGAGATGGTGGAAGCTGTTTCTGCGGATCTCCACTGCTACTTCCCGGCTTTGAAGGCAAGTGGTGAGTAGGAATAGGAGGTGGGCTGTCTCCAGCTGCTTCGACTCCGGTATGTCGATGGATGGTGGCTCCAGCTTGATGGTTTCCTCTGGCTGGCGTAGAAGATGGCGGCGATTCCTTCGCAGCACTCCTGTAGCCGTCTCGACTTCATAGGAACGTGGCGCACACTTGCACACCACTCTGGCATCCAACTTCCAGCCTTTCTGGTCATCCAATTTGACCAAGACTGGGTCTCCTGGTCTCAGCTCCGGCAGGTGTTGAGCCCCATGATGGCGATCATGGTAGAGTTTCTGTCTGTCTTTGAACACCTTGTCTCGCTCGCGGAACTTGTCATCTGCTGCTCTCGGCTGTAGAGTTGAAGGAATGCATGGAAGGGTTGTGCGAAGTTTTCTTCCCATGCTGAGTTCTGCAGGACTTGCGCCTAATTCAGGAATAGGCGTCGCCCGATAGGTCAATATTGCCAGTTGAGGGTCGTCTTGTCTCATGAAGCGTTTGGCTAGTTTCACCCTGTTCTCTGCTGCCCCGTTAGCTCTCGGATAGTGTGGTGAGCTTGTGATGTGGCTGAAATTCCACTTTTCAGCAAATTGTCTGAATTCTCTGGATGCTAGGTTGGGAGCGTGTCCGAGACAACAGTTTCTGGAATTCCATACCGTGCAAATATGGACTTCAGCTTCGCAACAAGTGCTGTTGATTTCTGATCTGGCAAGGAAGCAATCTCAAAGTTTCTCGAGTAGTAGTCTGTAACCACCACATAGGAGTTGCGTTTGTAGTCGAAAAGATCAACTGCCACTTTCTGAAATGGTCGATCTGGTAGTTCCGTTGGCAGTAATGGTTCTTTTGGATGAGATGGTCTCTCCTCCAAGCACTGGCGGCATGATGCCACTCTATCTTTGATGTCTCTCCCTATCTGAGGCCACCACACAGCAAGTGCGGCTCTCTCTCTGCATTTGGCCACACCCATGTGACCATGGTGAATTGTCTCAAGGATTTCTTTTCGCTCGTCGTGGGGAATCACAATTCTGCAGCCCCGCAAGAGGGGAACCGTCTTGAACACTCAATTCTCCCCTCATATCATACAGATTTCTCGCTGCCAACTTCACATCTTCTTTGTACGTTGGCCAACCATTGATAGTGTAGTTCACAGCACAGTTAAGCTCGATGTCGTCTTTTGTTGCTTTCTTCAGTCTGTTGAGTGTAGAATCCCTCACTGGCCATGATGATTGCACCTCTCTCACATGTGCCTCTACTTCACAGTGTGAAGAATCGTCAGTTTCTGGCATAGGACTTCTGCTTAAGGCGTCTGCAATGAGCAGCTCCTTCCCTGGAACATACTTTGCAGTAGCGTTGAACTTCAGTAGGCGGAGAAGTAGACGTTGACAACGCAGAGGAGTATCTGAGAGGTCTTTGGAATTTATCAGAGGCACTAGTGGCTTGTGATCTGTGATCAAGTCAAACTGTGGAAGACCGGTGAGATACCTGTTGAACTTCTTGCATGCCCAGGTGGATGCGAGGCACTCTTTCTCAATCTGAGCATAATGTTTTTCAGATTTTGACAGTGTTCTAGAAGCGAAGGCCACGGGACGCTCGCCCTCTGACTCATGAATCTGTAGCAGCACCGCTCCCAGTCCATAGCTGCTAGCATCAGCGCTCACAATGGTTGGCAAGTGCGGTCGTAGTAGGCCAATGTCGACGCTGATGTAACCATATCTTTGATTTTGGCGACTGCTTTTGCTTGTGGTGGACCCCATGTCCACGCTCGGTCCTTCTCCATCAGCTCTGTAAGTGGACTTGCAACAGTGGAGAGGTTGGGGAGGTATTTTCCAAGGTAGTTTACCATCCCCATGAACTGTTTCAGTTCCGTCACGTTTGTAGGTTCAGGCATCTTCCGGATAGCGTCCGTTTTTTCTGGGTCTGGGCGTAC
>CM060312.1:28174834-28177334 GCA_030674185.1 Monoplex corrugatus | reverse complement strand
ATCATTCATCTTCAGTTTGTTTTCACTCATCCACTTGGAGACATCCTCTATACAATCTCTCAGACTGCACGCAAGAGCGTCAAAATCTGATGGGGCAGAGGAGCTATGCATACATACATACATACATATGTACATACATGCATACATACATACATACATAAATACATACATACATGCATACGTACATACAATAGATTCCAACCAAATTTCTGTAAAGCTCATCATGTGCCCTGCCGCATGACGTTAGCGATCACGGCCCTCCATATGAATCTATCATTTGTCGCTGCAAGTATATCTCCCAACCTTTCTGTATTCATCGTTCAATATCTTCTCCTCGAATCTACCTGATGCTCTTTTTCTTTCCAGCTTTCCTGTTGTGACTAGGTACTCTAATTTCTCTCGCCTCGTTAAATGTTCTACAAATGTTCCTTGTCTTTTCCTAATCTTCTTCATTAATGTTCTTTTTGTGTTTGCCTCTTTCAAGACTGTCTCGTGTATTTTCTTTACTGTTCATGGAACTCTTAAATTCTTCTTAGAAAGCACATTTCAGCTGGCTCAATTTTGTTCTGACTTTGCTAATTATTTCTAATGACCTTGCTGGCTATTTCTGGTGAGATGACTGTTCCTAGATATTCAAACATCAACTTGTCTCAATATTGTATTATTTTCTGGGTTTTTTTTCATATGAGGGGATTTCTTGTGTTTTTTTTTAACTGATTACCATAACTTCAGTCTTATTGCTATTTAGCTCCAGCCCTTTATTTCTGCTTTCTAATTCTATTACATTCACATGATTCTGTAGGTCTTTTTATTTTCTGCAATGAAAATGGTATCATCTGCATAACGAACATTGTTTGCCATTTTTCTCCAACTTTCATCCAAAGGCATTCTTCTGGGTTTCTCATGACGATTTCGCTGTAAAGTAAAAACAAATCTTTTGTGTGTGTCTTGCCAATCAAAAGCCTTGATATAACCACACACACACACACACACACACACACACACACACACACACACACACACACACACACACACACACACACACACACACACACACACACACACATACATACACACAACACATACACACACACACACACACACAACACTACACACACACACACAACACACACACACACACATACACACAACACCACACACACACACACACACACACACACACACACACACACACACACACACACACACAACACACATATATATATATATATAAACATAACTCCTAATTTAACTCAGCTGATCATAGTGATGGCTGTACAGCTACTGCACATAAAATGAACTAAAATAAAACAAGAAGAATGCGAAGAATGCGAAGAAGAAGAATGCGAAGAATGCGAAGAAGAAGAATGCGAAGAATGCGAAGAAGAAGAATGCCAAGAATGGAAAGAATGCGAAGAAGAAGAATGCGAAGAATGCGAAGAATGCGAAGAGAATGCGAAGAAGAATGAGAAGAATGCGAAGAAGAAGAATGGAAGAAGAAGAAGAAGTATGCGAAGAATGCGAAGAAGAATACGAACGAGAAGAATGCGAAGAAGAAGAATGCAAAGAAGAAGAATACGAAGAATGCGAAGAAGAATGCGAAGAATGCGAAGAAGAAGAATGCGAAGAATGCGAAGAAGAAGAATGCGAAGAATGCGAAGAAGAAGAATGCAAGAATGCGAAGAATCGAAGAAGAATGCGAAGAATAGAAGAAGAATGCGAAGAAAGCGAAGAATGCGAAGAAGAAGAATGCGAAGAATGCGAAGAAGAAGAATGCGAAGAATGCGAAGAAGAATGCGAAGGAAAGAAGAAGAAGAATGCGAAGAAGAAGAAGAATGCGAAGAATGCGAAGAAGAATGCGAAGAAGAAGAATGCGAAGAAGAAGAATGCGAAGAAGAAGAATGTGAAGAAGAAGAATGCGAAGAAGAATGCGAAGAAGAAGAAGAAAAAGAAGGAGAAGAAGAAGAAGAAGAAGAAGAAGAAGAGAGAAGAAGAAGAAGAAGAGAAAGAAGAAGAAGAATGAAGAAGAAGAAGAGAATGCGAAGAAGAAGAAAGAATGCAAGAAGAAGAAGAAGAGAAGAAGAATGCAAGAAAAGAAGAATGCTGAAGAAAGAAGAAGAAGAATGCGAAGAAGAAGAAATGAAGAAAGAAAGAAGAAGCGAAGAAGAATGCGAAGAAGAAGAAGCGAAGAAGAAGAAATGGAAGAAGAAGAAGAAGAAGAAGAAGAAAGAAGAAGAAGAAGAAGAAGAAGAGAAGCGAAGAAGAAGAAGAGAAGAATGGAAGAAGAAGAAGAATGCGAAGAAGAAAGAGAAGAAGAGAAGAAGAAGAAGAAGAAGAAGAAGAAGAAGAGAGAAGAAGAAGAAGAACGAAGAAGAAGAAGAAGAAGAATGGAAGAAGAAATGCGAAGAAGAAGAATGAAGAAGAAGAAGAATGCGAAAGAAGAAGAAGAAGAAGGAAGAAGAAAGAATGCAAGAAGAGAAGAAGATGGAAAGAAGAAGAG
>CM060312.1:28162334-28167334 GCA_030674185.1 Monoplex corrugatus | reverse complement strand
GTGTCTTAGGGAAAACCTTCTTTCGTAAGAATCTATTCTTATACATTGCGATCATTATTCTTTTGGTGCCCATGTACTTGAGGCGATGATGTACCTATTCCAAAATCGTCGGCGTGCCAAGTGTAAACGGTATCTTTTATTATACATGCTGGCTGTGTTATTACCAGATATAGCGCTAGCTGTACGGACACAACATGTACCAAACATACATTATGTGTGTGGATGGTGACAACTATGCAATCTAAAGTCCTCCATCCACAAATTTTATGTTTGAGCCAGAGATCTTGGCAGTGAAGTCTGTAAATGTCAAAGCCTCAATTTTCGTGTGAATATGGAAAAAAAGTTCTGTGTATATATTTTTAGCCTTTAACTTAAAGATGGTGTGACACCAAACTAACGAAAAAAATTATGTCACCCATCCATGAGAAAACAGTGATATTTATAGTGCATCGTAGTGCTACCAGTCTTGCCTCTTCTCTCTCTCTCTCTCTCTCTCTCTCTCTCTCTCTCTCTCTCTCTCTCTCTCTCTCTCTCTCTCTCTCTCTCTCTCTCTCTCTTTTAATTCTTGGTACGCGTTGGTGGCCTCACAAGACACCATGTGTCAACGTCAGTGTCTGTGTCAGCATCGGTGTTACTCTTTCCTCTGCTTATCTGTCTGTCTGTCTGTCTCCCTTCCCCTTCATCCCCGTCTCTCTCTCTCTCTTTTCCAGGCAATATACAGCAACTGTTAAAAACCATATAGTTTGTGACTTATTAATTATAATGTAGAGGATGAATTACATTTTGGTTCGTTCTGTTCTTGATGACCTAAGAAAGTTCCCGCATGCAGTACCTTTCAAAGTTACTTCCTGCACTAACCAGGAATCTGACGGTACTGCATTGTATCGTAGAGCTTAAAATCATTTGACTTAACGTAACGCCAGGGTCTATTCTGTAAAATACCGAAAACTCTTCAAAACAGCAAAGTTGGCTGAATTTCCCTCAACAAAGAATGGACAAGAACCAACCAGTCACCTTGGTGTAGTGGTTAACGCAACGGACTACCGACTGGAAGGTTGTGGCTTCGATTCCCCATCAGTCCCTTCAAAAACATATCATTGTGGGATTTTTCGGCTCTAACCGGCTCCTACCCAGAGTTGGACGTGCTATGGGCTCATTGGGAAGACTGGAACTACACAGTCGAATCTCATCCACTTCACAGATGTCATCATCGCTTTGTAAAAAAAAAAAAAAAAAAAGAAAAAGAAAAAAAAGCAACCTCTGCCAGCTTCTGTGGCTATTAAGGTTGCGTAGAAATAAGAAAAAAAGATGAGCACAAAGGTAACTTCCCTGAGTGCGGTGATCCTTAATAAAAAAGCAAAAAAAAAAAAAAGAAAAAGAAAGAACAAGAACCAGTCGCTGTGGTGCAATGGACTACCGACTGGAAAGTTGGCTCCGACCGGCTCCTAACCAGAGATGAATCGCGATGGACTCACTGGGGAGACTGGGACCACACAGTCAAGCCTCATCCCCGGGGCACTTCACGGATGTGCCATTGAGGGTGTCACTTAAATTTCCTGACCAACACTGCAGACGTCTGTATCTCCAGGACCTGGCAGATGCCAAGATATGTTACAACAGTAAGCACAGAGTCCAGCCCTCCATGCAGTTTCAATTCTAGATGTAACTCTATAGCGTCATGGTTGTCATCCCTATCGATCTTCACCATCATAGCATTTTGAACAATTGTTCTTGACACTCTGGTCATTAATGTGGCGTAGACAACGGGACAGCAAAGAAAATTAAAAAAAATGAGTGAGTGAGTTGAATGAATGAATGAATGAATGAATGAATGAATGAAAGAAAGAACAAGGAACTGAATGAATGAATAAATGAATGAACAAAGAACTTATCATACAAATCTTTTAGAAAGGTAAAAGATATTTCACAGATACTCATTTTATTGTAGTGTATGCTTTCATTTGCTGTTAATTCATACTTTCACTGGTGTGAATATCTGAATGTTTTCAACGAATAATACTCATAACGATTTTTATCAAAGTTACGACTAAAATTTGTTGTGTTTCACACTTCTTCATGAGGGCCATGGCGCAAATGAATAAATCATGCAAAGTCTGGAATTCTCTCTCTCTCTCTCTCTGTCTCTCTGTCTCTCTGTCTCTCTCTCTCTCTCATACATACACGCACGCCTTTGAAGAGAACAAGGCTTGAATTATCGTTTATCTGGTGAATGCAGTCAGAGACTCAAATGTGGCGTAAACAGTATCACTGAAGTCCGCATCTGCTGCAGATAGTGCGTCGGAAACGCAGTCACGTGATACGCACAGCATTTCTCAAAGTGATAACCTGGTGATAAAGGTCGACAACTCTTCTCTTCTGTCTGCCTGTGTCAGACGACAGTCTATGTGAAAGACTGCGACATTACCATTTCTACAGACATATCAAGAGACAGTCCCTGCGAGTACGGACGAGGATCATAAGAAGTTAATTAGGCCAAGGGAGATAAGTGTGTAAAACGAGCGTCTCACGATCTTCTTGCCATGAGCGGCGTTGTCGTCTAGTCGCGTTGTCCCATCTCGGTTCTTACTGACGATTAGCGGAAAGCAATCTGTCTCTGTTTTTAGCCATGAACAGGGAAAAACTATCTACAGGGTAAAGCATTTGTCTGAATACTTTCAAAAAGCAGCTCAAAACATATCTCTTTCAGAAACATCTCCCAAATTCATATGTTAATGCTTGTGGCTTTCCTGATTGCAGTGGTATTGCAACACACACACACACACACACACACACACACACACACACACACACACACACACACACACACACACACACACACACATACATACACACACACACAGATATATATATATATATATACATATACATACATACATATATGTCTATCTCTATGTATATATATATATATATATATTATATATAATATTATGGTAGTAGGCCTCCTTCGGTCATGACTGACCATGGACAAAGTACATCCGTTCTAATGTCTAGATGGGCTGTCTGCTTGGTCCAAGCAGCGTCGCCTGTGACTGTACAGACCAATGCGAGAGAGGCAGTCTCTGTCGCAGCGGTCGCATGTGTATGCTGATGCTGGTCTGTTGGCTGTCATCCCTTTTCTGCGAACTCGCTTTTCTGCTGCAGCAGCTGACAGTTTGTCCTCACCAATCCGCAGCTGTTTCTTGAGAGTAGTTCTCCAGCTGTTGCGGTCGTCTGCGAGGTCCTCCCAGGACTCAATGTTGATCTCAAGCGCCTTCATGTCACGCTTGCATACGTCTTTGTATCTCAGCTGTGGGCGGCCAATGTTTCTCTGCCCTGTGGCAAGCTCACCATAAAGGATGTCTTTTGGGATGCGACCATCTTCCATGCGGCAAACGTGGCCCAACCAGCGCAGCCGACGCTGTCTCAGCATGGTATGCATGATTGGGAGGCCAGCGCAGGTTAGGACTTCGGTGTTGGTCACCTTGTCTTGCCAGGAAATGCCAAGTATGCGCCGTAGGCTTCTCAGGTGGAAGGTATTGAGCCCTTTCTCCTGATGAGCATGCGTGGTCCATGCCTCGTTGCCATACAGCAAGGTGCTGAGGACACAGGCGTTGTATACAGCCATCTTTGTCTTAGTGGTCAGCTTGGGATTTGTCCACACCCTTTGTGTGAGGCGGGCTAGTGTTGTGGCTGCCTTCCCGATCCTCTTGTCGACCTCTGTGTCAAGGGAGAGGTTATCGGTGATGGTGGACCCAAGATATGTGAATTGATGGATGGCTTCAAGCTCGTAGTCATCAATGGTGATGGCTGGTGGAGATGGCGTGTCTTGGCCCAGGACGTTTGTCTTCTTAAGACTGATGGTCAGACCAAAATCTTTGCAGGCCTGGGAGAAGTGGTCCATTAGTGACTGCAAGTCCCGCTGAGTATGAGTCACAACTGTGGCATTGTCGGCAAATAGCATGTCTCTGATGAGGGCTTCACGGACCTTTGTCCTTGCTCTGAGGCGGGCGAGGTTGAAGAGCCTGCCATCTGATCTGGTCCACAGGTGGATCCCTTCTTGCGCTGTGCTGAACGCATGCCTCAGGAGGAGAGCGAAGAAGATTCCAAAGAGGGTTGGGGCTCTGCGTCAAGTTCTTCCATTACCGGCATGCACTTGATGGCATCGAGGGCTAAGGGGGACACCATGTTCTGTGTGGAGTAGAGGTCGGAGTAGTGTTCCGCCCATCTTTCCATCTGTTGGCTAGGATTGCTGATTACTTCCCCAGTGGAGGATTTGAGGGGGGCGGTCTTGCTCTGTGTTGGTCCCAGTGCCTTCTTGATGCCATCATACATTCCTCGGATGTTGCCTCTTTCAGCAGCACTCTGTATCTCTTCGCTGAGCTCTGTCCAGTACTCGTTTGCGCAGCGCCTGGCGTTAAGCTGAACCTTACTTCTGGCAGCCCTGAGGATTTGCAGGTTCTTCTCACTGGGTGACCGCTTATACTTGGTGAGTGCGGCACGCTTGGCCTCAACAGTGGGAGTCATCTCTGATGATTTGGCCTCAAACCAGTCGTGGGACTTCACAGTTTTCTTCCCAAAGGTGGCCATAGCAATTCGGCGCATGGTGTCTCGTAGCGTTTCCCATCTCTCAGTGGCAGAATCTCTGGGCTGCAATGCATCGTATTCTCTCTGAAAGGCCTCTGCGAACTGTTCTACAAGATCTGGCTGAGACATCTTGCTGACGTCAATGCGAGGGTTCCCTTGTTTCTTTGAGCAGTGGAACTTCTTTGGTTGTAGCCTGATCTTGCAGCATACCAGAGAGTGGTCTGTGTCGCAGTCTGCGCTGTGATAAGAGCGAGTGTGGAGAACGTTTTTGATAGCGGCACGTCTTACTAGGATCAAATCCAGTTGGTGCCAATGTTTTGAGCGGGGATGCCTCCAGGAGACTTTGTGCTGAGGCTTCGTCTTGAAGAAGGAGTTGGCGATGCACAGTTCATGGCAGGCGCAAAACTCAAGCAGTC
>CM060312.1:28154834-28157334 GCA_030674185.1 Monoplex corrugatus | reverse complement strand
TCTTCTTCTTCTCTTCCTTCTCTTCTGCATTCTTCTTTGCTTTTCTCTCTCTTCTTTTCTTCTTCATTCTTCTTCTTCCATTCTCTTGCTTCTTTTGCTCTCTTGCTTCCCATTCTTCTTCTTCCTTTTCTTCTTCCTTCTTCTTCATTTCTTCTTCTTCTTCTTCTGTCTTCTTCTTCTTTCTTCTTCTTCTTGTTCATTCTCTCTTTTCTTCTCTTCTTCTCTCTCTTCTTCTTCTTCTTCTTCTTCCTTCTTTTCTTCTCATTTTCTTCTGTCTTCAATTCTTCTTCATTCTTCTTCATTCTTATTCTCTTCTTCTTCTTCTCTTCTTCTTTCTTCTACCTCATTTTTTTTGGCTTCTTCTTTATTTAGTGTGCTTTCATGCTTTATCTTGCCATATCGTCTCTTCTATTGTCTTCTTTTCATATTGCATTATCGCTCTGTTTTGTAACTACTATTTTTTCTCATGCATTTACTTTCTTCTGTTTCTGATATTTTTCTTTCACATTCATCTTGCTGATTGCAGCGTTTTTTTTCTGCTTTTCAACTGCACTCTCTTCGCTCCATCTTAGATTCTCTATGATAAATTTCTTGATTTAATATGGATTTTATGCAAGAACATTTTCTTGCTGTTGCCTTATGTCTTAATAATTCAATTCTTTGGAATTTTTGTTTTCACTTTTCGATTCGATCAACTTATGCAATCTTGCTTCCTAATCTTTTGGTCTAGAGAAACTGTGCATCTTTAATCATTCTTATGTTTGCTTAAAACTTTTTGGGGTATCAGATCACCAATTTTCTTATGGTCGAAATTCTATCGTTCTGTCATTGTGAATCTCTCTGTTATCTTACGTTTTGGCTTAGATCTATATTTTGTTTTACTTCGTCTGTTATTATTCTCTGTATTGATCGCATTCTCAATTTTATTGATTCTAGTCCAATTCTGAGTCTTGCAATGGTAAGAAAACTGGGTATCGAATGTACGTTTGTGTTTGTACAAATATGGATTTGGATATGTGTGGTTATATCAGGGAGTCGGTAGTGTGAATGGCTTTATTCGTATTTTTCGTCAACGCTTGATAGACTGTAGATGGCAGGACTGGAATTATCATATTAACAACAGCGAAAGATTTAATTTATACAGAACATTTAGTAGTGTATCTGAAATAAAACTGTATTTGCAGTTAAATTTAGAACGACATGAGAAGTATATTACAACAAGATTTAGGTTTGGTGTATCTAATTTGGCTGTACATCGATATAGATATAAAGTATTAAATGATAATGATTTATTATGTCCATTATGCAAAGAATCTAAAGAAGACGAAGTACACTTTGTCTTTTGTTGTAAAGCACTTACAGATTTTAGGGAAAAGTTTATTCAGCCTAAGTATTATAGACAGCCTTGTCTGTTTAAACTGTGCTTGTTGTTGTCGTCAACAAATATAGAAGTTGTCCGCAAATTTTCTGTGTTCTTATATAAAGCTATGAAATTTAGAGAAAATGCTGTGTCATAAGATGAGTTATTGATATGTATAATTCAAACCTTTTTGTGCATTATTTAGAAGGTATTGTATTGTTCACATACCCCTTCATAAGGGGCCAAGGCCTATTATGAATAAACTATCTGAAGTCTAAAGTCTGAAGTCTCTCACTCTCTCTCTCTCTCTCTCTCTCTCTCTCTCTCTCTCTCTATATATATATATATATATATATATATATATATATAATATATATGTATTATCTATCTATTTATCTATCTATCAGTCCGTTTGTTTGTCTGTCTACCTGTCTATCTATCTATCTATCTATCTATCTATATGAATATAACTCCGTGTGTGTGTGTGTGTGTGTGTGTGTGTGTGTGTGTGTGTGTGTGTGTGTGTGTGTGTGTGTGTGTGTGTGTGTGTGTGTATGTGACTGCCTGTCGTCGTGCCCATACTAACATATTGATGTCAGGATTGTTGGCTCTGCACTGTGAGGTTTCTGTCAATGTGATGGTTACTGGAAACGCCCTGCTTTTTCAATCTCCTAGTTTTCAAAAGCAGAGAAAAATAAAAGGACAATGTTTTATATCGACCAAGGAAAGGAGTGTCTGTGTATGTATGTGCGTGTGTGTGTTTGTGTGTGTGGCGTGTTCGTGTGTGTGTGTGTGTTTGTGTGTGTGTGTGTGTGTGGGTGTGTATGTGTGTGTTTGTGTATGTGTGTGTGTATGTATGTATGTGTGTGTGAGAGAGAGAGAGACAGACAGAGAGACGGAGAGAGAGACAGACAGACAGACAGAGACAGAGGAAGTGGGAGTGAGAGAAAGAAAGAAAGAGAGAGCGAGAGAGAGCGAGAGAGAGAGAGAGAGAGAGAGTTTGTCTGTGTCTGTGACAATAATGTGTTTGCATAAATTTCTCAGCTGGTTTTGCAAGGATCTTTACCAAACTGGGTCAAAGGTCCATCTTGTCGATGAATCCTGAATATGCAAGTTTGGCAGCCATGGCACCAAATCCAA
>CM060312.1:28139834-28147334 GCA_030674185.1 Monoplex corrugatus | reverse complement strand
GGCAGTGAATAAATAAGTTTTACCACACTTGAGGTGATGTATATGATACCGCAACAGATGAAGACGGAAAACTAGACGGAGAGACGACCTAGATGGATCTGAGAAGAACTGGAAAGGAAAAGCGCTGGAACAAAGTGAATGGAAGCAGCTGGGGAAGGCCTACGTCCAACAACAGACTTTCGATGGCTGAAAAGGAAAAGAAGATACAATACAAAAGAGGACACTAAATTTAGTTTCATTTTTGTAATAAGATATCACAGCGCTCAGATGATTCCACATGCAATAACACCGCAAATGCCACGTGGTACTGATCCAAACATATTTACTGCAGGTGCCAGATACTTTCTATTCATCACGCCATTGGTTTGCAGGGCAGCAACAAAAATCCTCCACTTCCATCTGCACTTGGCCATTCTCTGTATAAAACCACTGATGTGTTTCATGTTCGTCGCCAGATGTTCTTGGGCTTTTTTCTCGTGCGTTTTCCTTTTGGTGTCTAGCAAAGGGCAGTCCGGGTGATGTTATTCTGTTCTCTTCCGATTACTTGCCCAATCCATCTCCATTGTCTTTCATGATGATGGTGTCCACTACTGTCTTGATTGCGATGGGCAAGTTGTTGTTTGGATGCGATTTGGGTTGGAAATCTGGTCATCATCATCATCATCATCAGGTGCCTTACCGCATGGCGTTGGCGATTATGGACTTCCATCTGTCTCTACCTCTTGTGCCTCAAGCATATCTTCTACCCTCCTTGTCTTCAGCCACTCTGCAAGTCCGTCTAGTATCTTCTCCCTGGGTCTACACGGTGCTCTCCTTCCCTCCAGCTTTCCCGTTGTGACCAGGTGTTCCAATTCCCCTTTCCTCATAAAATGGCCTATGAATGTTGCCTGCCTTTTCCTAATCTTCCTTATGAATGATCTACCTCCATCAAGACTGTCTCATTTGTTTTCCTTACTGTCCATGGAACTCTCAACATCCTTCTTAGAAACCACATCTCGGCTGCCTCAATCTTGTTCTGGCTTTGCTTATTGACTGTCCACGCCTCGGCAACCGTAAACAGTATTGGTTTTATATAACATTCAGGAACTCTCTTCCTGATGTTAATTGACAGGCATTTGTTGGTAAGAATGCTTTTCATCTTTTTGAATGCTGTTTTGGCTTGGCCGATTCTGCTGGCTATTTCTGATGTGCATCTGCCATCTGGTGAAATGATTGTTCCCAGGTATTTAAACTTATCAACCTGTCTCAAGGTTGTGCCGTTTACTGTTATTTTCATGAGGGGATTTCATGTTTTTTACTGATCACCATGACTTCAGTCTTCCTGCTGTTTAGTTCCAACCCCTTACCTTTGTTTTCTATTTCAAGTATATTCACAAGGTTTTGTAGGTCCCTTTCACTTTCTGCAATTAGCACGGTGTCATCTGCGTATCGAATGTTGTTTATCATTTTCCTCCAACCTTTAATCCAGGGTCTTCCTCTAGGTTTCTCATGATGTTTTCCCTGTAAAGTGAAAACAGATCTGGTGACTAAACACAACCCTGTCTGACTCCTCTTTTAATGTTTTGAAGAGAGCTTATATCGTTTTTTATTCTCATTGCAGCTGTTTGTTCCCAATACATATTTCTGATATTATTCGTGGATCTGGTACATTCTTATAAAGGCTCTTTTTGTGTCAAAACGCTATGTATTGGTGGGACTTGTTGCGATTAGTGCATACGTGTTGGAACGGTCGTGGACATGATATTAATGTTGGATTATAGTGGTTAGAGGCGTTGTGATTTCTCAGAACAATTATAATATATTATTGTAACAAATTTGAGAGGGACGGGCTGGATCGCTTTCAATTATCATAAGAGACTTCATGTCTAGTTATTTCCCTGTATCATTTTCGTTTTTAGTTTGATTTTGTTGTTGTTGTTGTTGCTTTTTTTTAGTCGGTTGGTTGGTTGGCTTGCTGGTTGTTAATTGATTTGTTTGTTTCTTTTTATATTCTTTTCGCCCTTTTTTTCTTTCTTCATTTTTTCTTGTATTTGTGGTTGTTGTTGTTTCTTTCTTTCAATCTGTCTGTCTGTATGTATGTCTCAGAGTATGAATATGTACGTGTAAATATATGTTTTTTTTCTTTCCTTCAAGAGATGGAGGTGAATGATGGATGGAGAGTTTCCTGTTTTATCATAAAAGAAACTTTGTCAGTATTGTATGACATTTGCGTTTTTCATTCGATTTTCAATCTTATTTTTAAACCCTTTGACTCCCGCAGTCTGTCCACCAGCATTCTGCATCGTCAACCATGCTAGCAAAGCAAAATGTAACCCTAGGGTGAGGGAATCAAAGGGTTGGTTTTTTTTTGCGGTTGTTGATATGGTGCGGGAAACAAAGTGTTAAAATAAGAAAAAAAAACGGGAACATCGTTGGTTTATATCAACCAGCGAGAGGTGTATGTCTATGACAAAAAAAAATGTGTCAGAAATTTTTTTCTCAGCTGTTTCTGAATAGGATGATTACCAAAGTTAGATCAAAGGTAACCCTATAAGACTGTTGAAGAGTCTGGCACGCATAAGTTTGAAAAGTCATGATGCCAAAGTCCAGGTCACACGGGGGGGGGGGGGGGGGGAGAAAAAACGGAGCCGAGAATCAACACTTTTTGAGGAAAGTTTCTAAATACCGTTTTCTGTAGAACTTGTCAAAATATTTTCATTCTGTTTTCACCATTGCGACAGTCTGTCAACATCCTCGCTTCACGTCAAGGTTTATTTCATCTGATGCTTCTTCCAGGACGTGGTGATCTTGAGAATAATAACGTCTGCATGTTCTGTTGTAAGGTTTTGTCTAAAACTGCAGATTGTGAGAATGGCTCAACCATCTCGGTTTTTTTGTTTCTTTGGAAGGGAATAGATTTTAATGGACACAAGATTGGGTAGGGGAATTGTGTGTGAATGAATGCCTGTGTGTGTGTGTGTGTGTGTGTGCGTGTGTGTGTATGTGTGTGTGTGTGTGTGTGTGTGTGTGCGTGTGTGTGTGCGTGTGTGTGTGTGTGCGTGTGTGTGTATGTGTGTGTGTGTGAGTGTGTGCGTGTATGTATATGTGCAGACGCACTTGTGCGTGTATGTGTGTGTGTATGTGTGTGTGTGTGTATGCGTGTGTGTGTGTGTTGTGTGTGTGTGTGTGTGTGTGCGTGTATGCATATGTGCGCACGCATTTGTGCGTGTATGTGTGTGTTATGTGTGTGTGTGTGTGTGTGCGTGAGTGTGCGTATACATGTGTGTGTACGCATGTCAGCATGTGTGTGAGTGAGAGTGGGTGTGTGTCTGTGTGTGTGTGTGTTGTGTGTTGTGTGTGTGTGTGTGTGTGTGTGTTGTGTGTGTGTCTGTGTCTGTGTGTCTCTGTGTATGTATGTGTGTGTGTTTGTGTGTGTGCGCGCGTGCGTGTCAGCATATGTGTGTGTGCGTGTGTGTGTGGTGCGTGTTTTGATCACTGTTTTGGAGAGTTTTATTTCACTTTATCTTTTAACTAGTTTATTTTATGTTTCAAAGAAAGGAAGTGATTTGCTTGTGTGATGACTAAAAGAGCGTGACAAGATGTAATGGGGCGACGGGAGTGTGTGTGGTGTGGGGGGGGGGGGTGGATGGTATGGGGAGGGATTGGGCGTGTGGGGTGTTGGGATAGATCGATAAGAGGGGAGAGGGGGCTTTGAGGATCGGCGGGGTGAGAGAAAGGGAGGTGGGAGAGGCAAGAATAGAGGGAAGGAAGCAGAAAAGGAATAAAATCAATGTTGATGTCCTTGAATAGCTGGAGCGTCTAACACTGTGAAACTTTGCTATCTGTTGAGGCTGACTGGAATGTCTTGCCCCGAGGGGGATGATAAAATGGAAAAAAAAGAAAAGCAAAAAAAAAGAAAGAGAATAAATGACGGAAAGCAAACGAGCAACAAAGAAAGCGGAAAAATCGAAAAAACAAACAAAGAGGGAAAACTTAGAAAGATACAAGCAGAAAGGAAAAAAGGAAAGAAAGGAAAGAAAGACAAGGAAAAAAAGAAACAAGGAAAGATTTGAGAAAAGAAAGAAAAATGAAGGAAAAAAGAAAGAAAAACAACAAAGAAACAAAACCAAAAAGAAAGAAAAACAAGAAAAGAAAAGAAAAGAAAGAACGAGGACAGACAGAAAGAAAGAACAAGAAAAAAAAAAGAAAGAAGGAATAAAGAAAGAAAGAAAGAATGAGAAAAGAAAGAGAAGGCGGAAAAATAAAGAGTACAGAAAGGAAGAAGAAAGAAAAATAACAAAAGAAAGAAGAAGAAAAATGACGTAATAAAGAAAGAATAAGGAAAGAAAGAAACAGAAAAAAGAAAGAAAGAAAGAAAAATTAAGGAAAGTTAGAAAGAATAAGTTCAAAGAGAATGACTGAGGGAAAAATAGAAAGCATAGGAAAAGAAAAAAATGAAAGCATGAGGAAAGAAAGAAAGTAAGAATGAGGAAATGAAAAAAAAAAAAAAAAATTGAGGAAGGAAAGAAAGTAGAGGAGGAATAAGGAAAGATAGAAATACAAAAAAATTGAGGAAGAAAAAAGAACAAGAAAAGAAAGAAAGAGAGGAAGAGGCAAGAAAGAAGAATAAAGAAACAACGTAAGAAAGAATGACGAAAATAGTAGAAATAAAAAAAATCAAGGAAAGAAAGAAAGACGAAAGAAAGAAGCAAAGAAAGATTGCAAGAAAGAGGAAGAGAAGAAAGAAAGAATGATGACAGAAAGAAAGAAGGTAAAATGAAAGAGGAAAAGAGAACACAAAGAAGAAATAAGAAAATGTAAGCAAGGAAAAGAAAAAAGAAAAGAAAAAAACAACACAAGAAGACAGAAAGAATGAGGAGGGAAATAAAGAAAAAAAAGTGGAAAGAGAGAATATGAAACAAGAAAGAAGATAAAAATAAGCAAGGAATGGGAAAAAATAACACCGGGGAAAAAGAAAGAAAAGAAAGAACAACGCAAATATTAAAACAAAGAAAAAAAGAGTAAAGAAAAAAGACAGATCGAAGAAAGAAAGAAAGAGAGAAAGAAAGAAAGAAGACAGAAAAGTAACAAAATAAGAAAGAAGAAAGAAAGAAAAAAGCATAACATAGACAGACAAAATAAAGAAAGGAAGAATAAGAAAGCAAGAAAACATAGTACTGACAGAAAGAAAAAACATAAAAATAGCAGAAGAAAAAAGCATGAGAAAGAAAGATAAAAAAATGGAAGAAAGAAAAAAAGAAAGAATAAATGAAAGAAACAGGGAAAAAAAGAAAGAAAGAAAGACAGACAGACAGACAGACAGACAGACAGACAGACAGACAGAGCGAAAGAAGTAGACAGAAGAGAACTTTTTTGGAGACAACATATCAGACTGATTGCAAATATGTGAAGGTTCGACCTCTGGTTTTACTGTTTGCCAAGGTCTGGAACTGGGTGCATTTTTTCTTCTCTTTTCTCTTCTCCTTCCCTCATTTATTATTTTTAAACTGTTTTCAGAGCTTATTATCGGTCATCGAAGAAACTGATGCTCTCGTCCTAATTCTATCAAAAAGACGTATGTTTATTGGCAGATGTTTTTTTTTCGTAATTAATTAAGAAAGTAGCCTTTTTACATTTTAAAAACACAAAACAAAAACCAAATACAATAAAATGGGAAAAGTTAAGATCTGCTAGAAATGACTCTGTGTGTGTGCATGTGTGAGCGTGTATATAGGTGCATGTGTTTGTGTTAGCGTGCGTGTGATTGCCCCTATATGTGTATATCGGTGTACCCGCGCGTGGTGGTGGTGATGGTCATGTTAACTTAAGTTATTTTAGAAACCATCTACCATCCACCCCCCCCAAAAAAAAGTTGCAGTGGGGTGTAGGAGAAGGCAGAAGAAATGAGAATGTTGATGTATAAGCATTTTTCAAAAAGAAGTAAGGATGAGGCAACTGTAAAAGGGGAGGGAAAGTTAGCAAGAGAATTCGTACTCATATCCATTTCTTTTGTCATAGCTGATTTACCATGTAAAGCTCGGGCTGCTGTCAGCTTTGAGAACCCGTCGCCGCAGTGCAGCGCCACCCAATTAGTTTTTTTTCTTTTTTTACGAAGATGTTAGACAGACAAGAAGGCTAATTGGTTTTTAAGGGGAATGGACCTGGGAAATCAACCCATCTCTCCAATGTTTTACACCAGGGCAGCCAACCGAAAGCCCTGCTCTTTAAATTTTCAACTGCCGTATGGGATCTTTAGTATGTGCAAATCAGAAAGCACACGGGTCCGACTCGTTTTTCGTCCGGTCCCCTTTCGAAGGACTAGTTGTTCAGTTGGATTGTCCGGTCAAACTAAGGAGAAAGATCGAGGCTTCAACGGGAACGAACCCTGGAACCTTGAGTTTAGTTATTGGCAGGTGAACGTCTGAACCATTCTGCCACTCTTCTCCTCTAAATAACGGTTTAAAAAGTCAGTCAGCTGACCGTAACAATGAACACAGATATTACGATGAAATATAAATATTTAGCTATTGGACTTTTTGATAGACTGACAAAAAACAAAAACAAAAAAAAAAAACCCGTGTTATTGATGTTGATTTAAATATGTCGGAAATGCTTTCTTATAAAGTAAAGGAATATGTCATTTTATCCTAATTCAAGAAAGAAGATGACTAGCTGTTATTTTCTGTCCACAAAGACACACAATACACAGCACTGTGTGTTGAATGCATCGAGTTTTCACCTATACGTAAGGGTTATGTGACTCTGGTGATACTGAACGGCTTATTTATTTTGTTAACTACAGAATTCATGTCATCAGTATGGGAATTTTTCTGATTATCTTGGAACTGCTTCCAAACATAGGTTATGTACCATTAATTCATAATATTCATTCAGGAACAGAAAAAGCTGTATATTATGTGTGTGTACGTAGTGTGTGTGTGTGTGTGTGTTGAGTGTTTGGGGGTGTGCGTGGGGGGTGTGCGCGCGCGCGCGCGCCACGAGCGTGTGTGTGTATGCGTATGTGTATGTTGTGTGTTTGTGCGTGTGTGCACGTGCAAGCGCGTACGTAAACACATTTTCTTATCAATGTTCAGCCATGTACATCTTCATCTCACCCAAAGTTTGATGAGGTTCATTTCAGTATCAGGGTTTAAAACGTTCCGCGTCTGGGCGGAATTCCGCAATTTCGGTTTGCAAAAAAAAAAAAAAAAAAAAAAAAAAAAACCGAAAGCAGCAAGGCATCCGTGATCGGCGTGCAATTATTATGTTTTTATCCCCTTATCCCCTTTCCCCAAATATATCTTCCTGAAATAATTATGTGTTTACAGCAATTTTTATGCACTAAACATCTCTTGAAATATGTCAGAAAAGCGCGAAATGGCATAGATTTACACTTGTTTTTAAAAAAATTTCCCAGGGGAGCATGCCCCCGGACCTCCCTTGTTTCAGTGGTTTTTTTCCTCCTCCTGTTTTAAGCCCTGCAGTATTCACCAATACATTGGTGTACATGGTCAGGGCCTC
>CM060312.1:28127334-28134834 GCA_030674185.1 Monoplex corrugatus | reverse complement strand
TGGTATTCAGCGATTGTAGAAGCAAGACTTGGATGTTTCTAGAAGATAGATAGTTACTCAAATAGGAAATATTTTTAACAATGGAACGTGCGTTCCACTGAACAATGTTGATGTCACTGACTACACACTTTTTCATGATGAACGGTTGAATAACTTGAAGGTGGTATCCTACATTTAGACAATTAGATAATCAATTACTGTAACTTTGAAGTAAAATTTATCATAAGTAAGCAAACAAGTATCTAAGTAAAACAATATAGTTGAGTAACTGAACAGAGAGGAACTGAATATGGGCTGAATCTAAAATGACCAGGGAGGGAAGAAAAACTGAGGTGAAAGCCGGGTCTTGATTGATGGCGTTGATGGGTTGATCTCCTCCTCGGTTTTTCCCAGAAAAGCTGATGGACATGCCTCCCTATTTTCTGGCCAGAACGCTCGCCCCTCTGGAGGTGGGATGTACGTCGTCCTGGCTGACTTGGGTGAAGCTGCGTGTTTGCAGATTATCGTGGCTGATGTAGTTGACATTTGCTGCGTTGAGGAGTCTCTCTTTGGTCAGGACATTAAGGAGCTCCCTTTTCACGTTTAGGTGCTTGTTTCTCACAGGAGCGACCTGACTTAACACTACCTTGGCTTTTGGAAAAAGGTTGTTAATTGATTTTACACAGACGTCTAGATTGGTAGTACATTCTTTTGGCTCTTTTGTTTTTAGATCAGTTATACCGACGTGTAAAAGAACGCAGTCAGGTTCAGGTGTCAGCTCTTTTTTTTTTAGATTTTTCAATAGCTCGTTTACAGTCCTCGATGTTACGTATCTTTCTCGTCGCCACCTGGAAACCGTAGGACGATCCTAATCTCTGTCCCTCCACTTTGTTCAAGACGGAGTCATGAATAATGAGGACACGTGGGAGATCACTGGACTTAGATCTGGGACGAGTTGATACAGCAGTTTTGACGTCACGTTTTGGTTTGGAAATGTGTGTGTGTGTGTGTGTGTGTGTGTGTGGTGTGTGTGTGTGTGTGTGTGTGTGTGTGTGTGTGTGTGGTGTGCGCGCGCGCGCGCGCATGATTTTCTTTAGAGATTATGGGATACAGGAAAATTAGAAGAAAATAGATGTGATCAAATGATATTCGTTTTGTTTTCCGCCTCTTCATGTCTTTACAAACATTTTTGTTCGTTTGTATGTGTCTTTGTATTTGTGTGTGTGCATACGTGTGCGTATATGTTTGTGCACTCGTATGAAAGTCGTTTGTTATCATCAGACGAAATGCATGGAAGTGGGAGTGGGGGGGGGGGGGATAGCAGTACTGTTGTTGTTGTAATGTGTGATAAGAAATATGCTTTGTAGATAAAACGAAGGTCTGGCCACCTGATTCTTCGTCTTTTGTTTTGTGTTTCAAAGGCAGAGAGAGGGAGGGAGAGAAAAAAAAGGGAAAGAAGAGGGAAGAGAGAGAGAGAAGAGAGAGAGACAGACAGACACAGACAGACAGGCAGACAGAGAGAGGGAGGGAGAGAGAGAAAGAGAGAAGAGAGAGAGAGAGGATGGTGAGAAAGAGAGGAGAGAGAGAGAAAGGAGAGAGAGAGAGAGAGAGGGAGAGAGAAACAAAGAGAGAAGAAAAAAGGAAAAGAGAAGGAGAGAGAGGAGAGAGAGAGAGAGAGAGGGAGGGGATAGGGAAGAGAAAAAGAAGGAGAACAAGGAGAACACATTTTTTCAACGGTTGTACCATAAGCACATTAATGCATTCCACATCTAGATCTTGGCCATGGAGTGTCTAAATCACTACAAGTGGTGATATGTATATCAATACAAACTAACAATGATAATATAAAGAAAATCAAAAAGAAACACAACTGAAAGATTAGCAATTTTTAGAGAGAGACAATGTATGTGCGTGCGTGCGTGCGTGCGAGCGCGTGTGTGTGTGTGTGTGTGTGTGTGTGTGTGTGTGTGTGTGTGTGTGTGCGTGTGTGTGTGCGTGTGCGTGTATTTGTGTGTCTGAGCGAGAGAGAGAGAGAGAGACAGACAGACAGACAGAGATGGGACGACGTGACAGACAGACAAAGAAAAAGAAGAGAAATTGGAGGCGAAAACAGGGGAGAAGAAAGGAGAAGAAGAACATCGATAAATTAAGGAGAACAAAAAAAAAAAATTAAAAAAAAAGAAGAACGCTCATTAAGACTGTCCTTGGGTTGCCTCCATTCAGCAATCCGGCCAGTGGAATTTGTCCCATGGGAGGGGTAAGTCGGAGTAGAGAGGGGATAGCAGTTACAGGGAGCTGCAGTAGACAAAAAGGTTAGGGAGGGGAACAAACTTGTAAATGGGGAGAGAAAATGATAACTGGAAAGAGAGGGTAGCAGAGTTTTTAATGGGTATGGCATTTTTGTAGAGCGGAAAGAGCGAAATATCGGTGACCCCTCACCTCTAGAATGTTGAAAATATCTGTGACCCCTGATCTTGTGAGTGATCAAAATATCGGTGACATCAAATTTTCAAAGTGACCAAAATATCAATGACCTCTGACCTCCAGAGTGATCAAAATATCAGTGACCTCTTGACCTCCAGAATGTTCAAAATATCAATGACCCCCTGATCTCCAGAACGGTCAGAGTATCAGTGATCCCTGACCTTTCCACTGATCAGAATATTAGTGACCCTCTGACCTCCAGATTGATCAATGACCCCTGACTTCCAGAGCGATCAAAATATCAGTGACCCCCTGACCTCCAGAATGTTAAAATATCCATGATCCATGACCTCCAGAATGTTCAAAATATCAGTGACCCTGACCTCCAGAATTTCAAATCATGACCACCCTGACCTCCAAAGTGGTAAAAATATCAGCAACCCCCTGACCTCCAGACTGATGAGAATATCAGTGACCCCATACCTTCAGATTAATCAGAGAATCAGTGATCCCTAACCTCCAGAGGGATCAAAATATCAGTGATCCCTGACCTTTACACTGGTCAAAGTATCATTTATCCTTGACCTTTAGAATGATGAAATATATAAGTGCCCCCCCCCTCCCCCCCCCGATCACAAGAGTGACCAGAATATCCGTGACCCCTGACCTCCAGAGTCATCAGAATATGAATGACCCCTGTCCTTTAAAATGATCCGATATCGATGATTCCCCCGTCTCTTTCCAACGTGTCTTTGTCATACGGCAGGGGCAGATCACTTGACAAGCTGTTTTATTGAACGAAAGAGGATCCTCCTGTGAAACATCTGACACTGCTGTCAAGGCTGAACCCTGTCTTTCACTTCAAGGCCATCTCTTATCGGGGTTTGATTTACTCGTCTTTTTTACCCCCCTTTCTTTCTCGTTTTTTTTTTTCTTTCTTTATTTGTATTTTTTTAATTTCTCTTCCCTTTCCGAGGATGTTATTGATTACGAACTGAAAGCACTTGACTCTGGGTTTTTGCTTTTGCTGATATATTGCATATTGCATGAGATGGGTTCCCCTTCTCTTCTTTGTTGTTTGTGGTTGTGGTTGGTGGGGTTTTACCTGTCATCTTATTGTCACTCGTATTTTTGCCAACCATGTACAACGCACGCGCGCGCACGCACACACACACACACACACACACAACACACACACACACACACACACACACACAGAGGACAGAGAGAGAGAGACAGACAGACAGACAGACAGACACATAGACAGACAGACAGGATGAGAGATGCGCATACACACAGCCTACGCACATGCAAATATGCACACACACACACACACACACACACATACACACACACACAACTACCTAGACACACACACACAGAACACACACGTACAAAACAGACAGACAGACAGACTAACACACACACTACATTATATAATGTATGTACGTATGTATGCATGTGTGTATGTAAGTATGTATGTATGTATGTATGTATGTATGTATGTATGTATGTATGTAAGTATGTGTGTATATATGTATACAGACCACCACGCACTCTCACAGAGGGAGATACAGAGACGACAGAATCAGAGACACAGAGAATCGGAGAGACAGAAGAACAGAAAGACAGTAAAAGAGAGACAGACAAAAATACAGAGACAGAAACAGGAATAGAGTCTGTGATCTGTTTGCCGGAAGAGAGAGAGAGAGAGAGAGAGAGAGAGAGAGAGAGAGAGAGAGAGAGAGAGAGAGAAGAGAGAGAGAGAGAGAGAGAAATAGCAAACAATGACGGCTATTCTCAAACAATGACGGCTATCGTGTTACGGAAGTTTTTTTTTCTGTTTAATGATGCACATCCTGCTGGTTGAACTGATTTCAACATCAAGCAAAACAAGGCGATAGCGTTGTCTACTATCGAGGGTAGACAGCTCATCCATTACACGCAATGGGTGTGATAGCGGAGTTCCCTAGCGGCAGCAGTTGTTATAGCGACCATCAGAGTGATCAAAATATCAATTTCCCCTGACCTCCAAAGTGATCAGAGAATCAGTGACCCCTGACCTCCAGAATGATCAGAGAATCGTGACCTCTGACCTCCAAAGTGATCAGAGCATCAGTGACCCCTGACCTTCGGAATGATCAGAGAATCAGTGACCTCTGACCTCCAAAGTGATCAGAACACCAGTCACCCCTGACCTCCAGAGTGATACACAAAATACGCCCATTGACCCCCCCCCCCCCCCGAGCTTCAGAGTGATCAGTATATCAGTGATGACCCCTCAACCCCAGAGCGATCAGACATAAGTGACCCAGACCTCCAAAGCGATCAGGTTATCAAAGTGCTCGTCTCTCTCTCTGTCTGTCTGTCTGTCTGTCTTCTGTCTGTCTGTCTCTCTTTCTTTCTCGCGTGTCCTTATCATACAACAGGGACAGATCACTCGATAGTTCTTCTGTTGAACCAAGGACGACCCCTTCATCCCCAACCCTCAGCTAAACAGTTGACACTGCTGTAATGCGAAGCCTTGCCTTTCACATCAAGACCATCTGCGCTGGAGAAACTTGATGTGCTGTTCTCTCGCTTTGCTCCTGTTTACAGGACGTATTTGTTGACTGTTGCTGAAAAAAAATGTGTTGGTTTCTTTTTATCTATAGCACCGTAGTTGGACCTGATAGATGCCTGGAAAATCTGAGATGATATTATTGTTCTCTCTGTCTCTCTCGCTGTCTCTCTGTGTCCGTCTGTCTTTCTCTGTCTCTGTCTCTCTCTGTTTCTGTCTCTCTCTGTCCGTCTGTCTCTCTCTGTCCCTCTCATTGTCTCTCTCCCTGTCTCTCTGTCTGTCTGTCTGTCTCTTGTCTCCTCTCTCTGTCTCTGTCTGTCTGTCTCTGTCTCTGTCTCTCTCTCTCTCTCTCTTTTCCTCTCTCTCTCTCACTCTCTGTCTCTCTGTGTTTCTCTGTGTATGTCTTTCTTTCTTTCTCTGTCTCTCTCTCTCTCTTTCTGTCCCCCCTCTCTCTGTCTGTCTGTCTCTTTCTGTCACTCTCTCTCTCTCTCTCTGTCTCACTGTCTGTCTGTCTTTCTCTCTCTCTCTCTCTCTCTCTCTCTGTCTGTCTTTCTTTCTGTCACTCTCTGTCTGTCTGTCTGTCTCTCTGTGTTTCTCTGTGTCTGTCTTTCTTTGTTTCTCTGTCTCTGTCTCTCTGCCCCCCTCTCTCTCTCTGTCCGTCTGTCTCTCTGTCTCTGTCTGTCTTTCTCTCTCTCTCTCTCTCTCTCTCTCTCTCTCTCTCTGTTTCTGTTTGTCTCTCTGCCTCTGTCTGTCTGTTTTTGTCTCTCTCTGTCTCTGTCTCTGTGTCTGTCTTTCTCTCTCTCTCTCTGTCCCTAGTTTATCACTGATGTGTTATGAAACTATAGGAAATGAACGATGTCACCAGTAAAACTTGAGTTTCAGTACCACAAAAAGAATACCAATGCACAAAATAATACGTGGACATGCTCCAGGTAACATAAGCTTGTTTCTTTATATCAATCTGACACGCTAAGGCTAGCAAGAAAATGCGACCCCCTCCCCCCACCCCACCACTATCCCAAAACTTGACTTCTTTAAAGCTCTATCTTGTATTGAGGAAGTACCGTATGGAGTACACCGTCGAAAAGCATGCCAATGCATTTCAGTTTCACAACATCTAAGAAGAGATACTTAGCAACATCTCACTAGTCTTCTACTATTTAAAAATCAGATGGATCAGTGACACTATTTTTTTATGATGATCCAACGACTTAGTCTAAAAACATAAAGATCTGTTTGCCTGAGTTTACATGTTAATGATGTCTCACTGCTTGAATTTTGAAATGTTGGTGTCACTGATACATGATATGATTTGTAATTCATGATTTATGATACAGTAAATCTATTTATAACATATGTGTAATGTAGAGAACCTCTTTGGATGAGATCGGATGTAAAAAAAATAAAAAATAAAAACAGGACATGTGTTGTTTATTCAGTAACCCCATACATGACATTAATTCTTGATCTTAAAGACATATCTATCTATTTTATTTGTAGCTCGATATGCAAGCCTCTTCTGTGCATAAATCTGAGTCAAACATTGGCACAGGTGGTCAGAGCGTCATTACTATTCTTCTTCCATTGTTTGTTTCTATGTTTGATTTTAGTTATCGCTTTCCTTTCTTCTTTTCCTTTGTTTGTGTGTGATTATCATTCAGTCTACAGCATCACTGCTTGGAATGTTGGCTGCCCGCACTGCTCTCCGGGTTTCTGTCATTCGGGTCTGTCTTTCCTCAACCAGACTGAAAATCTAAGGACTCTTACAACGCGTCCATGTCTTGATGTTTCCTATGTTGTTTGTTCGTGGTCTTCCCCTTCCTCTTTTGCCCTCGGCTTTTCCTTGGATGACATCTTCTCTGAGATTGTATTTTTTGTTTCTGCACACATGTCCAAAAAAAAAAGGAAAGTTTCTGTTTAAGGATGGCCTGTACAAGTTCTTTCTGGGTTTTTAGCTCTTCGAGTATGCTCTTGTCACTTCTCTTGTATTTGCAGCTCATTCTTAAGAGTTGTCTGTAGGACCACATATCAGTTGAATTCATTTTCTTTATTTCTCTCTCTCTCTCTCTCTCTCTCTCTCTCTCTCTCTCTCTTTGTTGTTGTTGTTGTTGTTGTTTTTTGTTTTTGTTTTTGTTTGTTGAGGGTCCATCCTTCAGCTTCGTATGACATGATAGTCTCGACCAGACATT
The DNA here is from genome assembly GCA_030674185.1 of Monoplex corrugatus. Classification (NCBI taxonomy): domain Eukaryota; kingdom Metazoa; phylum Mollusca; class Gastropoda; order Littorinimorpha; family Ranellidae; genus Monoplex; species Monoplex corrugatus. The sequence continues at coordinate 28,127,682 of CM060312.1, read as the reverse complement.
TCATCGTCTCAGTTTTAGTTCTGTGTCTATCGTTTTGTCTTTCCAGACTTTTGTGAGGTCTGTCATCCGTTTCTTTGCCATGTCAATTCTGGCGTTGATGTCGGTGGATCAATCTGCATCGATGGGTTTGTTCGATCTGAACATTTGAACTGACTGACTTCCTCCACTTAATTTTGACCTATGTAGATAGATTTGGCAGGACCCGGGCCAATGTGTAAAACAAACGGGTTTTCTTGGCGTGCAGTTTTAAGGCTCTTCCCCCCCCTCCCCCCCCCCGATCTTAATCAGTACATTTGTCACGTATGATGCCTCCTGGTGATCGTTTGCACAGAGTTCTGTGTCGTCAGC
>CM060312.1:28104834-28122334 GCA_030674185.1 Monoplex corrugatus | reverse complement strand
GGGCTCTCCCCCAAACTGCACAGCTTAATTGAGTCCTTCCACTCAAACATGAAAGGGATGGTGCAGTTCAACGGAAACCTGTCCAAGCCCTTCGACGTACGCAGCGGTGTGAAACAAGGCTGCGTCCTGGCCCCAACCCTCTTTGGAATCTTCTTCGCTCTCCTCCTGAGGCATGCGTTCAGCACAGCGCAAGAAGAGATCCACCTGCGGACCAGATCAGATGGCAGGCTCTTCAACCTCGTCGGCCTCAGAGCAAGGACAAAGGTCCGTGAAGCCCTCATCAGAGACATGCTATTTGCCGACGATGCCGCAGTTGTGACCCATACTCAGCGGGACTTGCAGTCACTAATGGACCGCTTCTCCCAGGCTTGCAAAGATTTTGGTTTGACCATCAGTCTTAAGAAGACAAACGTCCTGGGCCAAGACACGCCATCTCCACCAGCCATCATCATTGATGACTACGAGCTTGAAGCCATCCATCAATTCACATATCTTGGTCCACCATCACCGATAACCTCTCCCTTGACACAGAGGTCGACAAGAGGATCGGGAAGGCAGCCACAACACTAGCCCGCCTCACACAAAGGGTGTGGACAAATCCCAAGCTGACCACAAAGACAAAGATGGCTGTATACAACGCCTGTGTCCTCAGCACCTTGCTGTATGGCAGCGAGGCGTGGACCACGCATGCTCATCAGGAGAAAAGGCTCAATACCTTCCACCTGAGAAGCCTACGGCGCATACTTGGCATTTCCTGGCAAGACAAGGTGACCAACACCGAAGTCCTAACCTGCGCTGGCCTCCCAACCATGCATACCATGTTGAGACAGCGTCGGCTGCGCTGGTTGGGCCACGTTCGCCGCATGGAAGATGGTCGCATCCCAAAAGACATCCTTTATGGTGAGCTTGCTACAGGGCAGAGAAACATTGGCCGCCCACAGCTGAGATACAAAGACGTTTGCAAGCGTGACATGAAGGCGCTTGAGATCAACACTGAGTCCTGGGAGGACCTCGCAGACGACCGCAACAGCTGGAGAACTACTCTCAAGAAACAGCTGCGGATTGGTGAGGACAAACTGTCAGCTGCTGCAGCAGAAAAGCGAGTTCGCAGAAAAGGGATGACAGCCAACAGACCAGCATCAGCATACACATGCGACCGCTGCGACAGAGACTGCCTCTCTCGCATTGGTCTGTACAGTCACAGGCGACGCTGCTTGGACCAAGCAACAGCCCATCTAGACATTAGAACGGATGTACTTTGTCCATGGTCAGTCATGACCGAAGGAGGCCTACTACTACTACTACTATTACTTCTATTCATTCCATTTTTATAGCGCACACATACATATTAGAGAATACTCGTTGCACTTTACAAGCAGCATAAACATCGCGATATAATACGATACAACAAGGGGATACATACACTGATACATAATCGCAGAAACATTTCCCAGCCAATACGTTATAATGTAGTACAAACGTATGGGTTACATGTATATATACCAATGCGTCAATGCAACATAAACATGGTTCATCAAAAATAACAAAAATATGTTTTTCAATTTATCAGTGACAATCACATACGTACAAAATACACACGCATAGAAACACACATACACATATGCACCCCTCATACACACCTTATGCATACACACGTACAGACACACAAGCTGTTGTGTACAAACACACGTGAACTGGCATCAAAAGAGATAACAAACGAGCATACGAAAGCTTCGTGGCCTTCAAATTTAGCCGCGGCAGGTGGCACATTTTCACGTCAGCGAGCAGCCTTCTGAACAATACAAATTCCTCAGGTTAATGCCTTAAAACCTACTTGGTCCTGGTGGGGGGGGGGTGCAGTTTGAGGGAGTAAACTAGACTGAAATAGCTGCTTAAAACTGCACGAAGTATTTTGGGAAATACCAGGAGAGTTCCATGGACAGCAAAGAAAATAAACGAGACAGTCTTGATGGAGGCAGACACAAGAAACTCATTCATAAGGAAGATTAAGAAAAGACAGGCAATATTTGTAGGCCATTTTATGAGGAAAGGGGAATTGGAGCACTGGTCACAACGGGAAAGCTAGAGGGAAAGAGCGCACCAGGTAGACCCATCATCATCATCATCATCAGGTGCCCTGCCGCATGGCGTTGGAGATCATGGACTTCCATCTGTCTCTATCTCTTGTTGCCCCAAGCATCTCCACCACCCTCCTCGTCTTCAGCCACTCCGCAAGTCCGTCTAGCATTTTCTCCCTGGGTCTACCTGGTGCTCTCTTTCCCTCCAGCTTTCCCGTTGTGACCAGGTGCTCCAAATCCCCCTTCCTCATAAAATGGCCTATAAATGTTGCCTGTCTTTTCCTAATCTTCCGTTTGAATGATCTACTTGTGTCTGCCTCCATCAAGATTGTCTCGTTTGTTTTCTTTGCTGTCCATGGAACTGTCAACATTCTTCTGAGAAACCACATCTCGGCTGCCTCAATCTTGTTCTGGCCTTGCTTGTTGACTGTTCACGCCTCACATCCGTACAACAGTATTGGTTCTATATAACATTCAAGAACTCTCTTCCTGGTGTTAATTGATAAGCACTTGTTGGTAAGAATGCTTGTCATCTTCTTGAATGCTGTTTTGGCTTGGTCGATTCTGCCGGCTATTTCTGATATGCATCTGCCGTCTGATGAAATGACCGTTCCCAGGTATTTAAACTTATTAACCTGTGTAAGGTTGTGCCATTTGCTGCTATTTTGCATGAGGGGATTTCATGTTTTTTACTGATCACCATGACTTCAGTCTTCCTGCTGTTTAGCTCCAACCCCTTACCTTTGCTTTCTATTTCTAGTATATTCACAAGGTTTTGTAGGTCCCATTTCATTTTCTGCAATTAGCACGGTGTCATCTGCGTATCGAATGTTGTTCATCGTTTTCCTTCCAACCTTTAATCCAGGGTCTTCTTCTAGGTTTCTCATGTTTTCGCTGTAAAGTGAAAACAGATCTGGTGACAAAACACAACCCTGTCTGACACCTCTTTTGATGTTTTTGAAAGAGCTTATATTGTTTTCTATTCTTATTGCAGCTGTTTGTTCCCAGTACATATTTCTGATTATTCGTAGATCTTTTCCATCAACATTGAGTCTCTCCAGTTGGTTGATTAATTCTTCATGTCTTACCCGATCGAAAGCCTTGGTATAGTCAACAAAGCATAAATACAAATCCTTATTCATCTCAATTGACCTCTCTATGATAGTTCTTAGGATGTATATGGCATTAATAGTTCCTTTCCCTTCCACAAATCCACACTATTCTTCTGCTATTTCTCTTTTGATTCTATTCCTTGTCCTCATCATGATTATTCTTAACAGGATTTTTGTTACATGACTCATCAAACTGATTGTGCGATGGAGTTCGCATTCTATAGCCCCTGTCTTCTTTGAAAGTGCAATGAAAATTGATTTTGAATATCTTTGGGGATTTTTCCAGTGTCGTAAATTTCATTTAGGAGGACTGTTATTTTTTCCTATGCCAAATTCCTCCAGGGCTTCAATCATCTCTGCAGTAATGTTGTCTTGTCCTTGTTTCATCTTTTTCAGTGCTGCTCTAACTTCCTTTCATTATGGGTGGTCCTTCAATGTTTTTTTTTATAATGTCATCTTCGTTTCTGTCATCCTCAAAAAGGTCTTTAATGTACTCTCCCCATCTGTCTAATATTTTGTCTTTTTCCATGATAAGCGTGCCATCTTTCGATTTTAAGCAACCAGTTGATGTGCATGTATTTTTCCTGTGGACAATTTCTTCAATTCGTCTGTACAGACCCTGAGGATCCGTTTTGTGTCGGTCTTCTATTTCTTTGCATTTTGTGTTCAACCAAGCTTCCTTAGCTTCATTGCACCTATTCCTGATTTCTTTGTTTATCTACTTGTATATCTCCTCGTTTCTCTTTGCCCTCCTCCGTTCCTCCATCAAGCCCAAAATTTCAATAGTCATCCAGCTCTTTTTAACTTTTCTATCTGCCTTAGGGATTTCTTCCCAAGCTTCATTTATCGAATTTCTCAACTTTGTCCATTGTTCCTCACTGTCACCAAAAGCAGTTAAGGGACACTGGGCTGTGTCCGACAGAGTTTTGTTGGTCAAACTGGGAGGCAAACCATTTGATATCAACATCATCCAGGTGTATGCACCAACATCCGCAAGTACTCAGGAAGACATTGACAACTTCTACAAAGTATTAGAGATGGCCGAGGACCAATGTAAATCACAAGAAGTTACAGTCATAATGGGAGATTTTAATGCTAAAGTGGGACAGAGGATATAGTTGTATCTCATGGCCTTGGTACACAAAATGAAAGGGGAGGGAAACTTGTAGAATGGGCACAGATGAATGAGTTCATAGTAGGAAACACCTGGTTTGAGCAGCCTAATAGAAGAAAATGGACTTGGATGAGTCCAGGAGATAATACCAAAAATCAGATTGACTACATCCTGATCAACAAAAGATTTAGAAATATTCTTCACTGTCAGCGAAAACACTACCAGGCGCAGACTGCAACAGTGACCACAATCCTGTAGTGGGAAGGTTTAGGCTGAAATTAAGGAAAAGGAAACAGACCAAAAGCAACATCAAACTAAACCTTGGACTCTTAAAAACAGATGAAGTGATACGTAAAAAATGTAATGTACATGTTCAAAACAAATTCAGTGCTCTGGAAGACCTTGGTGACAGTGAGGTAGACCCAGGGAGAAGATATTGGACGGACTTGCAGAGTGGTTGAAGACAAAGAGGGTGGAAGTGATGCTTGAGGCAACAAGAGATAGAAACAGATGAAAGGCCATGATCGCCAACACCATGCGGCAAGGCACCTGATGATAATGATGATGACCAGGTGCATGCCTTGATCTTCATTGGTGACCACCGTTTTAAGATTGGAGACGGTTTAATAGTTTAATTTTTGAACAAGGCAGACTTAAAGGCGATCTTTCAACCATTTGTACTTCATTTGTTTGCATCATTTTCCCCTTGTGAAGAAAAACCTAAATGACGCAATATAAAGCTAAATAACCAGTGAGGATATAGTCATCTTCAATTCGTTTTTCCTGCTTCAAGAGCACGAGTACGTTGATTCTGTGCATATAACTCATGGGGAGAGAGATGGAAACAAATAAAGGAAGGTTCAGGTATGACCTTTTACCTTGGCTATGGCATCCACAAGTTCGTCAACCTTCTCGCTACGTTCACACACTTATGCTCGTACTGATAGTAAACAGAATGCGATTTTTTTTTTTTTTTTTAGTTATTTACTTATCTATTTATTTATTATTTATTCATTATTTATTTATTTATTCATTCATTTATCTATTTATTTTTGACAACTTTTATAAACTGAGAGGCAACCACATTTGTGCAGAGAGGAAGGGGGTGGTGGGTGGCGTGGTCCGAGAGAAAGGAAGCAGGGTATGGGTGTGGTTAGGGAGGGGAGATTAGAAGAGAGTTTGTTCGAAAAAGCCCTTTTTTTTCGTTTTAGGACAGTTCCAAGAAGAGCTGTGCGGGCTTGGCTGATTATGGGCAGCGATCAATCACAAAGGCTGTAAGAATTAGGCAAAGTTTTTGTTTGTTTGTTTGTTTGTTTGTTGTTGTTTGTTTGTTTGTTTGCGTGTGTGTGTGTGTTTATGTGTGTGTGTGAGAGAGAGAGAGAGACAGAGACACAGAGAGAGGGAGAGAGAGAAAAAGAGAGAGAGAAAGACAGACAGACAGACAGGCAGACAGACAGAGACAGCGAGACAAACAGACAGACAGACGGACAGATAGATAGATAGACAGACAGGTGGATAGATATATAGATACATACATAGATACATACATAGATAGATACATAGATAGATAAATAGATAGATACATACATAGATAGCCAGCCAGCCAGCCAGCCAGACAGACTGAGAGATAGAATATAGATAGATAAATATATATATATATATATATATATATATATATATATATATATATATATATATATATATACATATATATATATATAGAGAGAGAGAGAGAAAGAGAGAGAGAGAGATTGTGTTGCGTCTGTGACATTGTGTGTGTGTGTGTGTGTGTGTGTGTGTGTGTGGTGTGTGTGTGTGCGCGCGCGCGCGCGTGACCATTTGTGCTGCATATGTAACTTTGTGTATGTGTTCATTTGTGCGTGCACGCGTGCATGTGTGAGCTTGGGTGTTTTGCGTGTGTGTTTGTGGGTGGATAAACCTCTGTTTGTATCCATTGCGTGTGTGACTATGTGTGTACACGTGTGCATGCATGCGCGTATGTGTGTGTGGGTGTGTGTGCGCACGAGCGTGCGAGTTCCGTGTACGGATGGATCTGTGTTTGCATGACAGAATTGTGTGTGTGTGTGTGTGTGTGTGTGTGTGTGTGTGTGTGTGTGTGTGTGTGTGTGTGTGTGTGTGTGTGTGTGTGTGTGTGTGTGTCTCTCTCTCTCTCTCTCTCTCTCTCTCACTCTGTGACTGTGTGTTCATGTGTGGTCGTGTGTCTGTTTGCAGTAGAAAGGGAGGAACTGGAGGCACACAGGCCCCCGAACCCTCCCGGGAAATCAAGGATCCATGGACACGAGTCAATGATTTAACAATACAGTTCAATCAGTGCGCAAGATAGGCCACTTGTCTTCCCTCAGGCTTCTACTGTCACGGTGATTCCAACCAGAGACATAAAGTCAGAGATCGGACACTCTCTGTGTGGCACGCTATGTGTTTTTTTGCAGAGGCCGCCCAGTTCATTATATGTATTGATATAAGTGACGTCTTGTATATCGCCTCATCTGGCAAGAGCCCAAAGCGCTTACTAAAAGCATGGATTACAGAGGCAGACACATGCACAGCGAACAGATGTTGACCCATACTGACTGTCATGACCAGTGGCACAGACCACAAAAGATCATTTATTTTAAACAAAATGGTCAGTCTGTTCTATGATCCCTCCCCTCCCCCCCCCCCCTTTTTTTTTTTTTTTACAAAAATTAATAAAACAAAACAAATTAACAAATACAAGCAATCAGATTTTGTTGTTCCTGTGCTTTTGTGTCCGATGATCTGAGATATTTGGAAAATGTGATGTACATCATGACTAAAAGTGAGATTAACCGTTTTGTGTCATGTGGAATTGAGCTTTTGTTGTAAAAAGTGAGATCTGCGTAAAAAGTTCTTGGTGAACTGTGATTTTGAACCGGAAAGTCAGAAGAAAGCCAGATGATTTTGAGAAGGCAGGACGTGTTCCTGGTTTGTCTGTTTTGCCTTGTGCTGTTGAGCACTGTACCGTTGTTAGATCCTGGATCCATTTGACAGTCATGGAAATAGTTTGTTGTTATTGGTTTATAGTGTAAAGAGTCTCATTTGAGATTATTTGGCCTGTAGCAGACTCTCTAGAAGAAGAAGGTACCGGCTGTCAGAGGTTTGTGTAAAAAAAAAGACCTAGAGGTTCAGCATTTCCATTTATGATAGTAAAATTGTGACCAAAAGAAACTTGAGAACTGAAAGAGGATGTTAAAGAATATGTTTTTGTGATGTAGGGGTGACTTTGATTCTCCTGTGATGAATTAAGTTTTGGTGCTTGTGCATTGTGACAAGGTGGCTTTGAGATGCATTTCTGTGTGTATGTTATTCTTATTTCAGACCATGAGGCGTTCATTTTGATGAAGAGCCTCTCAGCTAAGTGACTGATTAATGTGATGCGTTGATTTATTTCCTTGTTGTTGTTGTTGTTGTTGTTGTTGTTGAATAAAACAGGTAACGTCTTCTGGTTTTTCTTTCCATTGTTTCAAGAGACCATTTGTGACGAATCTAACACGTTGGTTTCTAAAACACGCATATCTTATTGCAAATCTCTGTGAAGCTAAGAAACTAAAACAATACATTTATTAACGACTACCAGCATTATTACAGTACTTACACATCGAATGCAATTTATCGTGTTTGCTCCCACGAAAAAAAATGAAAACAAAAACTGGGAAATCGTGGGAAATATAGACATGTTTCACAAACATCACTGTTGACGATGTCAGGCAATGAATACTCACTGTGGTCTGATAATGGGTCTTGAGGCATGCATTTTCCGTCTGTCTGTACCGGGAAATGTCGTACCCAGATGGAGTTGCTGCTAGACGGGAACCTGGCTAACTCTTGTTCGAGATATGAAGTGTTTCTGCTGCTCTGTACCTCTCCAGTGCCGCTGTTGTCTTCTTCTGGCTCTAGAACCTGAGCAGCCAAGTTTTGTAAGGACTGTCCTTTGTCTCCTTTGTCGGCATTCTGGTCAGGTGGCCAAAGCATTTGATCCGTCTCAGTTTCAGTTTCAATTTTCAAGATGACGTCTCCGCACTCGGAATGAATTCCACATGCACTAACGTCACAGGTGTCATGTGATGGAGAAGATCCAGTCACGGCATAATCCTTAAGCCTGCACATAAATCCATGAGCTGGCCAGGTCCTTAGGTCCTACCTAGATAGTTCCATAACCCTGGGGTCGTAGGGGAGTGAGGTGGCAGTGACCTCAACTTTACCCGTGGCCAGCACCACGCGGGCGGCACCCAACCCCTCTTCCTCGCTTCCAATTCATATTCGTATTTCATTTCTCTTTCTTTTTTTTTTTAATGAAGACTTCAGAAAGGCAAGTGGGCTAATTGGTCTTTAAGGGGTGGAACGTGGGAAATCACTATCTCTCCAATGATTCATACCAAGGCAAGACCTGCAATGTCCTAGTCTTCACGATTTTCAACTGCCGTGGGATCTTAAGCGTGCGCAGCCAGAAGGCACACGGGTCCGACTCGTTTTTTCGTCCCCTTCCGAAAGACGAGACGTTCACTTCGATTTTCCGGTCAAACTGAAGAGAAAATCAAGGCCTCTACGGGGAGCGAACCCTGGAGCCTCGAGTTTATTATTGGCAGGCGAACGTCAGAAACCATTTTTCTCCCGCGAATTTGATCCGCTCTTGTGTAATGTACTAGTTGACATATGTTGTACCAACCGTCTCTAGGATCAACTCGTTTCATAAGAATGATAATGATAAAGATACCGACACTTTGTGCAGCGCCTGATCTCACAAGGGAACTAACCGCTTCACAAAAGCATGAGAGACAAAGGCACACACGCAACGCAAATACACGTCAGCCACTACCTGTATAATGAAAACAGATAAACTGTAATATCACAATAGTAAAAAGCAATAAAAAAAAAATTAAGTAAAATAACTCATTTGTCGATTGGTTAAGAAAATCCAGTAATTCAAATACACTTGAACTCATCTACACAATCACGCACACACAGACACAAGCACGGGCACTTGCTCATGAACACCACACATACACGAATGCACACAACACGCCCACCCATTCAGAGAGACAGACAGAGAGACAGACAGATAACCAGCCAGTCAGCCAGCCAGACAGATAGATCTGCCGATACCCACCCACCCTTTCATACAATGCATTAGTTTTATTATGGGAAAAAGATGTAACAGAAAGTTGATATTCTGCATACAACTAAGGTCTCTAAAAGTGTTCTGGATAATTCGTAAGTTTTGTATTAGAGATCATTACACTGATGCCACATATGTGATGATATGCCATCTGGTGTATAGGATTCAAAATGACCATGGCATAAGCCCCATATCTGTACATAAACACTGAACTCTGCTGTATATCTTGATGCTCCAGTCATTCTGGTGGTGATGCATAGGTCCCGTTCTCCCCCAATCCCTGTTCTCCCGTCCCCACCCTAAGTTTCAGAACCTTAACAGAGCAATAAGATTTTGCGCAAGCTTGAGGTGTCTGCCAGATAACAAGAGTCAGACTGGGCTGAGCGCATATTGAATTGTCCGGGTGTGACGAATACACCTTATCTGCTTCCTCGCCCACTGTTCCTCGCTTCCTCCCTCTGCCTCCTCTCACTGTCAACCTCACTCCCAATCCCCTTCTCTTCCCTCTAACCCCCCCCCCCCCCCCCCCGTCATCTGTCTCTGCCCCTTCATCCCACCGCCTTGCCCTTTATAGTTTTCTTCTTTCTGTGAAACTGCTTTCATCATCAGCACCATGGTTCAACCTCAAAGAGAAGCGGTAAATCAGAAGTGACGAGGAAGGAAGCGGACCCAGACACACCTTCCTTCTCCAAGCCATCTAAGCCATAGGACTTTGGAGTTTAACGGAAAGACTTTTCTATCTCTTTCTGTCTGTCGGTCTCACTTTCTCTGTCTGTTCTGTTCTGTCGTGTCCCCTGTTCTCTGTCTGTCTGTCTGTCTCTGTCTGTCTGTCTGTCTGTCTTTGTCTCTCTCTGTCTCTCTCTCTCTGTCCGTCTGTCTGTCTGTCTCTCTCTGTGTCTGTCTGTCTCTCTCTCTCCTTCCCTCCCTCCCTCTCTCTCTCTCTCTCTTTGGATTCTCAACACTTTCTGTGTTAGTTAAAATGTTTGATACAATTGATATTCCCATTTTACATAGTTTTGAAATTGTTCCTATTGTTATTATATTTTTTGCTTAGATGTTGATCCACCATGGGCCAAGATTGGATGCAAAGAGAAAGCTTTGTAATGTTGGTAATTTATGTTTGTACAATTTATTTTGTTTTGTTTCTTCAGCTTTATTTCACGCATTTCACTTTTCCGTCCTTATGTGCAAATGGCACAACCTTGACACAGGTTAATAAGTTCAAATACCTGGGAACGGTCATTTCATCAGACGGCAGATGCACATCGGAAATAGCTGGCAGAATCGGCCAAGCCAAAACAGCATTCAAGAAGATGACAAGCATTCTTACCAACAAATGCCTATCAATTAACATCAGAAAGAGAGTCCTTGAATGTTATATAGAACCAATACTGTTGTTCGGATGCGAGGCGTGGACAGTCAACAAGCAAAGCCAGAGCAAGATTGAGGTAGCCGAGATGTGGTTTCTCAGAAGAATGTTGACAGTTCCATGGACAGCAAAGAAAACAAACGAGACAGTCTTGATGGAGGCAGACACAAATAGATTACTCATAAGGAAGATTAGGAAAAGACAGGCAACATTTACAGGCCATTTTATGAGGAAAGGGGATTTGGAGCACCTGGTCACAACGGGAAAGCTGGAAGGAAAGAGAGCACCAGGTAACCCAGGGAGAGAATGCTGGACGGACTTGCAGAGTGGCTGGGGGTGAAGAGGGTGGGGGAGATGCTAGGAGCAACGAGAGATAGAGATTGTTGGAAGTCCATGGTCGCCAACGCCATGCGGCAGGGCACCTGATGATGATGATGATGTTTATGTGTTCACGAGGAAGGAAACTACCTGTGAGACAGGTCCAGAGTGACTGAATGCTACTATCCTTAAATAATAGTGTTGTGAAGTTTTGAAGTGTGTCTATCCTTTTGTTTATGTTTGTGTGTGTTCAACAGGAGGGAAAACTAGCTGTCAGACAGGTCCGGTGTGATTAACTGCTACTGTCCTTGAGTCATAAGTGTTTTGAAGTTTTGAAGTGTGTCTGTCTCTTTCTCGAATGTCTTCGAATATGTTTTTTAGATTGTTTGGAAGTCAGTGATTCAGAACATTCAAACAATTCCGAATGCGCTCCACCCAGATCAGCACAATTCTGCAGACTCCTCATGCCCGTGCAAAACTCTATGCGTTCGCAAAGTCTCAAATACGCGCAGTGTTTATACTTGCGTGTTTTCATGGTCAAATATCTTACCTTACTTTTTTTTTTCCTATTTTCATATTCAGTTCCTCTGTAGTATCCTAATTTTGTTGTCGTCGTTTTAGTAAACGTAGACTACAAAGGCAGATGGATACGTAGGCTACATCTACACTTACCTAACTTGGCTTTGTTGTTGTTGTTGATGATGATTTTGTTATTGTTGTTGTTGTTGTTGTTGTGTGTGTGTGGGTTTTTTTGTGTGTGTGTCTATTTTCATTTTCAGTTCCTCTGCAATATCCCATTTTTGTTGTTGTTGTTGTTGTTGTTGTGTGTGTGTGGTTTTTTTTTTGTGTGTGTCCTATTTTCATTTTCAGTTCCTCTGCAATATCCATTTTTGTTGTTGTTATTTTGTTGTGTCGCAGTGAGTTGTGTATTTCTTGCTATGTGCCATTTCATTTTCAAGTTCACTGCAATACCAATTTTTGAATCTGTTTTGGGTATTTTTTTGTGTGGATAATTTTCATTTTCAAATTTCTGCAATATCCATTTTTGATGTTGTTGTCTGTTTCATTTTTTTTTTCTGTTGTGTGTGCCTATTTTCTTTTGTTCTCTGCATATCTCCTTTTTTTGTTGTTGTTGTTGTTGTTGTGTGTTTTTTTTGTGTCGTGCCTATTTTCTTTTCAGTTCCTCTGTATCTTTTTGTTGTTGTTATTTTGTGTACCAGGCTAGAGTTTCCTATACTACTTGTTCTGCTAGTTCTTCAGCTAAAAACACCGGGAAATAAGTCGATATTTTCACTCTCTTCTTGTGCGTTCACTTCTATTTTCATCTATACTGTTGGATGTCTTTTGTCTTTCTTCTTTCTGTCTGTTTCTCTCTCTCTTTCTGTCTGTCTCTCTCTGTGTCTGTCTCTCTCTCTCTGTTCGTCTGTTTCTCTCTCTTGTTGTCTGTCTCTCTCTGTGTCTTCTCTCTCTTTTGTCTTCGTCTCTCGCTTCTTCTCTCTCTCTGTGTCTCTTCTGTCTCTGTCTTCTTTCTCTCTCTCTGTCTCTCTCTTCTCTCTCTTCTTTCTCTGTCTCTCTCTTTCTCTCTCTCTCTCTTTCTCTCTCTCTCTCTCTCTGTCTCTCTCTCTCTCTGTCTCTCTCTTCTCTCTCTTGTGTGTCTCTTTGTGTCTCTGTGTCTTGTCTGTCTGTCTGTCTGTCTCTCTCTTTCTCATTCTCTCCTTCACGCATGCTTTCTCTCTCCCTCATTCTCTTTCTCTCTTACTCTCTCTGTGTCTCTATTTGTGTTTTTATTTATGTCTTTCTCTCTCTCTTCTCTCTCCTTTCTCTCTCTCTCTCTCTCTCTCTCTCTCTCTCTCTCTCTCTCTCTTCTCTTTCCAGACTGTATAAGAAAGCGAAATAACGAGACATTACACATTGCGTTTGTTCATCTTCTTTGTGACACATATTCCCCCCTCACCCTACCTTACCCTATGTCTCTGCCATCCATCCCATGATCAAAGGGAAAAAGTGAAATTAGAAATGACGGTGGGGGTGGTGGCGCTGTCCACACCTTCCTGTCTGTCTCCAGAATCTTTCAGAACCTTCCACCCCCCACCCCCCACAATCTTTCACAATATTCCACAGTCTTCCTGCCTGTCCCCCAGATGCCAGACTTTTTTGCTGTCTTTCGGTCAGCCAGTGATTTTCTGTTGAAATTCTATATTTTGGACATGGCACATAGCAAGGTGAGATGTTTTGGGAATAGGAAGACAGATTATTTTCTCTCTCTCTCTCTGTCTCTTCTCTGTCTCTGTCCTCTCTCTCTCTCTCTCTCTCTCTTGTCTCTGTCTCTCTCTCTTTCTCTCCCTCTCTCTCCTCTCTCTCTGTAGTTGTGTGTGTGTTGTGTGTGTGTGTGCGTGTGTGTGTGTGTGTGCGTGTGTGTGTGTGTGTGTGGTGTGTGTGTGTGTTTATGTGTGTGTTGTGTTGTGTGTGTGTGTTGTGTGTGTGGTGTGATGTGTGTGATGATGTGTGTTATGATGTGTGTATGTGTACGTATGTGTGTGTGTGTGTGTGTGCTTATACGTGTGTGATTGTCACTGATAGATTGAAAATCATTTCTTGTTATTTTTGATAAATCATGTTTATGTTGCATTCATGCACAGCTTGTATCCCGTATGTCTGCACTGCATTATAATGTATTGGCACAGAAATGTTTACGCTGCATCGATGCATTAAATGTATGTGTCCACTTTGGCATGGCATTACTGTATGAACAACACAATGTTTATGCTGTTTGTAAAGTGCAAGCGAGCATTCTTTGACGTTTATGTCATTATGATTTTTTGCTACGCTGTCTACGCTGAGCTTTAGTGCCATTAGCCTTAGGTCATTTCTTCAGGGTCTCTAATTCACCACAAAATCTAGGTTTATCAAGTCACTGTCCTAGTGCCATAGAGTCCACAGGAAATATCAAACAGCCATAATGGAGACTCTGGAAAGCTCCTAGGTCAGTTTGCTGGAGTTCAATAGTACGTGTATTTTTATTATATTATTATCGTCATTATTGTTTTATTATTATTATTGTTATTATTTATTGTTTTCTTCTTGTTCTTGTTCTCCTTCTTCTTCTTCTTATTCATCATTATGTATAACAGATAAACAGAACAAAGAAAAATATGGCGATAAAAGGAGGAGAATAAGGAGAAGAAGAAAAAAAACCTAGTAGAAGTAGAAAGGAAATTGCAGGAAAGTGTAACCATGAATAAAGCCTATCAAGTTTCAGTCATATAAACAGCATTTCTATAAAAAGAAAAGTTTCATTCGTTATTCACTGCCCAGTGTGCCACTGTGATGTAGGCCAGCAACGAAGGGAAAAAAAACATGTACAAAAGACTACAAAAAGAAACAAAAACGACCGTTCTTATGACTTAACCATCATTTTATAAGCCGTGTAGTGAGTGTAGAACGATTGTTGCTTCTACTCAATGTTCTCTCGAGCTCTCAGGACCGTCTAGACGGCGACACATGTAGAGCGGTAGGCACCGAACCGTATAACTCCCACTTCTCGTAGGAGTATGAGTTCCAGTCCCTTTGGATCGAGCATCTTTCATTCAGTCGTGGAACCATTGGATGGGCATGCGTTTTCTTCTGGGCAGTCTGGTTCCTCTCCTTGTCTTGTTCTGGAAAAAAAAAGTTGCAGTTAATCAGGCATCCAGACAGTACAGAATTCAGTTGTATTTGACGGGTATGATAGTCAAGTGGATATGACGTGGGACTTCTACTTGCGAAGTCTGTGTTCGAGACTGCTTAGGTACCTCCTGGCTGGGAGGTAAAGACTGGAAATCTCCCAGGTCAACATGTGTGTGGACCTGGTGGTACTTCATCATCATCATCATGATGTGCCCTTCCGCATGGCGTTGGCGATCATGGCCCTCCATACGAATCTATCCCTTGTCGCTGCAAGTACATCTCCCACCCTCTCTGTCCTCATCACCCTGCAAGTCCGTCTATATTTCTCCCTGAGTCTACATGGTGTTCTCTTTACCCTCAGCTTTCCTGTTGTGAGCAAGTGCTCTAATTTCTCTTATCTCATAAAATGTCTTATAAATGTCGCTTGTCTTTTCCTAATCTTCTTTATT
This sequence comes from Monoplex corrugatus, assembly GCA_030674185.1. Lineage (NCBI taxonomy): Eukaryota > Metazoa > Mollusca > Gastropoda > Littorinimorpha > Ranellidae > Monoplex > Monoplex corrugatus. The sequence goes on along the minus strand of CM060312.1, from coordinate 28,107,073 downwards.
AATAATCTTCTTGTGTCTGCCTCCATCAAGACTGTCTTGATCGTTTTCTTTCCTGTCCATGGAACTCTCAACATTCTTCTTAGAAACCACATTTCACTTGCCTCAATTTTGTTCTGACTTGAGTGTTGACTGTCTACGCCTACAAACCGTAGAACGTAAGGTTCTATGTAAACTCAAGAACTCTCTTCCTGATGTTAATGATAGACATTTGTTGGTAGAACGCTTTTCGCCTTCTTGAATTCTGTTGTTAACCTTCCTAATGGTGGTACCTAAACCCCTTTTATGTGTGTACACATGCAGAACATCAATCAACTATGCACGTTATGTCAATGTCCGTGGTTTATGGAAACATGAAAACATTCAGTATGCAAACCCACCTAGGACGGAGTATGCAGACCGTTCAGCAAAATATCGCCTGCACAGTCTGCATAAAACTACGTGTATACACGCATCCATGAAGACTAGAGTGCTTGAAAAAAAAATTCCAAACGAGTACATTTTCTAGAATTTCCACATGTGCATATAGATAAAAAGCCGATATATTCATAGGAGTTGTATGTGTGTACGTACGTATGTATACATGTACGTAGGTACATGTGTGGTACAATGAAACAACAGTCTGAATTGGTTTGTGTGTGTACGTACGTACGTAGGTACATACATACATACATACATACATACATACATACATACATACATACATACATACATACACTACATACATACATACATACATACATACATACAACATACACATACATACACACATACACACATACATACATGCATACATACATACATACATACATACATACATACATATATACATGCTTACATACACACATACACACATACATACATGCATACATACATACATACATACACATACATACATGCATTCATGCATACATACATGCATAATACATACATACACACACATACATACACACATACATACATCGATACATACACACACATACATATACATTCATAATAAAAATAATTACAATATTTATATAGCGCAAAATCTTGATAAAATCAAATCTAAGCGCTGAAACAGACACACACGCACGCACGCACGCACGCACGCTACGCACGCACACACACGCACGCACGCACACACACACACACACACACACGCATGGTTATAAATGGGGAGAAAGAATAAAAGCAATAAAAGCAAGAATAAAAGCAATGGAAAATTATAGAGAGCATATCATATACAATTATATATATAACAATGTGATTCCCCTCCGAGCGGAGACAGGCTGCAGAGGGGGGTTGAGTGAGGTTAGGATTTTATGCAGAGGAGAAAAGGTGAGTTTTGAGAGCGGACTTGAAGGAGACAAAAGTAGGTTGCTGACGGATGAGAGAGGAAGTTTGTTCCAGGAGAGTGGACCAGAAACAGAGAAGGCTCGTGGACCATAGGTATTGAGCTTAGTGCGTGGAAAGCGAAAAGTCAGAGGATCGGAGGCAGAGCGGAGGGTACGTGAGGGAACATAGATCTCAAGTAGGCTTGACAGGTAATCGGGGGCTGCGTTATTGAGGCTTTTGTAGCACATGGTGTCTAGTTTGTACTGTATGTGCTTTGATACAGGGAGCCAGTGAAGTTGTGCCAGGAGAGGAGATATGTGGTCAGCTTTTTTCTTTTTGAGTACAAGGCGTATAGCATTGTTTTGAATGCGCTGTAGGATGTGAATGGTGGAGGCAAGAAGACCAGACAGGAGTGAATTGCAATAGTCAATGCGAGACATTATGAAGGAGAGAACGAGTTTTGCAGTTGTTTCGACAGAGAGATACTTCCTGATCAGGCTTATACGACGGAGATGATAGTAGCAAGATCTGGCAGTTTGAGAAACAAAGTTGTTCATGGAGAGGGTAGAGTCAATGCAGACACCAAGGTTTTTGCTGAATCAAAATTGGGACTGATGTGTTACATAATGGGAGAGAAAGAGGAGGCAGCTGAGAAAGTTTCTGACGGGTGCCAATGAGGATAGCTTCTGTCTTGTCGTCATTAAGCTGAAGTTTGTTGAACGTCATCCAGTTCTTAATGTCCAGTAACACTCAGTGGTGCGAGTCAAGAGGTGCTGTATATTATCAGGTGAGTCACTGTCTTGAAGTTGGGTGTCATCAGCATAGAAGTGGTGTTTTATAGAGTGGGAGTGGATGATGGTGGACAGGGGGGAGGTATAAAGAGTGAAAAGAACAGGGCCAAGGACAGACCCTTGTGGAACACCAC
>CM060312.1:28092334-28097334 GCA_030674185.1 Monoplex corrugatus | reverse complement strand
CGTCGAGAGAACAAAATGAATACAGAATGGATTTTGGCTGAAGCCCTCTTTATTCACTCTATAAACGACTTTTGATGTCAATGACCATGAACTATTGTGCTGATCAGCTTGAAACTCATTTCACCATCTCTTAACAACAGACATTTGTATAATATATACACATTCCGCAAGTTTCGTCATTTGTACAACTGTGTACACATCACCCAAAATAATTCCCACACAAATGAAGAATACACACATTGTACACATTTCATCACCTACCCAACTATGTGCAAATTACACAAAATGACTCACCTATACACACACACACACACACACACACACACAACACATACCACACACACACACACACACACACACACACACACACACACACACACACACACACACACACACACACACACACACACACACACACACACATACACACACAAAATATACGAGTTTCATTATCTATGTAACAGTAAACACATTCTCCAACACAACTCCACACAGATTAACGAAGAACACAAAAATTACACATTACCCAACTTAATGCTCACATACATACAAATGAAAACCTAAAAAACCCACACAACTGGCCGTGCCATGTTTACCCTGCAGCCGCATCCAGGGCCAGGATAGCAATCAAGGGTGGCCCCAGGTGAGACATGATAACGCAGTGTGCATGTCACCACGCGCACCACAAATTTGTTTGTTCTGACCATACCAAATTTGCTCTTAACTTTCACCTGGGGAACATAGAAGACAGTTGCAAAAGAAAGCTGGGCAGCCTAACTCCCACACAGACACAAATGATAAACAACATACATACTGTATAAGTTTCATCATCTGTACAACTCTGTACACATTACCCAGCACACAGATGTTAACGAAGTACGCACACTATACATACAGTATATCCACACAGATGTTAACGAAGTACGCACACTATACATACAGTATATCCCCACAGATGTTAACGAAGTACGCACACTATACACACAGTATATCTACACAGATGCTGACTACAACACACACAGTATATCTACACAGATGCTGACTACAACACACACAGTATATCTACACAGATGCTAACTACAACACACACAGTATATCTACACAGATGCTAACTACAACACACACAGTATATCCACACAGATGCTGACTACAACACACACAGTATATCCACACAGATGCTAACTACAACACACACAGTATATCTACACAGTTGCTGACTACAACACACACAGTATATCTACACAGATGCTGACTACAACACACACAGTATCTCTACACAGATGCTGACTACAACACACACAGTATATCTACACAGATGCTAACTACAACACACACAGTATATCCACACAGATGCTAACTACAACACACACAGTATAAACACACAGATGCTGACTACAACACACACAGTATATCCACACAGATGCTAACTACAACACACACAGAATATCTACACAGATGCTGACTACAACACACACAGTATATCTACACAGATGCTAACTACAACACACACAGTATATCCACACAGATGCTAACTACAACACACACAGTATATCTACACAGATCTGACTACAACACACACAGTATATCTACACAGATGCTGACTACAACACACACAGTATATCTACACAGATGCTGACTACAACACACACAGTATATCTACACAGATGCTGACTACAACACACACAGTATATCTACACAGATGCTGACTACAACACACACAGTATATCTACACAGATGCTGACTACAACACATACAGTATATCTACACAGATGCTGACTACAACACACAGTATATCTACACAGATGCTGACTACAACACACACAGTATATCTACACAGATGCTAACTACAACACACACAGTATATCCACACAGATGCTAACTACAACACACACAGTATATCCACACAGATGCTGACTACAACACACACAGTATATCTACACAGATGCTGACTACAACACACACAGTATATCTACACAGATGCTGACTACAACACACACAGTATATCTACACAGATGCTAACTACAACACACAAAGTATATCCACACAGGTGCTAACTACAACACACACAGTATATCTACACAGATGCTAACGAAGAACGCACACAATATATCTACACAGATGCTGACTACAACACACAAGGTATATCTACACAGATGCTAACTACAACACACACAGTATATCTACACAGATACTGACTACAACACACACAGTATATCTACACAGATGCTGACTACAACACAGACAGTATATCTACACAGATGCTGACTACAACACACACAGTATATCTACACAAAATGCTGACTACAACACACACAGTATATCTACACAGATGCTGACTACAACACACACAGTATATCTACACAGATGCTGACTACAACACACACAGTATATCTACACAGATGCTAACTACAACACACAAAGTATATCTACACAGATGCTAACTACAACACACACAGTATATCTACACAGATGCTGACTACAACACACACAGTATATCTACACAGATGCTAACTACAACACACACAGTATATCTACACAGATGCTGACTACAACACACACAGTATATCTACACAGATGCTGACTACAACACACACAGTATATCTACACAGATGCTGACTACAACACACACAGTATATCTACACAGATGCTGACTACAACACACACAGTATATCTACACAGATGCTGACTACAACACACACAGTATATCCACACAGATGCTAACTACAACACACACAGTATATCTACACAGATGCTAACTACAACACACACAGTATATCTACACAGATGCTGACTACAACACACACAGTATATCTACACAGATGCTGACTACAACACACACAGTATATCTACACAGATGCTGACTACAACACACACAGTATATCTACACAGATGCTAACTACAACACACACAGTATATCTACACAGATGCTGACTACAACACACACAGTATATCTACACAGATGCTGACTACAACACACACAGTATATCTACACAGATGCTGAACTTCAACACACACAGTATATCTACACAGATGCTGACTACAACACACACAGTATATCTACACAGATGCTGACTACAACACACACAGTATATCTACACAGATGCTGACTACAACACACACAGTATATACACACAGATGCTAACTACAACACACACAGTATATCTACACAGATGCTAACTACAACACACACAGTATATCTACACAGATGCTAACTACAACACACACAGTATATCTACACAGATGCTAACGAAGAACGCACAACAGTACATCTACACTTGTGCTAACTACAACACACACAGTATATCCACACAGATGCTAACTACAACACACACAGTATATCCACACAGGTGCTGACTACAACACACACAGTATATCTACACAGGTGCTAACTACAACACACACAGTATATCTACACAGATGCTGACTACAACACACACAGTATATCTACACAGATGCTGACTACAACACACACAGTATATCTACACAGATGCTAACTACAACACACACAGTATATCCACACAGGTGCTAACTACAACACACACAGTATATCTACACAGGTGCTAAGAAACACACACACACAGTATATCTACACAGATGCTAACGAAGAACGCACACAACACACAGTATATCTACACAGATGCTAGAACACTAACACACAGTATATCACACAGATGCTAACGAAGAACGCACATATACACACAGTATATCTACACAGATGCTAACGAAACACACTTACACAAGTATATCACACAGATGCTAACGAAGAACGCACCACAAGTATATCTACACAGATGCTAACTACAACACACACAGTATATCTACACAGATGCTAACTACAAAACACACAGTATATCTACACAGATGCTAACTACAACACACACAGTATATCTACACAGATGCTGACTACAACACACACAGTATATCACACAGATGCTGACTACAACACACACAGTATATCTACACAGATGCTAACTACAACACACACAGTATATCTACACAGATGCTAACTACAACGCACACAGTATATCTACACAGATGCTAACTACAACACACACAGTATATCTACACAGATGCTAACTACAACACACACAGTATATCTACACAGATGCTAACTACAACACACACAGTATATCTACACAGATGCTAACTACAACGCACACAGTATATCTACACAGATGCTAACTACAACACACATAGTATATCTACACAGATGCTGACTACAACACACACAGTATATCTACACAGATGCTGACTACAACACACACAGTATATCGCACAGAGCTAACTACAACCACACAGTATATCTACACAAATGCTAACGAAACGCACACAGTATATCTACACAGATGCTAACGAAGACACCACACAGTATATCTACACAGATGCTAACTACAACACCACAGTATATCACACAGATGCTAACTAAACCACACAGTATATCTACACAGATGCTAACTACAACACACACAAGTATATCACACAGATGCTAACGAAACACACACACACAGTATATCTACACAGATGCTAACAAAACACAACTATACACACAGATATCTACACAGATGCTAACAAGAACGCACACTATACACAGTATATCCCACACAGATGCTAACGAAGTACGCACACTATACACACAGTATATCTACACAGATGCTAACGAAGAACGCACACATATACAACATATTGTTTTCCACACAAGTTAACGACAGAACGCACACTATAACATACAGTATATCCACACAGATGCTAACGAAGAACACACTAATACACACAGTATATCCTACACAGTATGCTAACGAATGAACGCACACTATACACACAGTATATCCACACAGATGCTAACGAAGAACGCACACTATACACACAGTATATCTGCACAGATGCTAACGAAGAACGCACACTATACATACAGTATATCTACACAGATGCTAACGAAGAACGCACACTATACACATATTGTTTTTCCACACAGATGCTAACGAAGAACGCACACTATACAT
>CM060312.1:28049834-28077334 GCA_030674185.1 Monoplex corrugatus | reverse complement strand
ATGAATGGACCAGCAAGGCAGAAAATGATATGAAAAAATGACAGAAAGCAAAGAAGGAAGAAAGAAACAAAGAGAGTGACAGAAAAGAGGAAATTTCTGGCGAGAATTTTCAGAAGGTGGGGATACTATTTATACAGAAAGAGTCCCCTGCATCCCCACGAGGGTTTCTGGGGGAATCCATTTATTCTTAGACTGTCGTGCTGCAGCCACAATCTGGTCAAAGCTCGTCCTGTTTGGTGGTTCTAGAATCCATTTTGATATTGATGCTAACGAAGAATACGAACGAATATTTCATGTGGACATATAGTATGTAAAAGTATTATCAGAATGGCAAGGGGATGGGTGGACATAAGAGTTATCTTTATGTTCATTTGGAAAACTCGTGTAAGATTACATGTAATGAAAGAAAATGAAAAAAAGCCATGAAATAAATGTATATTCCCGTATGTCACCCATTTTCTCAATAAATGTGATCCATCTGCACAAAACCCCGTGTTAACTAGCTGAGACGACATGGCGGTAGAGACAAAATTATGTGGTGAGGGTCAGTCTGGGTGATTTTTAGTTTTCAGGAAACACTCATCAGGTACTTCACTTTCATATAAATATGCTATTCTAGCTTAATTAATAGTAACACTCCTCAGGTACCAAACGTTCATATGAATATGCTATTCTAGCTTAATAGTAACACTCATCAGGTACCAAACGTTCATATGAATATGCTATTCTAGCTTAATAGTAACACTCATCAGGTACCAAACGTTCATATGAATATGCTATTCTAGCTTAACAGTAACACTCATCAGGTACCAAACGTTCATATGAATATGCTATTCTAGCTTAACAGTAACACTCATCAGGTACCAAACGTTCATATGAATATGCTATTCTAGCTTAATAGTAACACTCATCAGGTACCAAACGTTCATATGAATATGCTATTCTAGCTTAATAGTAACACTCATCAGGTACCAAACGTTCATATGAATATGCTATTCTAGCTTAATAGTAACACTCCTCAAGTACCAAACGTTCATATGAATATGCTATTCTAGCTTAATAGTAACACTCATCAGGTACCAAACGTTCATATGAATATGCTATTCTAGCTTAATAGTAACACTCATCAGGTACCAAACGTTCATATAAATATGCTATTCTAGCTTAATAGTAACACTCATCAGGTACCAAACGTTCATATGAATATGCTATTCTAGCTTAATAGTAACACTCATCAGGTACCAAACTTTCATATGAATATGCTATTCTAGCTTAACAGTAACACTCATCAGGTACCAAACGTTCATATGAATATTCTATTCTAGCTTAATAGTAACACTCCTCAGGTACCAAACGTTCATATGAATATGCTATTCTAGCTTAATAGTAACACTCCTCAGGTACCAAACGTTCATATGAATATGCTATTCTAGCTTAACAGTAACACTCATCAGGTACCAAACGTTCATATGAATATGCTATTCTAGCTTAATAGTAACACTCATCAGGTACCAAACGTTCATATGAATATGCTATTCTAGCTTAATAGTAACACTCATCAGGTACCAAACGTTCATATGAATATGCTATTCTAGCTTAATAGTAACACTCCTCAGGTACCAAACGTTCATATGAATATGCTATTCTAGCTTAATAGTAACACTCCTCAGGTACCAAACGTTCATATGAATATGCTATTCTAGCTTAATAGTAACACTCCTGAGGTACCAAACGTTCATATGAATATGCTATTCTAGCTTAACAGTAACACTCATCAGGTACCAAACGTTCATATAAATATGCTATTCTAGCTTAACAGTAACACTTCTCAGGTACCAAACTTTCATACAGATATGCTATTCTAGCTTAACAGTAACACTCCTCAGGTACCAAACTTTCATACAGATATGCTATTCTAGCTTAACAGTAACACTCCTCAGGTACCAAACTTTCATACAGATATGCTATTCTAGCTTAACAGTAACACTCATCAGGCACCAAACGTTCATATAAATATGCTATTCTAGCTTAACAGTAACACTCATCAGGTACCAAACGTTCATATAGATATGCTATTCTAGCTTAACAGTAACACTCATCAGGTACCAAACGTTCATATAAATATGCTATTCTAGCTTAATAGTAACACTCATCAGGTACCAAACGTTCATATAGATATGCTATTCTAGCTTAACAGTAACACTCCTCAGGTACCAAACGTTCATATAAATATGCTATTCTAGCTTAACAGTAACACACCTCAGGTACCAAACGTTCATATGAATATGCTATTCTAGCTTAACAGTAACACTTCTCAGGTACCAAACTTTCATACAGATATGCTATTCTAGCTTAACAGTAACACTCCTCAGGCACCAAACGTTCATATAGATATGCTATTCTAGTTTAACAGTAACACTCCTCAGGCACCAAACGTTCATACAGATATGCTATTCTAGCTTAACAGTAACACTCCTCAGGCACCAAACGTTCATACAGATATGCTATTCTAGCTTAATAGTAACACTCCTCAGGCACCAAACGTTCATATAGATATGCTATTCTAGTTTAACAGTAACACTCCTCAGGTACCAAACGTTCATATAGATATGCTATTCTAGCTTAACAGTAACACTCATCAGGTATCAAACGTTCATATAGATATGCTATTCTAGCTTAACAGTAACACTCATCAGGTACCAAACGTTCATATAGATATGCTATTCTAGCTCAACAGTGTCACTAGCTTGTTCAAAGTAGTTTTTTTATATATTGGATGTACTCTGCCAAATTTGATAATTCTTTTGATCAAATTATATACTTTTGTGTTTTTGACCAAATAAACACACTGTATTTATAAACATTTGCAGGGCCTCATATCTTGCACATTGGTGGATGGGTTTTTGTCTTAACTTTCCTGTTGTTGTGATATTACTACTGCTAATAATAATAATAATAATAACTACAATATTTATATAGCGCAAAATCTTGATAAAATCAAATCTACTACTGCTACTACTACTACCTCTATCATCATCATCATCATTACTAAAACGGCACTGTACTAACTACCGTGCTGAGACAGAAGCACTCATGCAGGCGGCCTCCATGATTCAGGCTACAGACTGTGACTGCAGACAAGTTGTCTTCTTGTCTGACGCCCTCTCCGTGCTGCAGGCATGCCAGAACAACACGCTCCCCTCCTGTCTAGAGCTCTGCACCAGGTTGCCACAACCAGAAGAACAGTTCTGCAGTGGATTCCAGTCCACTGCGGAGTCTCCGGGAATGAGCGAGCTGATATCCTTGCTAAGGAGGGAGCATGAGAAGAACAACTTAACAACAACGTCAGCTTCAGTGAGAAGAGGAGCATCATCAGGTCGCTTTCCATGCCGAGACGACACAGGGATGACTACCACCTGTTGTCTAAAGAGCAGCAAGTTGTCCTGATGAGGCTGCGCACTGGTCGCAATAGGCTGAACAGCCACATGTACCGCAAATTGAAGCTGGCGCCCTCCCCAACCTGTCCCTGCGGTCAAGAAGACCAAACCACGGAGCATATACTCCAAAGATGTCCCCTTCACCAGGTGGCAAGACAGGACGTGTGGCCGACAGACACTCCGCTGACAACAAAACTCCATGGCTGCAGACAGGAGCTGGAAAAGACGGCTGCATTCATCACCCGGACTCAGCTGATTGTGTAGCAGCGTAGCCAAGAAGAAGAAGAATCATAACTTAAGACACTGAAAAGTCACTGCTCAATAGAACTTGGGTTAGTCTGAAAAATGTGCTGTCAAAATATTTGTCATACTTAGAGGGTATCTTTTCAATCCCCCTCTCCGGAGGGTGGGGGGCTAAAGTAATTTCAAACGGCCAAATTTTACACATATTTGCGGCACAACATTCAAATATATACGCAAAAAAAAAAAAAAAAAACCCAACCCAAATCAAGTCTGCTTTTATGCCAACGGGTCTTATTTTGTCTTTAACGTACTGTCACCATGTCATTTCCCTTCTCTTTTCTCTAGTGCTCGTAAAAGTCCATTAACAAACAGCAGAGGAATCCTTTCTGACACTTAGCAGTCACATGCCAACAGAGAAACAGAATGACATCGTAAATCGATGTCCATCTTTCCCCTTATTTTTCAAGGGATGAACACACCACACACACACACACACACACACACACACACACACACACACACACACACACACACACACACACACACACACACACAACACACACATACATACACACACACACACATACATACATACACAACACACACACACACACACACACACACGCACACACACACATTCATACGCACACATACATACGCACACACACATACATAGCGCACACATGCACACAAACACGTGCACACACACACACTCACACACACTCACACACACACATACACACACATGCACACACACACACACATATGCACACATAATACGCACACACATGCACACACACACACACGCTCACATGTGTGTATGTGTGTAATGTGCGTGTGTGTGGTTTGTGTGTGTGTGTGTGTGTGTTGTTGTGTGTGTGTGTGTGTGTGTGTGTGTGTGTGTGTGTGTGTGTGTGTGTTGTGTGTGTGTGTGTGTGTGTGTGTGTGTGTGTGTGTGTGTGTGGTGTGTGTGTGTGTGCATGCAAGTGGGTAGTGTGTTCAAGTGGGTATGTGAGTTTCATATTTTCATATTTTGTTAATCGTAAAGCGTAATCGCTGTCAGACTACACTGCACCTCTCTCATACATATGATTCTTCTTTGTTGCGTTCTCTATTTCTTTCATCGAAAAAATAGACCCACCACTACCACCACCAGTAACAACAACAAGCAATGGTAGATTGACTCTGGAACAACACTGGAGATTGTGGTCAGCCCGCCGGACAGTCTGAGGCATCCGTGCTCCACTACAAAGTATGATTAGGTGTAATGAGTTGTGTGTCCAGATGAGCGTGAAGAATAGGGCTATACAAGAATGGTTTGTAGTAACAGTAATATTTATCACGTTAATAATGATAATAATAATGATGCTGCTACTACCATTACTTCCACAACCAGTACTCATGATAATATGACAATAAAAAATGATAAGATAACAGCAATAACAACAAGAATAACAATGATAACCACCACCACCACCACAAGAAGAAGAAGAAGGAGAAGAGAAGAAGAAGAAGAAGAGAAGAAGAAGAAGAAGAAGAAGAAGAAGAAGAAGAAGGAAGAAGAAGAAGAAGAAGAAGAAGAAGAAGAAGAAGAAGAAGAAGAAGAAGGAAGAAGAAGAAGGAGAAGGAGAACAAGAACAAGAACAAGAACAAGAAGAATATGATTATACGATAGTTTGAGTAATGTAGGGTTTTTTTATTTTTTTATTATTCATTCATTTAACATTCTGTGAATTATCAGCAACAGCTCAGTTTGCCGGTAGAGTTCTCCTTCACTTTATTTTGATGATCTTTTCTTGCCTGTGATAATTGCACTTTCATCTTCTGAAATCTGAAAAATCTCTCCACCTTTCTGTTTCTCATTTGAGAGAAGGCAGACGTATATAGGTTGACATGTATGGAGCACACACAGCACAACACACACACACCATGACACACACACACACACACACACCACACATGCACACACAGCACACACTGCACACACACACATATATATGCACACACACACACACATGCACACACACAAACACACACACACACACGAACACACACACACACACACACACACACACACACACAACACACACACACACACACACACACACACACACACACACACACACATATATATATATATGTATATATATATAATATGCACACACACACAACACACACAACACACACACACAACACACACACACACACACACACACACACACACACACACACACACATCACATACACACACACACTCACACACGTTCGCACGTCCTTAGTACTATACGCAAATTTGTCAGCAGCAACGTGATCGCGTTTCATTGATAGCAATTTGAAATTCACGAAACTTCATGACATGTTTTATCTAAATCAAATTCTGGACTCAGTAAGTCTGCATGTAATTGACACATTTGCATGGCCATAATCACAAAATGTTTCTGCAGTAGTTACGAGGGAAAAAAACGAGGACGTTATAATGGTTTGACCATGTTTCTTTCCCAAGCGGGAATTAGGAAAATGAGAGTGTTTTGTTCCGGGAACTATTAGACAGCTGAGTACTCTGCTTCTATCTCAAGCGCTCATCGGGACGAATCGATTGGAGATGGCATAGTCATCTGACGTGCACTAATGCTTCTCTGGCTCCCGGATCAGGGGTGAATACAGCCTAATGCGCCTGTAGTTAAGCAGATATGTCTTTTGCTCGGAGGGGAGACAGCACAGTATGGAATAATTATGCCCTATTTGTGCTGCCTCTTCTCTCCTTGTTGTTCACATTGGTCTGTCTGTGTCAGAATGTCCTCCTCTCCTGCCCCTGCTCCTTTCTGTCTGCCTGCCCTGCACCCCTCAACAACAGGGTGATGTTGATCAACTTGGCATATTAGTCTACACATCTCCATGTAAATGAGGGCGCCATATGTCAGCCAGGATGAGTTAGCTTTGCTTGTTATGAGTGGATCTGCATGAGCGTTGGGGGACAGAAGCTAACGGTCTGCCAAAGATTTCTAAAGAAATGATATTCCATATAAAAAGATAAGTCAAAACAAAAACAAACAAAGAAAGAAAGAAACAAACAAACAAAAAACAAACAAACGAACAAGTTACACATTCTCGATGCCATCGTATTCATTTTGCGCGTTTAAGTCTCATAAACAAGTAATTTCAACCAAAACATTTACATTTGCAAAGTTCTAACGACTGAAATTTGGCATTTTAATTTTCGTATTGGTTTCGCTTTTCCTTATTCTCATCATGGCAATGAAACTCGAAATCTACATTCATATGTGTTTCAAGCCTTCCATGGCGTTTCCAATTGCTTGAAAACAAAACGAAGAGAATGACTAAAGCTCAAGGTCCATATGCTTCACATGACTGCATCTATAGCATCTACAGCTTCGTACATTTACCTGAAGCTTCCCTAACGACACAAAAGAACTATTTAATGAGCTCAGGACTTTGTGGGAAAGGCCATGTCCAAGATAAAATACTGAAATACTTATCTGCCTACCGTTGATCACCCCGAGTTACTTAAACATCGGCAAAGCCTTAAGCCTCTTTTCCTTAATTAAGTAGCGTGTCTCAGAGAGCTAAGCGGCTTTGGGTTTTGAGTTTGCTCAAGACGAACTCATGGCATTCTTAAAATTCCATATGTGCTCCACCTAAACGACCTCAGTTTTCACAATGTTTTTCTGTCTGACACTCAATTATGTTACCGTAATGATCAGAAACGATTGTAGATGTCACAAAGGCATACATCTTAATAAAACACGTAGGAATCGACCAGCTCTGATTTTGTGCTGATGGGTCTCAGTTATCACCATTCTGGAAAAATAGTCAGTGAACTGCAACATGTATATAAGACAGTAGCATGTTGTAGACTCTGTGCGCTTCTGTCCATATACTCAGTGGTCTGTGTTGGTAGATCTGGTTGTCTTCATCGACATCTACCCTCTTTGTATTCCACAGCTTTGGGGGAATTGTTTCAGTCAGAGCATGGTTTGCAGGCAACTGTCTGTTATAGACTTGTAAAAGTGTATCAAATCTAATTATGAAACGGAAATATTTTCTCTAATACATTAGAAACATTTTAAATCATTGTGACGTTGAACATGAAACATGTGTATTGACATTTATATATTCCTTGATGCCTTGTTTTCTTGTTGTGTCGAAAATAAGAACCGAATGTCAGAAGACTGAGAGGTCTGGCCAGAAGACTGAACCACATGTGATCTTTACTTGATGGTCAGTTTTGCTGGATTTCTGAATCCACACACACACACAAGTACGCGTGCGTGCAAACATGTAAACACGCTCTTGAACAGATTTTGAACAAATCCCAGCCCAAGCTCTCTCCTTCTCTCTTTAAATGTGCAGGTGATGTAAATATCATGTAACATTCGGTTTACCTCCTCTTCTAACTGATTTGCAAAACAAGGATAAACTCAAAATAGTAGGTTTAAATGACATGAAAGAGACTCATGACTTGTATACTCAGTATGTAATATTAGAGCTTCAGTCATTTGAGACGTTTTTCTGTGTCAAAGATCTGTTTCAATATTATTCTGTGGCGGTCAGTAACTTTCAAAATTCGAAGAAGAGGAAGATGTAGAAGAAAGAGACAAAAAGAAAAAGAAAAGAAAGGACAAAAAAGAAAGAAAAGAAAAAAGCAAGCAAGCAAGCAAGCAAGCAAGCAAGCAAGAAAGCAAGAAAGATAGAAAGTTAGAAAGAAAAAAATAAAAGAAAATGAAAAAGCAAAGGTATGGTTGTGTTCTACTAACAACGTCCAATTTTAAGGAAAAGAACATTTCAGGCAAAACAGAAAAGATCTCTGATTCTACATGTAAAAGTTCAACATGCCAGGGAACGGCATGGAACTAGAAACATTTGCCTATTACCCTCACAATCAATGTGGCAAAGTAGCTTGTACAATCATCTGATGCTGGGAGGTTGGAATTTCAAACCTCCATAAGTTTACGACGTGCTGGTGACTTTCAGTCTCACTAAGGCCTACCCACAACTCTCCGTGCTATGAGCTTATCGAGAGCATTTGGATCATCCAGTGGAATTCCATCCACTTCCTGAGCTCATCGAGAGCATTTGGATCATCCAGTAGAATTCCATCCACTTCCTGAGCTCATCGAGAGCATTTGGATCATCCATGGAATTCCATCCACTTCCTGATCTCACCGAGAGCATTTGGATCATCCAGTGGAATTCCATCCACTTCCTGATCTCACTGAGAGCACTTGGATCATCCAGTGGAATTCCATCCACTTCCTGACCAACACTGCCGGTGTCTGTATTTCTCAGGATGGATGACGTCAGGATTTAATAATCATGAAAGAAAGCCTGGAGTATTAGCCCCGTCAAACAGTCTTAAAGCGAAATGGACTTCCATATCATCATGACTATCATCCTATCATCCCCAATCTTGTGTAACACCTTAGCAGTGTGACAATAATTGTCCCATACTCTGTACGGCCCTACTCGTATGGCAAGCTTAGTTTGGGTGAGTAAGGACGTGTGTTAGAGAACCGAACTGAATGGCTCCATTGCAATCACACAAAGGCGGTCAGAAAACAGGGCACTTAATATTAGGTTATTCTCACAGTGCTGCTATTTCTTTACGCATGGAAAGAAAGCTAAACATTGTTATGTGATGTAACAACATGGGCCATGCCCATTCAGATATAAATCGCATTTTGGGTTCTCTGTGGGATGCATATCTGACCCAAATTTGGTCACGATCCATTGACAGAAGCAAGGACACCCTTGATATTGAATACGAGCATGCAAAATGAGGCTGACATACATTTTCATTAGAATCATTTTAATTAGTGTGGTTAAAAAAAAATAAAAGAGGATAATAATGCTATTGCAACAGATTCCACTATATTTTGGGATAAGAAATACATTTTGCATAATCCTAACCTTGAAAGTTGAGCAAGCGTAATTAAACTTGTAAAGCAAGCCAGTCACATTTGTAAAGTATCAATCAATCATGCAATTATCAACTGAACACTCATTTAACTTAACCAACCTTCCAAACAAACACACAAACCAAAACGTGTGTTAACGGGCAGTTAAGCTCTCTCGCGTCCTATGATCTAACGCGTGAATATATGGCTGCTTCACTACGGTTGACATTTCTTTTATCCCAACTCTAACCGCCCAACAACTTTTGGCCTTGGTATCGGCAGTCGATTCACAGAGAAAACCTATTCCAACGTTGAAGTTTTGGGGAAGACCTAGGTTGTATCCCCTCGCAAAATCCAAGAAAGAGCTAAAATGTATCTCATAAGTCCTCTTTAGCTGAGTCTGGACCAGCTGCCTTACATCGTCATGATTGTTTGATAATACGTGATAAAAGGGAAAGCATCAAGGTGTAGCTGATACGTGATAAAAGGGAGAGCATCAAGGTGTAAATGATACGTGATAAAAGGGAAAGCATCAAGGTGTAGATGATACGTGATAAAAGGGAAAGCATCAAGGTGTAGCTGATATGTGATAAAAGGGAAAGCATCAAGTTGTAGATGATACGTGATAAAAGGGAAAGCATCAAGGTGTAGATGATACATGATAAAAGGGAAAGCATCAAGGTGTAGCTGATATCTGGTAAAAGGGAAAGCATCAAGGTGTAAATGATACATGATAAAAGGGAAAGCATCAAGGTGTAGATGATACGTGATAAAAGGAAAGCATCAAGGTGTAGATGATACGTGATAAAAGGGAAAGTATCAAGGTGTAGATGATACGTGATAAAAGGGAAAGCATCAAGGTATAGATGATACATGATAAAAGGAAAAGCATCAAGGTGTAGTTGATGCGTGATAAAAGGGAAAGTATCAAGGTGTAGATGATATCTGATAAAAGGGAAAGCATCAAGGTGTAGATGATACATGATAACAGGAAAAGCATCAAGGTGTAGATGATACGTGATAAAAGGAAAAGCATCAAGGTGTAGTTGATGCGTGATAAAAGGGAAAGTATCAAGGTGTAGATGATACGTGATAAAAGGAAAAGCATCAAGGTGTAGATGATACATGATAAAAGGGAAAGCATCAAGGTGTAGATGATACATGATAAAAGGGAAAGTATCAAGGTGTAGATGATACGTGATAAAAGGAAAGCATCAAGGTGTAGATGATACGTGATAAAAGGGAAAGTATCAAGGTGTAGATGATACATGATAAAAGGGAAAGCATCAAGGTGTAGATGATACATGATAAAAGGGAAAGTATCAAGGTGTAGATGATACGTGATAAAAGGGAAAGCATCAAGGTGTAGATGATACGTGATAAAAGGAAAGCATCAATGTGTAGATGATACGTGATAAAAGGAAAGCATCAAGGTGTAGATGATACGTGATAAAAGGAAAGCATCAAGGTGTAGATGATACGTGATAAAAGGAAAGCATCAAGGTGTAGATGATACGTGATAAAAGGGAAAGTATCAAGGTGTAGATGATACATGATAAAAGGGAAAGTATCAAGGTGTAGATGATACATGATAAAAGGAAAAGCATCAAGGTGTAGTTGATGCGTGATAAAAGGGAAATCATCAATGTGTAGATGATATCTGATAAAAGGGAAAGCATCAAGGTGTAGATGATACGTGATAAAAGGGAAAGCATCAAGGTGTAGATGATACGTGATAAAAGGGAAAGCATCAAGGTGGCAACACCATTTCTCTAAATCATTTTCTTTCTGGCAAAGAGGAAGAAAACGAAGAAGCTGGAACACAGCAGATGATCACGCAGACGACGTTTTGACGAAAATAGTTCCACGTTGTATCGCTCTACCGAAGACGACGAGACGGATAAAGGAGAGTAAGATCCCTATTTGAAGTCAGACGAAAAGATGGAGTGATCCAAAGGAGCCTAGGCAAATCAATAGGAAGATGGAGGAACAGGACTCACATCAAACGTGGGGCTTTTCCCCCCACACTCGGAAGTGACCTCTGCTGATTCCATTTGACGTTCATTATCGCAGTGTCTGTGTCTATAGTTACTGCTGATTGCTAGTTTCATACAAGTATTTCATGTGGAAGACACAGATCTGATCCTTTAAATCAGTTCATTTTGTAATTTGTTGTAGACATTTCTTTCCTGTCCTGTCTCTGTTTCTTTTTTTTTTTTTTTTTTACTACTCTGTACATTTGTGTATCTCTACTTCTCTCTCTGTCCGCTATATGTGTGTGTTTATAAGAGAGAGAAAAAGGAAGATAGAGATAGCAAGAGAGTGAAGAGAGAAGGAGAAAGGCAGAGACAGACAGACAGACATTGACCTATAGATGCAAGTGGGCACATTTCAGGAAACTGTGATAACTATCGGATAATTGCGTTCCATTTATCTACTGAAATGCCCAGTGCATTGCCTTTTTCGTCATGACAATGCTTAGGTCCTTCAAAATTGTCTGAATACATTGTTTACAGAAACACTCCTGCTGCTGGTCGCCCAGGCTTGGCAGACTCCAAAACCGTCCCAACGAAACTTATAGCCAACAACAGAGATTATCTTCACCAGCTCAATGAAATATTAGGGAATTTACCTCTCTGTTGTTTGTGCCCATAAATCTAGTAAATTAGTTTCTTTGTTGTCTGTGCCTGTATCGTTTTGTCAGTGAAATAGGCATTCTAGTTCTTTTTTTTTTCTTTGCCTCTGATTTTTACTATCTAGAAAGTCTTACGAAATGACAGCATATCAACCTGGACAATTGGTCCAGGGCAAATGCAGAAAAGTACTTATTTTCCCAAACAGAGTGCCTTCCTGATCAAAACTGAATTATTGTGGATTGAGATGGATAACCTAGGTGAATTTTATCATAAGCAATATTCATATTTTATCTTGTACTTTTTTACTGTGAGTTTACATATGTCACACACATCTCTGTACGTGTTTTGAAGGTGATTCTGCACACCACAGAGCTGAACTTTATTTAGTGTTCAGTTGTTTATGGCTTATGCTCATGCTAATGCAGGCACGTTGGCTTTCTTTGATAGATTTGTGGTCTCATGATGTAACATTCTGATTTTGTGTCGGAAGACATCCCATTTGAGAACAACTGCATACTTTCATTTCATGATGTTAAGACTTTATGTAACATTTTCATTCTTTTGTTTATTTCCACTCCACATTTCGTGTTCATGCCTTTTATTCATACGTTTTCGTGTTTGAGTTTGTTGTCACATGATTATTGTTTATGTTGTAATTCTCTGGTGCTCTCTTATGAGCAAAAACTCAAAGCAAATTAAATATCATCATCATCAGGTGCCCTGCCGCATGGCGTTGGCGATCCATGGACTTCCATCTGTATCTATCTCTTGTTGCCCAAGCATCTCCTCCACCTCCTCGTCTTCAAGCCTCTCCGCAAGTCCGTCTAGCATTTTCTCCCTGGGTCTACCTGGTGCTCTCTTTCCCTCCAGCTTTCCCGTTGTGACCAGTTGCTCCAAATCCCCTTCCTCATAAAATGGCCTATAATGTTGCCTGTCTTTTCCTAATCTTCCTTATGAGTGATCTACTTGTGTCTGCCTCCATCAAGACTGTCTCGTTTGTTTTCTTTGCTGTCCATGGAATTCTCAACATTCTTCTTAGAAACCACATCTCGGCCGAAGCTATATATACGACATATTCCTTCTCTTGAATTTGTCTCTACGACAATTCTTTACAGCACACGGCTAAACCTTGTCTATAGACTTCTGTCTGGCACCCTTGTCCCAACACCACATAATTAACCAGACAGAGAGATACAGCTGAGAGGAATGACAGCAGACCATGAATAATGTTTCATGCAGGGAGACAGGAAAAGGCGAGATGCTGGAGTGAGACAA
The DNA here is from genome assembly GCA_030674185.1 of Monoplex corrugatus. Taxonomy (NCBI): domain Eukaryota; kingdom Metazoa; phylum Mollusca; class Gastropoda; order Littorinimorpha; family Ranellidae; genus Monoplex; species Monoplex corrugatus. The sequence continues at coordinate 28,063,828 of CM060312.1, read as the reverse complement.
CAGTGAAAAAAGAATAAATTGATCACAGTTCTCAACGTGAAACCTTTTATTCGTGTACCTGCTTTATTCTGGTGTATACTATTTTGTTCATTTTTCAAGGTTCAGAAGATGTTTTTTTTTTTCGATTAAAGAGCATTTCTTTTATTCAACAGCTATTTAAAGGTGGACACACTCGTTTCATTGTCTTAATGATGGGATATGTACAATGAAAGAGAATGTCACTGGGTCACAGTGGTAAGCTCAGTTGACTGATGATGCGCAAGGATTCAACAGTTTAAATCTTTTGGTGTTTGTTTTTCCAAATCAGCCAGCTCCTGCCAAAAGAAGATTTCAAGAGTTGATGACACTCAGAGTACAAAAATAATATTAACCTGAATATAAAAGATTTATGAGGATGATAAATACAAATACACTCAGAGTACTTTTTTCCCAACAGCTCCATTCTTTTATTCACACATTCACTCCTTCGGTCGTTCAATCTGTTTTTCCATTAGAAACTTGTGTTGTCCAGAAATGATTTATTAATCATCTCTCGGCTGTTTTCAATTTGATTCATATAATGGTGGCCAATACAGAAGATCTGATCTATGTCTTAAGTCACGTGGAGTGCGTGGCCTAATGGTTAAAACACCTACCTATGACACGAAAAACCCTGGTTCGAATTACGGATTAGACAAGGATTTTTCTCTCTCCTCCACTAGATCTTAACTGGTCGCCTAGGTGTTAGTCTTTGAGGTGAGACATTAAACATTACATTCTCAGCAAACGTTTGAGCTTATATTGCAACAAGGGAGTTGTCCCTGACAAACACTGTGTAGGAAATTTCACTTTTCATTAGGTAAGTAGAAATACACATACAGAAAAAAAAGAAAACAAAATTGGGTAGCGCTACAGTTCGGTGACATACTCTCTCGGGAAGAGCAGTCTAATTTTCACATGGTAAAATCCATTGTGACAAAATAATAAGAATAATAATAGTAAAAAATGATACTAATGATAATAATGATTATATATGTTAATAATATCTAACAATGTTCATACTCCTACTGCTACTACAACTAATAATAATAACGATAATAATAATGATAATAATACAAAGAAATATAAGATAGAATGTACCAACACACACACACACACACACACACAGCACACATACACACACACGCACACACACATACACGCACACACACACACACACACACACACACACACACACACACACACACACACACACACACACACACAAGTCCGTCTCTGAGGCATTAGTAAACATCAGTATGCCATATCCATCCTATTTCCCGTTATATAACGCACACAGATTTTGTTAAACATCATTTATGTCGCATGCATTAATGTAAGCTACCGTTGATAAAACACACACACAAGATCATTATTTATGGGACAACGCAATTATCGCTCGGAACTGTTCATTTTCTGCGTTACAATCTCAACTGAAAAGAGAATCTGGTTTGAGTTTTAGTTATCTATTAATAAATGTCAATTTGAGGGTCGATTTATTCCATGCAATCCTGATCTAACATTGGCGATGTCAGTAGTATAGATACATAACATGTACTTCCTCACGTCATCATTTCAAATAAAATAGCATTGTGTTCCTGTTGCAAAGCCAGAACAAGATTGAGGCAGCCGAAATGTGGTTTCTGTGAAGAATTTTGAGAGTTCCATGGACAGCAAAGAAAACAAACGAGACAGTCCTGATGGAGGCAGACACGAGAAGATCATTCATAAGGAAGATTAGGAAAAGACAGGCAACATTTATTGGCCATTTTATGAGGAAAGGGGAATTAGAGCACCTGGTTACAACAGAAAAGCTGGAGGGAAAGAGAAGCACCAGGTAGACCCAGGGAGGAAATCTTGGACGGACTTGCAAGGTGGCTAAGGACAGAGAGGGTGGAAGATGTGCTTGCGGTAATAAGGGATAGATACATATGGAGGGCCATGATCGCCAACTCCATGCGGCAGGGCACATGATGATGACGATGATGAATGTTGACGTAGGGATCCAGAAACGGCGACGGCGAAGGTCAACAGGAAGCAGAGGCAGTGATCCCATCAATACCACCATACTTTCTTCCAGAACAGCTGTCCATTTCCACGACCGCTCACACACACCCACATCTGTCACATGACGCAGGAACACCCGGTGATTGGTGGAAAACAGCATCAGCACGTGCAGCACATGGAGAGAAGACGGGCAGAAACGTGAGAGGACTACAGATGAACCGGCTGCAGGAAGGTGACTGAATGAGATGTAGGAATGAGTGGAAAGGTTTTACAGCAATGACAGAGTGTTTGGTTTTTGCGTAAATGTCACTCTATTTAATGGTGATGATAATGGATTCAGCCTTCTTTGGTAACCGTGTCTTTCCTGATCTGAGTACATTGCCTTTGCTGCTGGGCTTTGGTTTGAGGCTGACTGTGCTGTTCGTGTCCTGTTTGCACGGCCAGCAATTTAGCCAAGAGTTCTATTCTGGGAAGATAGTGGTGGACATATAGAACCTGGTGGAAGCAAAAATAAAGAAATGTAAAAAATCGGATAACTTTGTTATCCTTAGTATTGCTTACGAATTGAGAGAAAGAGAGAGAGAGAGAGAGAGAGAGAGAGAGAGAGAGAGAAGAGAGAGAGAGAGAGAGAGCAGACAGACAGACAGACAGACAGAGCTAGAGAGACAAAGAGAGGCAGAGACAGAGAGATCTGTGGAAAGCATGAGGGAGTTTGGAATCTCGTGAAGAGGGATTTACAGCACTCAGGGAATTCCATATGTGCTCCGCCCACCCAAATCTGCTAGTAATTATCTGGAGAATTTTTTAGCCTGGACAGCAGAACCCCATATCCTGGTGAGATCTTGAATTGGGGGCACGGGGGAGTGGGCGGGTGTGATTGGAGCGAGACTTCTGAAGCACAAAAGCTGAAACAATCCGATAGATGGGCGCATTACGACAGACAGCAAATAGGCCAAATTTTACGTTGCAGGCTGCTGGGGTTGAACTCAACACTATTGCGTCTACTGACAAGAAAAAAGATTCTAGCCGACCTGAAGGCAGAGCCCACGACGCCAGCGTTATCATCATTGCATTTTAACCCTTTGACTCCTGCACCCTATCTGCCAACTGCAAAAGCGTAACCCTTTGATTCCCTCACCCTACCTACCAGCTTCCTGCAGGAAGCTGGTGGATAGGGTGAGGGAATCTAAGGGTTACGCTTTTGCTTCGCCAGCATGGTCGGCTATGTAACATGCTAGTGGACTTGGCACGGAAGTGAAAGGGTTAACCAACTGAACAAACGGGCTAAATTTTTAGATAAACTTGCCATCAACCCTGTTACTTACTGAGTCACTTTCATTGAGCAAAAGGGCTAAATTTTTAGACAAACTTGCCATCAACCCTGTTACTTACTGAGTCACTTTCATTGAGCAAAAGGGCTAAATTTTTAGACAAACTTGCCATCAATCCTGTTACTGTGTCACTTTCATTGAGCAAAGGGGCTAATTTTAAGATAAACTTGCCATCAACCCTGTTACTTACTGTGTCACTGTCATTGAGCAAAGGGGCTAATTTTAGGACAAACTTCATTGAGCAAAGGGGCTAATTTTAAGACAAACTTGCCATCAACCTTATTACTTACTGCGTCACTTTCATTGAGCGAAGGGGCTAATTTTAAGACAAACTTGCCATCAACCTTATTACTTACTACGTCACATTCATTGAGCAAAGAAGCTAATTTTAAGACAAACTTGCCATCAACCCTTTACTTAACGCGTCATTTTCCTTGAGCAAAGGACTTAAATTTTAAGACAAGCTTGCCATCCACCCTATTACTTAACGCGTCATTTTCATTGAGCAAAGGAGTTAATTTTTAAGACAAGCTTGCCATCCACCCTATTACTTAACGCGTCATTTTCATTGAGCAAAGGACTTAAATTTTAAGACAAGCTTGCCATCCACCCTGTTACTTACTGCGTCACTTTCATTGAGCAAAGGTGTTAATTTTAAGACAAGCTTGTCATCCACGCTGTTACTTACTGCGTCACTTTCATTGAGCGAAGGGGCTAATTTTAAGATAAACTTGCCATCCACCCTGTTACTTAACGCGTCACTTTCATTGAGCAAAGCGCTAAATTTTAAGACAAACTTGCCATCAACCCTATTACTTAATGCGTCACTTTCATCGAGCAAAGAAGCTAATTTTAAGACAAACTTGCCATCAACCCTGTTACTTAATGCGTCACTTTCATCGAGCGCTTAGATTTGATTTTATCAAGATTTTGCGCTATATAAATATTGTAATTATTTTTATTATTATTATTACTTAATACGTCACTTTCATTGAGCGAAGGGGTTAATTTTAAGAAAACTTGCCAACCATCCTGTTACTTACTGCGTCATTTTCATTGAGCAAAGGAGTTAATTTTAAGACAAGCTTCCCATCCACCCTGTTACTTACTGGGTCACTTTCATTGAGCAAAGGGGCTAATTTTAAGATAAACTTGCCATCAACCCTGTTACTGCGTCAGTTTCATTGAGCAGAAGGGCTAAATTTTTAGACAAACTTGCCATCAGCCCTGTTACTGCGTCACTTTCATTGAGCAAAGGGGCTAATTTTAAGATAAACTTGCCATCAACCCTGTTACTTACTGCGTCAGTTTCATTGAGCAAAGGGGCTAAATTTTCAGACAAACTTGCCATCAGCCCTGTTACTGCGTCACTTTCATTGAGCAAAGGGGCTAATTTTAAGACAAACTTGCCATCAACCTTATTACTTAATGCGTCACTTTCATTGAGCGAAGGGGATACATTTTAAGACAAACTTGCCATCAGCCCTGTTACTGCGTCACTTTCATTGAGCAAAGGGGCTAATTTTAAGACAAACTTGCCATCAACCTTATTACTTAATGCGTCACTTTCATTGAGCGAAGGGGCTAATTTTAAGACAAACTTGCCATCAGCCCTGTTACTGCGTCACTTTCATTGACTTCATTCCCGTGGTGACGAAATATCAAGTTGGGGCCTACGTCAAGAAAAGTGGATTGCCTTAATTCCGCTTGATTAAAGACACACGCATGAAGTGGTGCTATTAACCTCTTCCCTCCCCTGTGTGTCTGGTCAGGTCAGTACAGTACAGAGACACACTATAGGAGACTTGAGTGTCGTTTAATGGTGATACTGTTGAGACAGTGCAGGATAGTTTTAGTATTCCCGCTGAGACTGTCAAGTCTTGTAAACATAAATCCATTCAAAAACCAAAGCTGCACTGTTTCAGATTCAGCTTCAGTTATTTTCGATACGTGCAGTATTTCCAGTTTCAGATTGAATTCTGTTAGCGCCAATATCACAGACGTTATGAGATGGAAAAAAATCCAAAATGGTCATGCCATAATCTATTACCACGCACAAAAAGCAATGTGCTGATAAGCTCTTGAAGTTCAGCAAAATTCATAGATTTTACATGCTATTGTGTATATTTCTCTCAATCGGTGTTTGAAACAAACTTATGCCATCTGTAAGTTCCTATGAAGTAAAACAAAAACAAACAGCCCCCCCCCCTCCCCCAACATGACAAAATAAGATGAAAGCTCACAACTTAGCCTCTAATCTCAATTTGTTAGAAACAAGGCCAGTATGTTATCATTCATATACTGGCAAAGTCCCAAGACCCCATAAACATAACATTACCAGTTGTCAAAATAAGTTTCTAAACCAGTAACACAGTCTCTACTATTGTCATATCTGTTCATACATATAGTTTACACATAGCTTGACTGTTGGTCTTACTAAAGAACTCGATATGTTACAATAAAATCACATGTGGTCGAATAAAATTCCGTCAAAACGAAAAGAGAAAATAATAAAGGCTTTTTCTTTAAACAAGATAATGTTATTTGAACTTTTTTTACGTGACAGTCAAGCCCTTTTAAGAAGAAACAATTCTGAATTTCACATGTCTGCAGCTGATTATACACGGTTTCAGACAATATGCATGTATGATTTCATTATTAAGGTAAACTGTGTATAATGCATTCGCATACACACGTGGGCGTGGGTGTGCGCGTTCATACACACATATAAGCACACGCAAACACATACACCACACCACACACACACACACACACACACACAACACACCACACATACACACACACACATACACACACATGCACACACACACACACACACACATACACACACACACACACACACACACACATACACACACACACATACACACACCACACACACACCACTACACACCATCACACACACACACTACACACTCACACACACACACCTACACACTCACACACACACACCACTCACACTACACACACACACACACTACATCACACACACAACACACACACACACACAACACACACAAACACACACACACACACACACACACACACACACACACACACACACACACACACACACACACACACACACACACACATAAATGAAACAAACAAATCAACAAAAGAAAGAACAAAAGAAGAAGAAATATATATAGATATAAAGAAAGGGCAGTCCCATATTTGACATGAAATGGAGGAGGAACATAAATAAAGCCAACAGTAATTTATTCAGGAAAAAAGATTGATCCCAAACGGCAAATAATATGCGTAAAGAACATACACAAACTGAACAGCAGGAATTATCAGCTCACATGGCGTACTCAGATAGAACAAAGCATTTCAGTGTCCACTTCCCTCTGCTGCACCCCAACCATAAGTATGAAGAGTTTTACATACTGGTCTGTTTCTAAAAACGTCAAATAATCTTCTAATCTAAAGAAAACAAACATACCACGGTGCTTATTGTTTATAGTTGATATCTACGTGGATTTATAACAACAGTAAGAATTATAATAGTGAAATCTAATTTTCCATTATATGTGATGATAAAGTGGACAATGTGTTTTGTACATTTTTCTTTTCTTTTTTTTAATTCAAAATATTTTAATCAAACTAACACGCACAAAGCATTAAAACATGATTTCTACATTTTCAGTAGTCACTATGGTGCATTGAAAAAAATGTAAAGAACAAACAAACAAACTGTGTTATTGCATCTTTTATTATCGTTAATATGATCGTCATCATCATCATTGTTGTCATGATATCGCTGCTTTAAGTATCGTCCCAAAGTCATTTGATAGTGGGTGATATGAGTTGAAATATTCCGAAAGGCCCGCGCAATTTAATGGGTTGAAGCATCTCGCCTATTTATTTGTTTCTGTCTGTCTGTCTGTCTGTCTGTCTGTCTGTCTATCTGTCTGTCAGTCTCTCTCTCTCTCTCGCTTTCTCTCTCTCTTTGTCTCTGTTTGTCTGTCTGTCTCTCTATCTCTCTGTCTGTCTCTCTCTCTCTCTCTCTCTCTCTCTCCTCTCTCTCTTTCTCTTTCTCTCTCACCCCCTCTCTCTCTCAATTGAGTAGAATGCAAGGCTGATAAAAAAGAAAAAAAAAGAAAAAAAAAATTAGATCAAAAATGAAGTCACCAGCAGTCTTCGATTACACACAGCGGAACGCCTACTCAGTTTTTAGCTGAGCCCCCACACTAATCCCGCGGAACACGCTAGCCTCAGATAAAGGGAGCTAATTATGTCCGTTGTCTGCCCTTGATCTACATCACAAACTAGCGGTAAGATTAAAAGGTCTACGAACGCCGGAGTCTGTGCAGGAACTTCAAGGAATCAACCGGGTGACGTCACCGAAGGATAATAGAGCCTCCAAATTAAAACCGCTGACATCGAAAGAGCCTATAAAGAAGCTTGAACTCTCCCTGCGAGCAGTATAGGAAAATGAAGACAGGGAGCAAGAGGCGTCATCTGTTTTGGGTGGATGTAGGAGACAGAAGCCCCAAATTGCCACATGTGAGATGCGTTGTTTCAGAAAAAACTGTCAACAAGATCAGACGCCACACGATGAGAAACACCAAGATTAGAACAATGGTGAAGACAAGATCGGTTAGTGCATCATCATGTCCATCAACAGAGAATTAAGCGGCGTGGTCATCTAACCAGAATGCGACCCTGCCAGCTGGCTCAGCATACATGGGATGATACTAACATAAATACTATCCACTACTACTAGTACTACTAGTACTACTACTGCTACTACTAGTAGTAGTACTAAAAATGAAAATGAAAAGATAATAATAATGATAGTATTAGTAGTATTAGTAGTAGTAGTGGTGGTGGTGGTAGTAGTAGTAGCAGTAATGATTATGATAATGATGATACAATAATGAACTAGTAGTAGTAGTAGTAGTGCTGCTATTGCTACTATTTTTACTGCTGCTGCTGCTGCTGCTGCTGCTACTACTACTACTGCTGCTGCTGCTGCTGCTACTACTACTACTATTACTACTACTACTACTACAACTACTAATGATAATAATAATGATGATAATGATATTGATGATGATGATGATGATGATGATGATGATGACGACGACGACGACGACGACGATGACCACCCTTTAACTCCCGCACCCTGTCCACCGTTAGCCTTCACTTCAAACCATGCTAGCAAAGGAAAAACAGCAGGAAGCTGGTGGATAGGGTGAGGGAATCAAAAGGCTATTAAGTTTTTGCAACTGGTGGATAGAGTACGGGAATCAAAGGGTTAATAATGTTGATGAGGAGGAGGAGGAGGACGACGACGACGATAACAATGACGACGACGAGGATAATGATGATAAGGAGGATGATAACGATGACAATGACTATTTGTTCATCATCTCGGCTCGCAAGAGCTCTAAACACGACAGACAAAGACAGACACGTGTAAATCAAACACATGCCAACCTCTATTGTATGACAAAAACAGATAAACGATAATGTATCTGATGTTAAAGAAGGTATGAAAATGAATGAAAACATGTACTTTTTTTTATGCCAATCAGTCAAGCAAAAGGAAACAAAAAGCCTTTGAAAGAACAAAACAATGATTACATTTCTCTCTCTCTCTCTATTACATAACATGCAACACACACACACACACATAACACACATATACACACACGCAAGCACGCATGCACGCGCACGCGCACACAGACATCCAAACGTTTGTAAGCATACACACATACACACGCACACACACACACACACACACACACACACACACACACACACACAAGCACACACACACAAGCACACACCCACATGCGCACACACAGGGATAGACCCAAGCAGGGTCTGCTTGGGTTCGTTCGTTGCAAGACGTTAAATCAGGCAACGAACGAACCCAAGCAGACAGACAGACAGACAGACAGACAGAGAGACAGAGACAGAACAGACAGAGACAGAGAGAAAGAAAGAGAGAGAGACAGACATTGAGACCTGAGAAAAGACATGGACAGTGCAGTTACGACTGTTTTCTTTGTTCATGCACCACATGACCATTAGCTTAGCCAGCCATCCATCCATCCTGTTGTCTGTGTGGGTCACAAGCCACACATCCCCATACACCGTACTTAGCCTTCCTATAATCACCGGTTGCTATGCTGCTAATGCATGAAAGTATTAACAAGCAAGACTTGTCTGGTGTACTCTTAACAACCACTAAGAATAAGCAGCAGCACATTTTGCTGATGGAGAACAGCAGTTCTGTTTGCCTGCAACATTCTTTTAAGAAATGTCTTCTACATAATTTTGTACTGATGCTGAGTGTAATCATTTTATTTCATATTGCTTATATCCCAGCCGACCACTAGAGCCATATCAGGGCTAACACCACGTCAAAAAGAAAAGAACAACCCGTTAAGATAACTGAGTGTAATCAATACGTCTTATCTCTGAGTACGTTTTCATTTAAGCGCTGATTTTACATCTGCTGTTTTTGTGTTGCTAATTGGCACAAATGGGGTATGGGGTAGTTTTTCAGGAACACGGCCATGAGTTTTGTGATAATAAAATCCCAAATGATCAGTCACAGATAATTCATCTTTTTAACAAATACTTCATTTCATGATCTGACAAAGAAAGACACAAGCTAAATTTCATATATTCGTACTAGAACCTAAATGGATTTATACTTAGCCATTCTTTTCATAAGTGAACGGGTAAGCTGTAACAAAAGAAAGAAATGTTGCTGTGGTGTTGTTTTATTCATTTTAGTGAATGTTCTTTTAGGACTGAATATTGTCTGTCTTCTGTTTCTGTATATTTACCCCCCTTTTTTTTTTATTCTTTTACAAAAGTCCCATGCAACAGCACTTTATCTGACAGTATAAGGCAGCATGTTCATGCTCTCTGGCTCCAGTTTGATTAATACGTTAAAGGCACTTGAAAATTATCAGAAAGCTTTATGGACACTACATTTTCTACTGCCGCCAGAAACAGTCCACATAAATCTAACCTTTACTGTTGACTTAAACAGGCAAACTTGACTTAGCTAGAACAAATGAGCAATCCAACGAACAAGCAAGAAAAAAAGCAAACGTACAAACAAACACACAAGCAAGCAAGCAAACAATGAATCAAACAAACAAACAAACAAATAAACAAACAGACAGACAAACTTATGACCACTGTTTCCCTCAAGTGAGCAATATGAAATCTAATTGTATATCATCCTCCGTTGAGTTTTGGTCATTGTGCCCTTAACTGTCACTACTATTTGACAATCTAAACAGCGACGGCAACACCAATCCCACCTTCATTTGCATTCCTGGAAAAAGCGAGGACATAACGAAGCTGCTGGAATATATCAGACAGTCAAGCAGACGACATTTTGAACGAAATACCTCAGTGTATTGCTCCACTGAACCCGACGAGACGGACAAAGGAGGATAGGATCCCTATTTGATGTCAAATGAATAGATGAAGTGATCCAAAGATGTCTGGGCAATTCAATGGGAAAATGGAGGAACAGGACTCACACATCAAACGTGGGGCTTTTTCCCACCCTCGGAAGTGACCTCTGTTGAGTCCATGTGACGCCAATTATGACAGTGTCTGCATCTTCAGTTACTGCTGATTTCTGGTTTCCTGAAAGCATTTAAGGAAAATGTAGATCTGAGGGAGAAGAGTGGCAGAATGGTTGAGACGTTCGCCTGCCAATAACTAAACTCGAGGTTCCAGGCTTTGCTCCCCGCAGAGGCCTCGACTTTTCTCCTCAGTTTGACCTAAAATCAAACTGAACGTCTGGTCCTTCAGAAGGGGACGAAAAACGAGTCGGACCCATGTGCCTTCTGGCTGGGTACGTTAAAGATCCACGGCAGTTGAAAATCGTAAAGAGCAGGGCATTGCCCTGCTGACTTGGTAAAAAAATATTGAGGAGATGGATTGATTTCCCAGGTCCCAGTCCTTGAAGACCAATTAGCCTTCTTGTCTTTCTGAAGTCTTGGTTTAAAAAATGTGAATATGAATATGAATGAGAAGAGGGATGGGCATCGCCCTCGTGGTGCTAGCCTCGAGAAAAGTTGAGGTCTCTGCCACGTCACTCCCTTACGAGCCCAGAGTTATAGAACTATCTGGGTAAGACCTCAGGACCTGGCCAGCTTGTGGGTTTATGTGCAGGTTTGTGCCGTGATCATTCTGGATATCTTCTCCGTCACAAAAGCTGAAACAATGATTTCAACTTCTTTTTACTGGTCAGTTTTGTGTTGTTTTGAGAAGAAATCAAATATGAAAAGGCATCTTTATCGTTATCATCATCATTATTATCACCTGATGCTTTCATCATAACTGTCACTTCATTCGATTGTAAATAATAATACTTATTCACACAAAAATTGTAATTCCATAATGTTAAAAGTTTCTGTAAGGTTTCAAATCTTATGCTTCCCCAACTTTTATAGAAAGGAAATCGTCACATGTGTTCTTGAGATTTAGCTGACAGGCACATAGAACTATACAGGTTAGCAAATTGTAATCTGTATATCCATGTGTCTGTGTACATGTATCTGTGTGTCTCTCTGTGTGTGTCTGCTTGTCTGTGTATGTCTGTCTATCTGTCTCCTCTCCCTCTCCCCCCCCCTCCCATCACGCCCCTCACCCCTCAACTTGTGAAAATCAGGATTGATAGATGGAAAAGGAAAAGACAGACAATAACAGAAATGAAGTCTCTAGCACTCTTCAATAACGCGCAGGAAGGAACGCCAACAAAATTTCCCTCAGTCCATACTAATCCCACAGAACACGCTATCCCCGGACGAAGGGAGGTAATTACACCCCTTGTCCCTGTTTGATCTACGTCACAAAAATAGCCGCAGGATTAAAATCTTCATGAGCGCTGAAGTCTACACAGGAACGGAAGGATCAGCCAGATGACGTCGCCAGCGGATAATGGAGTTCTCCAAAATAAAACCACTGACATCATAAGAGTCAATACAGAACTTTGAACTGGCCCTGTATGGCTGCTGTTTAGAGAAAATGAGGACAGGAGACAGAGCATGTTCCTTCTATGGGTAAAGAAGGGGACAAGGCGAAACAGAGGTGTAGACGTGGAGCATAGAAGACAAAGGTAAGGATGATAATTTTGATGAAGATAATTTTCCTTCAAATCTTTGAACTGAATTTTGTTTTCAATTCAGGACAGGGGACTGTTGGTTCAGATCGCCAGTCTATGACAGTTGTGATGTGTGCTTGTGTGTGTGGTGTGTGTGTGTGTGTGTGTGTGTGGTGTGTGTGTGTGTGTGTGTGTGTGTGTGTGTGTGTGTGTGTGTGTGTGTTGGTTGTCTGTGTGTTTGTGTGTTTCTCTGTGCGTGCGTGTGTGAGTGTGTGTGCGTGTGGCGTGTGTGTGTGTGTGTGTGTGTGTGTGTGTGTGTGTGTGTGGTGTGTGTGTGTGTGTGTGTGTGTGTGTGTGTGCATGTATGTGTGTGTGTGCATATGTGTGTGTATCGTCCTTTGATCTGTCAAAGATTTGTGATTTAGTATAGTTATATCAAAAAGTTATGTCAGAAACAATTGCGCATGTTCATGTTTCCCAAGACCAAAACTGGATATGTTAAGCTCCCACTACCAACGTAGATTTTTGATAAGGGCAATAAAAAATGTGATTTGTATTCATTTATTATATTCAATGTATTATGTGCATACATGCATTCTGCATCTGACAGTGCATGTACGTATGTGTGTGCACGTGCGTGTGTATGTGTATGTTGTGTGTCTGCGTGGTATACATGTGCATGTGTGTGTGCTAGTGTGTGTCTATGTTTGGGAGGAGAGTTTCAGATTTCAGATGATTTATTCATCTATACTGTTGCCCTTATGAAGGGGTGTAAACTACAAACACAATTTTCAACTACCTAACTGGTGAAATCTCGTAAATATTACTCATGTTGTCACACCACAAATGACATACAAACGAGCAACAAAAGAAAATGTCATAGATGTGTAGATCACTTACAAAAATATTTCTCATCCTTTTCGGAATACTGCACAGTTTCTAACGACTTGTTCATTTCTTAGCTACAAGAAGTAGAATTAAATTTAATCTAGTGGGAAATTTCCGGCACGTTTTACGAATTGTTTTCTTAAATCATTGGGATCAGGACATCTAAAAACAAATGTGTGTGTGCTTGATAGAGGGTACCTTGTTTAAAAAAAACAACAATTGATTATCAACTGATGACATCCGATGGTGCCTGAATTTACATTTCGTCAGTTGTCATTTTATTTAATTGTCTTTATTATTTGTAATGTTTTCATATTCAGTGCTGCTCTGTTTCTATTCTGTATCTAAAACTCTCTGATATTTTCTTTAAAGCTTGAAGAAAGATTGGGAAAAAAAATCACGGAATTTCCTGGAATTGATAAAACTAATCCTATAGAACTAGGTTTTCTCTCTCTCTCTCCCTCTCCACACGCACAGACAGACACACAGACACACAGACAGACAGACAGACACACACACACACACACACACACACACACACAGACACAGACACAACACACACACACACACACACACACACACACACACACACACACACACACACACTCACACACATCCATCGAGGAACGTGCGCA
>CM060312.1:28039834-28044834 GCA_030674185.1 Monoplex corrugatus | reverse complement strand
CTTCCTGTGCGTAATTGAAGACTGCTGGAGACTTCATTTCTGGTCTTGGGCTTTACTTCTCCATCAAGTTTGCATTCCAGAAGCTGAAAGGAGATGAGAGGAGGAGAGGAGAGAGAGAGAGAGAAGAGAGAGACAGAGAGAGAGAGATAAAGAAAGAAGAAAGAAAAAGATGGAAAAGAGAGACAGACAGACAGACAGACAGACAGAGAAAGACAGAGAGAGAAGAAAGAAAGAAAGAAAGAAGAGAGAGAGACAGAAAGAGAGAGAGAGAGAGAGAGAAGAGAGAGAGAAGAAGAGAGAGAGAGAGAACAGAACACAAATGACAATGTTTTCTTTGAACATTGGCAATGGGCTTCAATTCAAAACAATTTTGGGGTGTGGAGATGGACATGCACAGTCAAAAGATATTTGAATTAAAGATTGCCCAAATCGTATCACAAAAATGTATGGCTTTTCATGTGGCATCATCTAATTGTTTCAAACACACTCTCCTTCCAACTGCATGAAATACTGACTTTGCAATTTTGTTTTTGGTAAGTTGTATATTATGTGCTTGAAAAGTGGAAGATATGAACTGACGTACCAAACTGTCACGGAATTTTCTTCTGAGATCTATGTACACTGGCAAACACAAAATGATATTCATCTTCTATGATGTCTTCACAAAATAGACACAGTCTTTCATGATCATTATCACTGTATCGAAGAGCTCGGATACGACTTAACAGAAGACATGTCTGTGAGTCACTATCACATGTGCATAAGCGAGTGTGTGCATGCATGTCAGTGTGTATGTGGGGGGGAGGAGGGGGGATAAATGTAGCTGTGTGCACGTGCGTGTATATTGTGTGAGTGGAAAACTTGGACATTGCTTAGTCTGTTAGTGACCGTACTTAGAATGTGTGTAAGTAAGTGGGAATGTATTTTATGTGCTTGTGTGTATAGGATGCTGACGTATGTGCGCATGTTAAACACGGTATTTTGTATCGGTTTGCTACCCTCTGTTGTCTAATGACTAGAGTGTTTGTGTCGATTTTGTAATGCAATACTATTTTGTATGTTATTGCTCATGTCATGTTTCTTTTTGTCTACAATGCCATGTCTATGTCCACGTAATGTGCTACAATTGTGTATAGATCTAGCATCGATTTGTGAAGCACCTTGAGCAGTTTGTCTGGATAGTGTGCTCAAAAAGTACCCATTATTATTATTATTATTATTATTTATAGATGTCATTATTTAATGGTAGCACATTAAATGTGTCTTTGTCACTGCAGCTCTACAACAGTATATGTCAGTTTTTCCTTACATCTTGTTCTTTTTCAAAAATATTTTAAAATGAGCTATACTAAACATTTCTGTTCCTGTCCCTTATGATACCAGTCCATTCCTGGATAAACACATCAGTCAGTCTCTGTCTGAAAGCATTAATAAATCGGGATATAAACCCAATATCCTGTTGTACCCATAGGATGTTTTGCATATCACTTCACTCATATTCAATACCCAACATCTTTTTCCCATTGTTATCAAATCTTAATAACATTTGATAAGCTTGCAGAGAATGTCTGTTTTGTTCCATTTAAAGAATTTAAACCAGTATCTTAAAACATTACCGTTTGTGTTAATGTACAAAAGGTATAATTTCCCTACTTGTTCCTTTGGATCTTTCTGCTGCTTTTGGTATTACTGACCACGTTGGTCTCCTCTCTCGACCGGAGCATACATTTGGACTCCAAGGTAGTGTGAGTGTTCTTTCTTGATTTTTGTCATACCTGTCTGACCGCTTTCATTCAGTCATGGTGAATGGGTCTACATTACAGCATTACACTTACACATGGGGTACCCCACCTCACACACACACATACACACACACACACGCGCGCGCGCGGGGGGGGGGGGCGCATACACACACTCTCTCTCTTTCTCTCTCTTACTCACACACACACACACACATACATACACACACTCACACACACACTCACACACACGTCCACACACGCGCGCGCGCGCACACACACACACATACGAATTACATACACACACCTTTTTCTTCAGAAATAACATTAGGAAAGCACATAGTCTAAAAGATCATATGGACAACCGCAAAGTAGTTAAGCACAGAAGTCCAGTCCGTCTGATCAATGCTGTTGTTATACTGAAATTCAATTCTTATTATATTATGGTATCCTTCCTCAAACCGTATTCTTTCGTCCCGTTTTGGCTATGCCCAGTGTAATGTGCTCTTCCTCAAACCATATTATCTCATCTCATTTTGGCTATGCCCAGCGTAAGGTATTCTTCCTCAAACCATATTATCTCATCTCATTTTGGCTATGCCCAGTATAAATTATCCTTGTTCAAACCATATTCTCTTATTTCATTTTGGCTATGCCTAGTGTAATGTATTCTTCCTCAAACCACATTCTTTCATCTCATTTTGGCTACGCCCAGTATAAGGTATCCTTCCTCAAACCATATTCTCTTATCTCACTTTGGCTATGCCCGGTGTACGGTATTCTTCCTTAAACCACATTCTCTCATTTCATTTTGACCCTGCCCAGTGTAAGTGTTGTAAATATGTACATAATATGCTTCTACACTAAATGAAATATACGACACTGGAAAAATCCCCAAAGATATGTCAAAATCAATTTTCATTGCACTTCCAAAGAAGACAGGGGCTACAGAATGCGAGCTCCATCGCACAGTCAGTTTGATGAGTCATGTAACAAAAATCCTGTTAAGAATAATCATGATGAGGACAAGGAATAGAATCAGAAGAGAAATAGCAGAAGAACAGTTGGATTTGTGGAAGGGAAAGGAACTATTAATGCCATATACATCCTAAGAACTATCATAGAGAGGTCAAATGAGATGAATAAGGATTTGTATTTATGCTTTGTTGACTACACCAAGGCTTTCGATCGGGTAAGACATGATGAATTGATCAACCAACTGGAGAGACTCAATGTTGATGGAAAAGATCTACGAATATCAGAAATATGTACTGGGAACAAACAGCTGCAATGAGAATAGAAAACAATGTAAGCTCTTTCCAAAACATCAAAAGACAGGTTGTGTTTTGTCACCAGATCTGTTTTCACTTTACAGCGAAACCATGAGAACCTAGAAGAAGACCCTGGGTTAAAGGTTGGAGGGAAAATGATAAACAACATTCGATACGCAGATGACACCGTGCTAATTGCAAAAAATGAAAGGGACCTACAAAACCTTGTGAATTATACTAGAAAGAGAAAGCAAAGGTAAGGGGCTGGAACTAAACAGCAGGAAGACTGAAGTCATGGTGATCAGTAAAAAACATGAAATCCCCTCATGCAAAATAACAGCAAATGGCACAACCTTGACACAGGTTGACAAATTCACATACCTGGGAACGATCATTTCATCAGACGGCAGATGCACATCAGAAATAGCCGGAAGAATCGGCCAAGCCAAAACAGCATTCGGGAAGATGACAGGCATTATTACCAACAAATGCCTATCAATTAACATCAGGAACAGAGTTCTTGAATGTTATGTAGAACCAATACTGTTTACGGATGTGAGGCGTGGACACTCAACAAACAAAGACAGAATAAGATTGAGGCAGCCGAGATGTGGTTTCTAAGAAGAATGTTGAGAGTTCCATGGACAGCAAAGAAAACAAACGAGACAGTCTTGACGGAGGCAGACACAAGTAGATCACTCATAAGGAAGATTAGGAAAAGACAGGCAACATTTATAGGCCATTTTATGAGGAAGGGGGATTTGGAGCACCTGGTCACAACGGGAAAGCTGAAGGGAAAGAGAGCACCGGTAGACCCAGGGAGAAAATGCTGGACGGACTTACAGAGTTGCTGGGGACGAGGGGATGGGAGAGATGCTAGGGGCAACAAGAGATAGAGACAGATGGAAGTCCATGATCGCCAACGCCATGCGGCAGGGCACATGATGATGATGATGCTTCTACAAACGCGAGCTATGTGTACATGCTAGTGTATGTGCAGGTCTATAAGCAAAATTCGTGTTTTTCATGGTTTATTTCGTTCTCAGCAGGAATACTAAGACTGTCCTGTCCTGTCTCAACAGTATCACAATAAAATGACACTGAGGTCTCCTGTAGTCCGTCTGTACTGCTCTGACCTGGCCAGACACACAGGGGGAAAGAGGTTAATGGCGGCACTTCATGCGTGTGTCTTTAATCAAGCGGAATTAAGGCAATCCAATTTTCTTGACGTAGGCCCCAACTTGATATTTCGTCACCACGGGAACGAAGTCAACGAAAGTGTTAAAAGTGTTGGTATTCTTTATAAGCTATGTTCGTACTGGGTTAATGTCTACGTTTATGCTGTTTTACTTTATACGTTCAGTAATGTTACTCTCTTTGTGTACTTGTATATGGGTGTATGTGTGTGTGTGTGTGTGTGTGTGTGTGTGTGTGTGTGGTGTGTGTGTTGTGTGTATGCGCGTTTGCATGTAGTATGTTTCTGCATGCTTTCATGAGTGTGTGTGTGTGCGTGTGCGTGTGCGTATGCGTGTGCGTGTGCGTATGCGTGTTGTGTGTGTGTATGTATGTGTGTGTGTGCATGTGTGCGTGCGTGACAGAGAGAGAGGGAAAGAGAGAGACAGAGACAGAGAGAGTAGAGAGAGACACAGAGAGAGAGGCAGAAAGGGAGGGAGAGACAGAGACAGAGAGACAGAGAAACAGAGAGATAGAGAGACAGAGAGACATAGAGAGAGAGATTGGTTGTATTAATCATTCGATTGATGCATTTTTCTTCTTTGCTTATTTTTCGTAGACTGGTGTCACCTTCTAATTTCATGTTATTCTCTGTTGTTATTTTCAGTAAGTTAATTTTATGCTGCATGGGTGCGTGTGTTCTTCTGTGCATTAATGGGCAACCTCCCAAATTTTGTTGTTGTTGTTGCTTGTAGCGGAGCTTGCTTTGACATAGAATGTTTGTGCTATACAGATTGAATTATTATCATAATATTAA
>CM060312.1:28012334-28034834 GCA_030674185.1 Monoplex corrugatus | reverse complement strand
TTCACTCTTCAAAATAACATCTTAAAATTTCATTCGCTGTACTCAGATGCAGTAAATGGTTGTGTTTATGAACTGAATACGTGATGATAGTTCTGAGGTAGGAACTGGAAGTATTACCTTGAAAAAAAAACGTATATTCATTTGCAATTGATTGAGAGAGTCAAAGCAGTTTTCAGCCGAGATTTGTTTCACTTTCTCACAGAGAAGCAACATATTTGTGAAAGTATACACAATGTGTCAAAATTACTGCTATGGTTATGAACTATGTAAAAACCGTTTCTGAACTCTTGAATTTCCTTGTGCTTTTAATCAGAGGTCTCTTCTATAACTTATTTCCTAAAAGCACGACTTATCTATAGTCAACATTGATGAACCAAGTTTCTTAATTTTCGATTTTACCTTGTACTCTTTTAATACAGAAAATATCAGGTACAAGATTCTTGATTGCAGATATAAGCAGTCACCCAGATAGATGATCTGTTAGTCCACAGTCACGAGCAAGGCTGGTAAATGATTGTCACCTGATATCTGCCTGTATCTGGGGAGACTGCTCATCAATAGGTATCCTATTTTGGCGCCAGTGACCCAGGAGCATCCGTTTACGTGCATCTCCTGTGTTCAGTATAATGGAGAAAGAAGTAACAGTAATTTACTCCATTTAATGACTATGAGCAGAGGACTGGTCGATTATAATCACTGTTAACAGGATGAAACTGGAAAAAGGCTGGTGTGGCTTGAAAGTAAGTAAAATTGACTAGATCCCAGAAAGGAAGATGGGAGAACATTAAGGGCAGTCTCAGTCTCTGTGTATTTGGGGTGAAGAAACGTGCATGCACAGCTACCTGTGTGTGTGCAAATATAGAAAGGCTAGAACCGTGCATCTAAAAGAAATCAAATTCTTATGACTAATTTCATCAGAACACCAGAATTGTTCTCTCTTCCAGTTTACTACACAGAATCCAGGACACAACAAAAATCGATTATGAAAGCTTATTGCAGATGAAGCAAGCAGAGACAAAGAAACAGGAACTAAACACAATACAGAATGTTGATAGATGTCAGCATCATGATGATAAGACTTCTTCAAGTGACATATGTGATAATGAAAAGAAACCCAACTGGTAGTGCACTTAATAGGATTATCATCATCATGTGCCATGCAGCATGGCATTGGCGATCATGGCCCTCCACACGAATCTATCCCTTGTCGCTGCAAGTACATCTCCCACCCTCTCTGTCTTCAGCCACCCTGCAAGTCCGTCCAATATTTTCTCCCTGGGTCTACCTGGTGTTCTCTCTCCCTCCAGCTTTCATGTACCTAATAGGATAGAAAACTTAAATCGAAAGAAGAGAGATAGATTCTTTGTTTTTTTTCCCAGAGGGATCCATCGCACTCACACACAATCCCACCGATGCTTCACACAAATCTGCCAGTAAATATCTGAGGGAATTCTTTAATCTGCACAAATGAAAAAAAGACAGAAAACTAATAAAAAAAAAAATATTGTTCATTCTGACATCCATCCATAGACAAATTGTATCTGCTTATGCATGTTTTACTGTATCTTTGGTTCCAGTCGGTAACATTCCCCACATGTAAATTGCCCCTACTACCATATTTGCAGTACCTGACTTCCAAATGACAGGGAAGGGTCTGCATATCTTTTGAAGACTCAGATATGTTACCTTGTTTCTCGTATTTTGTAATTCAACATTTTAATGGACACAGGTAGGAGCAGTCATTGTTGGTGATTGCTTTGAAAATTACACACTGTAGTTTTTGCATAAAAGAAGGGTGATACGCACAGAAAAAGTTATGCGTCGTCAGAGCAGTGGGTGCGAGTACGAGTTGGTTTAAATCATCTTCCGTTTACTTTTTCCAGTTTCTTAGATAATTACCTGGATGATATAACGTAATGGCTGAGTATGTGATCCTCTGTGCATAAAGATGTTTTAACTAATTAAAACAGTTCTTGCAGATCATTGGAATTGTGGAAGGTGGTGGTGATGGCGGTGGCAGTGTTCATGTTGTGTACGTTTATTTCTGTAGATAGTTCACTGTTTCCAGCCGAGGGATGGGGATGAACCAGAGAAAGAGAAAGAGAGAGAGAGAGAGAAAGACAGAGAGAGAGAGAGAAGAGAGAGAGAAAGAGAGAGAAAGAGAGAGAGAGAGAGAAAGAAAGAGAGAGAGAGAGAAAGACAGAGAGAGAGAGAAAGAGAGAGAAAGAGAAAGAGAAAGAGAGAGACAGAGAGAAAGAGAGAGAGAGAGTGAGAGAGAGAGAAAGAGAGAGAGAGAGAAATGAGAGAGAGATAGAAAGGAGAGTGAGAGAGAGAGAAAGAGAGAGGAAGAGAGACCTTTTGCTGTGCAGTTCTTCTCATCCCTGTCTATCAATGATGTAGAATTTAGTGTTGCGTACACAATTAAAACCTAGCATGAGAGATGGGGGTTAATGTGATGGCACACTCTACCACTTACACAGTCAGTGTTTGTTGTAACAGGTGTAGTGTTGATACATCATGTAATACTCCCGAGCGTGTGCACGCACTTGCTCCTAAAGACACAACAAAAAAGCAAATAAAACCGAAATGTGGGAAATGATTAAGCTAAACGAACATTCCTTTTTTTCGGTTCACACACACACACAACACACACACAACACACACACACACACACACACACAAACACACACACATACACAACATACACACACATACTATTTACTACTATCTATTATCATCTCTTATCTCTCTCTTTTCTATCTATTATCTATCTAATCTATATCTATCTATAAATACACACACACATATATATGTAGGATATATAATACATATAATATATATATGTATATACAATATATATATATATAGTATATATATATATATAATAAATATATAATATAAACTTGTTTAGTGTTAGTGCAATTCTTGAAATCCTACCAGTCACAAATTGATAGTGTAGATTTGCGACCCTGCTGTCAATCTTGATGGCGGATCCAACTTTTTAAGCATTATCAATAAAAACATCCAGACTTCCTGACTAAACACTGTCACATTGCTGGGTCACTATATTTCAAGAAATACACATTCACACTGTGCATGAAATAGTGAATTTCAAAACAGGTGGACGCTTTGTGAAGCTAATGTAAATCCACTTACAGACAGCAGGAAATCTTGCCAACATAATTTCGAATTTGCCCTTGTGGACACACACACAAACTGAGAAACAATGTTATGGAAATCAGTCTCCCATATTTCAGAGATCAATTTTGCTAAATTGAAAAAACTAACAAAGAAAACAAACTTCCTTTTCCTGAATCAATCTTTCCATCTCCACCCCCATCCCCCAAACTTTTCTTGTCCTCCCCTTCATGCTTGCTTCCAGGTGACCCTATCGGCCAGTTCCTCTGTCTTCTGTCTACCAATTTTCCCATACAGCATACAAGGCAGTTCAAACTTCTGTGTTGACTCGTATGATGTCCGTGCTTATTTTGGAGACTCCATTATCCACCGGCGACGTCATTCAACTGGCCCTGCCTTCCTGCGCAAACTCCAGTGCTGACAGAGCTTTCGATCTTGCCGCCATTTGTGATGTAGATCAAGAGAAGACAACGGAAATAATTAGCTCCCTTTGTCAGAATGTAGCGTGTTCAAGGGGACTGAAGACTGCCAGAACTTCATTTCAAGTCTTGGGCTTTTTCCTTTCCATCAACCTTATTTCTGTTACTTGAGAGAAGAGACGAAAACTTGCGGTGGGAGTGGAGGGGGGCCGGGAGATTAAATGGTTGACCTAGTTAGACTTACTCACGATTGTTGACAACATTTTAAGAATGTATAGCTTAGTGTTTGATAGGTCCCGTTTTCTCATCCCCATTTCTAGTTCTGCACAGGCTCTTGGAATATGCCAGATGACTTGCAGATATGGGTGGAACGCATATGGAATTGTCTCAGTGCAATGAACGTCACAACAAACTAAAATCTAGCTTTTTAAGTCTGTGCTGTTGTATGGTGCAAAAACTACCCTTTACAGAGTACAGACTTCTGTGCTGTTTGTGTTGTTGTATGGTAACAAAAACTACCCTTAACAGAGTGCAGACTTCTGTGCTGTTGTGTGGTACCAAAAACTATTCTTAACAGAGTGCAAACTTTTGTTTGTGCTGTTGTGTGGTAACAAAAACTACCCTTAACAGAGTGCAGACTTCTGTGTTGTTGTGTGGTAACAAAAACGACCCTTAACAGGGTCCAGACGTTTATTAACAGGACGAGCTCTCCAGATGCACTGGCCAGAAAAAATCGATCTGTGGAAGAAAAAAAACGTAACAATTGCCAGCTGAAAGCAAAATTGATTGAAGAAAAGTAAGGAGGGATCAGATACACACTACTAAAACCAGTGTCATGTATCACCAGACAGACCCTGACATGGAACCCCAGGGGAAGAGAAAGAGGGGCCAGCCGAGAAACACCTGTTGAGGAGACTTCCTTACCTGGAGACAGTTAAAGACAAAGACGTTGTACAGACGACTATGGACTTCTCTTGCAGATGGCCTATACCCCTAGAGGGATGAAGAGCCTAAGAAAGTAAGTAAGCAATAAATATCTCTTCAACGCTGAACACCAGGTCCACTGATTCAAAGGAGAAAATCAACATCATCCTTTCATGGACATTTGTTTCATTAATTAACGCAGTTAAGAAGAAGTCTGCATACTACTGCGCGTGTAACAAAAATGGCCGGGTATAAAACACTGGATAATCATTCTTTACATTTCGAAAATACTGGGTTTTACTGTCGCTTCTATTTCTCCTTTCCTCAACAGCTCTCACTTATTCATATCCACAATGATGTGGTTTATTTTTATGCTAGATTCTATGCAGAATGATGAACATATTGGTAACAGGATTCTTTGATTGTATTACAAGTTAAATCTAATGTTTTGTCACATTGTTCATCAAACATCATTTTCAACATGAATGAAACCATCTTTAATCATGGATAATGCTATCTTTAACAATGGTCGATACTATTTTTAACTATAAATATTGCCATCTTTTAAATTAAAGAAAAAAGATGATGACAGCTGGTCAAATGGTGTTCCATTATCAAATTTATAATTTTCACACAAAGATGGATTAATTAATGTAACATCAGGAAATTTTTATTCTTTTTAGTAAAGATAACTGCAAGAACGTAAAGGGACTTGGTCATGTTTTTCCTGTATCAGTGTATTTATGACTATACTGCATGTGTACACATCAACTCATCTAAGAGTAAAACTCAAAGAGTACAATGACAAAACTCATTCTCTCTCTCTCTCTCTCTCTCTCTCTCTCTCTCTCTCTCTCTCTCCTCTCTTTCTCTCTCTCTCTCTCTCTCTCTCTCTCTCTCTCTCTCTCTCTCTCTCGCTGCCTTTAAAATAAGAGGGAAAAAAGTATTTTGAATATACAAAATTGAAGCTACATTTGTCCTTTTCTGCATTAGTAGTTTACGAATATTCCCAGGTATATACATTGCAGTGTGTTAATTAATTGTATGTTGAACAGAAATATGTGTCAGGATTTCGCCTATGAATGGGCTGTTGACCTAAATTCAATGGATTCAAACAATGACTGGATTCAGACTGTGAGTGGATTCAGACAATGAGTGGATTCGGTGACTGGATTCAATGACTGGATTCAGACAATGACTGGATTCAGACAATGACTGGATTCAGACAATGATTGGATTCAAACAATGACTGGATTCAGACAATGACTGGATTCAAACAATGACTGGATTCAGACAATGATTGTATTCAATGACTGGATTCAGTGAGTGGATTCAGACAGTGAGTGGATTCAGACAGTGAGTGGATTCAGACAATGACTGGATCAATGACTGGATTCAGACAGTGACTTTTTCGTTGGAGCGATTTATATGGTGCCGGTGCCCTTCAGTTGCTATTCAGTTTCTGTACTCGTGGATTTCCAGCTTTAGTCAAGCCAAGACAAACAGCGAAGTGATAAGCTCAACTCAGGGGAGGACGGAGTTTCCAAATGGGGCAAAGTCCACTTCATTCGCCGTTTAATGGGCTGATATTTATGCAAAGCCAACGTGATCTCCTCGTTCCAACCGCTCCACTGTTCACACATCTCATTCAGTCACCTCACTGCAGCCAGTTTATCCACAGTCATCTCACGTGCCTGATATTTTAACCCTTTGACTCCCGCACAAATCCACCTACTCAAAAGCTCAACCCTTTGATTCCCTCACCCTATCCACCAACTTCCTGCAGGAAGCTGGTGGATAGGGTGAAGGAATCAAAGGGTTAAGTTTTTTTTTGTTTTTTGTTTTGGTTTGTTTTTTTTGCTACCATGGTTGGCAATGCAGGATGCTGGTTAACAGGGTTCGGGAGTCAGAGGGTTAATGTCTGCGCGTTGCACTGGCTGAAACTTTCCAACAATCGTGGTGCATTTCTGCGTCATGTGACAGATGTGGGTGTTTAGTGGACAAAGAGTGTGTAGTAGTGATGGGATTGTCTGCCCCTGTTTTCGTCATCACTTCCACCATCACATTTTTCTTTTTTTTTTACGAAGTAGCATTCCATTATTTCTTCTTCTGTTTCTTCTTCTCCATTCAGACTTGGTCACGTCTTAAGTGGTAAGCAGGTCTATCAGAGACATGTTTATAGTAAGCTTGGATGCGTGTATGCATGTTATTCAGGCCCACAGTGTGAAGGCAGAATGATTACTGCACAATCTATATACTCCAACTCAGAGAGTGTGGAAGAAAGAAAGGAAATGTGCAACGATTTTTTTATAATACTGATAAATATACCAGTACGGCAGACAAGTGGAAAGACAGGGGATACCTAAAAAAAAATTTTAAAAAAGAAAATGACAAACAAAGAGAGCAACAGAAATAGGAGAAGTTTCTAGCACTAACTTTGCTGAAAACAGAAATACTATTTATGTAAAATCCCCTGGCATCTCCATGAAATTATGATGCACGGAAAGAAATATCCTGATGGTGGTCTTCGATTTAATGTCTATTCACTAAAGTGATTTTAGACAATAAATATCCTGAGCTAAACCACAGATGTCCCCAGTTGAGATAACAACAACGTGGGACAGCATCATCCCCAAAATGACATTTATTGTTAAGTAACTGAAAATAAAAACAGGTCTTGTCTTTTCTGGTAGGAAGATTAAAACGACGAAATCAATAATTACGAAACATCAAAAATTGTGTCATGGTATAAATATTGTGTGTTATACCCATGGTTGTTGCATATTGATGTTTACCAATCCTTTAAGGACTGGAGTGTGTGTGTGTGTGTTTGTGTGTATGTTCGTGTGCGTATATGGGCGTGCATGTGTGTGCGTGTGTATATATATGTATATATATATATATATATATATATATATATATAATATCATTCGATACGCAGATGACACCGTGCTAATTGCAGAAAGTGAAAGAGACCTACAATACCTTGTGAATATACTAGAAATAGAAAGCAAAGGAAAGGGGCTGGAACTAAACAGCAGGAAGACTGAAGTCATGGTGATCAGTAAAAACATGAAATCCCCTCATGCAAAATAACAGCAAATGGCACAACCTTGACACAGGTTGATAAATTCAAATACCTGGGAACGATCATTTCATCAGACGGCAGATGCACATCAGAAATAGCTGGCAGAATCGGCCAAGCCAAAACAGCATTCAAGAAGATGACAAGCATTCTTACCAACAAATGCCTGTCAATTAACATCAGGAAGAGAGTTCTTGAATGTTATATAGAACCAATACTGTTGTACGGATGTGAGGCGTGGACCGTCAACTAACAAAGCCAGAACAAGATTGAGGCAGCCGGGATGTGGTTTCTGAGAAGAATATTGAGAGTTCCATGGACAGCAAAGAAAACAAACGAGACAGTCTTGATGGAGGCAGACACCAGTAGATCACTCATAAAGAAGATTAGGAAAAGACAGGCAACATTTATAGGCCATTTTATGAGGAAGGGGGATTTGGAGCACCTGGTCACAACGGGAAAGCTGAAGGGAAAGAGAGCACTAGGTAGACCCAGGGAGAGAATGCTGGACGGACTTGCAGAGTGGCTGGGGATGAGGAGGGTGGGGGAGATGCTGGGGGCAACGAGAGATAGAGATGGTTGGAAGTCCATGATCGCCAACGCCATGCGGCAGGGCACCTGATGATGATGATATAATATATATAATGAAATTTTTACATTGATTTGTTGCCTTTTCTGTGCACATGCTGCCTGAATTATATATATATATATATATATATATATATATATATATATAATATATATATATATATATATATATATATATATATATATATATATATATATATATATACATATGTATATATATATCATCATCATCAGTATGTGCCCTGCCGCATGGCATTGGCGATCATTGCCTTCCGTACGAATCTGTCCCTTACCTGTCATTGTGTTTTTTAGTCATGGTTAATAGTACCAGACATCATTCTTGTAAAACACCCATTCTCCGAACTCACTGGACTGACTGTACATCACACATATTAGACGCTTTGTAGAGCACAGAGAAATCAAACTGTTAGGCGAGCTGAACACACTCTATTGTGTTGTTTTACAGTCAGCATCTTTGGTGGACGTGCACGCCAAGTCTTTTCCATATGTCTATAAACCACGAGACACCGTCATGACTAACAGGTGTGTACATATAATTACGCAGAACATCAGTTTCAGTTTCTCAAGACGACGCCTCCGTGCTCGGAACGAATTCCATATGCACTAATGTCACAGGAGCCATGTGTATGGTGATCATGGCACAATTCTTAAGCCTACACATAAACCCATGAGCTGGCCAAGTCCTGAGGCTCTACCTAGACTATGCCCTACCTAGACTAGACTATTTTACCTAGTCTACAGTTTATACTGGTATTTTATCAGCATACCACTGGAATAATCTTGGTTACTTGTAACTGACATGTGCATCTGTGTGTCTTACCTTCAAAAAAGAAACATACATACAAAGTGAATAAATAAACTCTTCTCACATAACAGACCCCCCACCCCCCCACACCCCAGTCAATGCCCAAATGTTCACCTGTCTATCAACTGGGTGACGGCAATATTTTATTAATCATATATAGGTAAGTAAGTAAGTAAGAAAGTAAGTGAGTAAGTGAATAAGAAGTAAGTAGGTAAATAAATAAATACAAATAAAGAAGTATTTAGATAAAATAAATAGATAAGATGAAAATAACAAATAACAGTAAATACATGCACATACCCACATGCTCGCATACACACACATACATACATACACACCCATATTCACACAGCATGATGGCCGACAACAACAGCTACAACAACAACAGCAATAACAACAACAGCAAAGAGGAAAACACCCATATATACATATCATGACACACTTATTGCAGAATATCACATAAGCACAATAAAGATCCTGCAATAGGAAATCCAAAACAAGTGTGACTGCCGGTGTTCAAGGAAACAAGAACCAGAAAAACATAGAACACAAGACAGGCGCAAATTTTCGGCCAACTGGCCTTCGTCAAGCGTGAATGCAAGATCACAAGCAAAGAAACAAATACCAAAATACAAAAATTAGGAGAAAAACACCGAACGAAGCAGCAGGGAAGTTTCTGTCTTTTCCTCCTTTTTGTGTTTGGCGTTTGACTGTTTGTGATCTTACATTGATGCTTGGCAAAGGCCAGTAGGCCGAACATTTGCGCCTGTCTTGTCTGGTTATATTAAATACGCGTTCTGATTCTATTTTCGTGTTTTTCTGGTTCGTTTCAAAGATCCTGTAAGTCATTTCCGAGGTTGGCTGATGGAAACGTGAAAACAATCAGAATGCACGCCCAGGATGCAGATTGTGCAAAAGCAAAGTGGAATATTGTCAGCTCAACTGACAGCTTTCGTTCTCAGTGCTCCATTTAAAAGTCTGATCGTGTGCAACGTGCACTGATTCCAAGTGAGCTAGAGAACAACGCTATACAAGAACGATTTAGGACAGCTTTAAGGAACAAAGTTTCCTGCACTTTTTGTTCGTACTCTTACACGACATAACGTAAGGGGACAACGTTGACCTCATCTCAGTATCAGAACATATGAATACCCGTGAACAGTATGTATCAATAAAAATGATACATGTCAGCATTTTCCTGACAGAAAACAAAGAATTTTTTTTTTAAAAACAGACATTTTAGATACGCATTCTGATTCTTTTTTCGTGTTTTTTTTTTCTGGTTCCAGTTCCTTTCTTTGATGATGCAATTTATATTTATCTGAACTCGAACTTTGTATTTATCTGAGTTTTCAACTTCTGCTTATTACATGCCCTGTTGGGCCATAGTCACGAACACGGCTCTCAAGTAATACTCGCCTAGTAGCCTGTCGGTAGGTGTAGGTAGGCAAGGCTTCTGGTAGGTAGGCAAGGCTTCTGGTAGGTAGGCAAGGCTTCTGGTAGGTAGGCAAGGCTGTTGATTAATATATATCTCATTTAATGCCGCCGACCCAACAGCATCTGGCTTCGTGTTTCTCCAGTGTTCAACATAACAGGGGAAATTATAACAATCATTTGAAGTCAGATCATTTTCTGAACTATCGGTAGAAGACTACGACTGAACAAAATGGGAGGTGAAAAAAGAATGAAAGTTGAACGGGATGAAGAGGATGCATGCAACAAACAAGATGAGAAAATATTAAGGAATACCTGTATACCTTGGGGTTAGGGAAACGTGTACTTACGTGCATGACTGCACACACAAAAAATCTAAAAAAGCAAGCTTGCTTAGAACGCCTAGTTATGTATGATCAAAATACCCAGTTTCATAAACTTAGGAAATATTTTCAGCCATTCTTCTAATTTAATCAACAAGACACAGAATTCTGGGTAGATGCAGGTCCCTAGCTATCATACGATTGCGCATAGAGATTTAACAACTCTGACACATGCATGTCATGTGTTTGTTTTAAACAAAGAGACAAAGGGGAAGGTACGGGGGACTTATCTTTTCTCCTAAGTAATTCAACTCCTGCACACCGGCACATATCAATCCCCCTCGTCCTCGATCCACTCCATGTTCTAGAAATCAGTCTCATGGGAAAACACTGAAACGCTTCTTTCCAATGAGTTATTTTCCAATTACTACCGTTAGCCGTCTTCTATCTTCTTCTTCTTCCCAGCCCTGGCATACACCTCCACTGTCTTCTGCTCTGATTTTCTTTTACACCGTATATGCCGAGTTCAAATCTCTGTATTGAGTCTTATGATGTCAATGGTTTCAGTGTTGGGCACTCCATTAGCAACTGGCAGCATAATTCAGCTGATTCTGTGTTCCTGTTCACATTCTAGAGCTCGTGAAGCTTTTGGTCTGGATAGGAGTTTTATGATAGAGATCAAGGGGAGACAATAGAACTGATTAGCCAGAGTTTTATGATGGAGATCAAGGCGACACAATAGAAATAATTACCTTTCCTTGTCTGGGGTTAGCGTGTTCTGGGAGATTAGTGGGATTACGGTAAAGTTTAGGAGACATTCTCCCTGCACGTAATTGAAGACTGTTGGAGGCTTCATTTCAGGTCCAGGCTGTTTCTTCTCAGTTAAGCCTGCTTTCTATAAGCTGGAGGGGGAACAAAGAGCCAGTAACAGAGGATAGAGGGATGAAGCAGATGGAGACAGATAATTATACAAATGACCGATTTAGTTTTGTGTGGCTGTTTACATTGTTTAAAGAATTCATATGATGTGTTTTGTTGTAGAAACACACAGAGGACAGATAATTAAACAGATGATCTTTTTAGTTTTGTGTGGCTGTTTACATTGTTTAAAGAATTCATATGATGTGTTTTGTTGTAGAAACACACAGAGGACAGATAATTAAACAGATGATCTTTTTAGTTTTGTCTGACTGCTTACATTATTTAAAGAATTCATATGATGCGTTTTGTTGTAAGAACACACAGAGGACAGATAATTAAACAGATGATCTTTTTAATTTTGTCTGACTGCTTACATTACTTAAAGAATTCATATGATGCGTTTTGTTGTAAGAACACACAGAGGACAAATAATAACTTAAACAGTTGAATTTTTTTTTTTTAGTTTTGTGTGATTGTTTACATTCCTTCAATAACATATATATGTATTTTGTTAAAGAAATACATAGAGGTATATACATTATCTTTTTCACTCTGAGCTGTAAGATATGAATGATGATGTTTATAACATTTCTTTCATTAATTTTGATAACAGTGAACACTAAGACCATCCTGTACTTTCTCGTAAGTATCACAACTACCTGACACTGTGTCTGCTGTGGTCTGTCTGCACCATTACTGACCTAGCCAGACACACAAGGGGGGGAAAGAGGTTAATGGCGCCACTTCATGCGTATGTCTCTAATCAAGCGGGATTAAGGCAATCCACTTTCTTTGACGTAGGCCCTAACTTGATATTTCGTCATCTCGGAAATGAAGTCACTGAAATTGATTCAGTAAGCAATAGGGTTCATGACTTCTCCCTCACCCTTTCCTGTGCTTCTCTTCGTCTCTCTGCCTCACTGTCTCACAACCTCTACGCTTTCCTTCCTCTTTCCATTTCTGTGTGTCCTGCTGCCAGCACCGGCAAAGTCTCCTCCTAACCACACAACCAATGCGTGAAGAGCACAACGTAGAGACATTCCGACTGTGACCTTACAAACAAGAACACGATGAGATCAGTTACAAGCACTTCGCTAATTGCTTAAACAGCACATCTCTGATGTCTCTTTTTCAGCAGTAAATCTGATGACATTTATTTGTCACACTCTTGACTGTATGAGACAGTATATTTGGCATAATTTAGTGATTTACAGAAATACTCTTCAAGATTTGAACATGTTTCATTTCATTCACTTACTTGTTGTATTTGTTTTTAATCCATTTTTCAATGTATCCATTTACTCAAAGATAAATACAGAATCTGTCAATGGGTTGATATGAACACACTCGTTGATCTAATAATGATAATGATAATGATACTGCTGCTGCTAATGATAATGATTCTAACAACGATAACAACAGCAACACTAATAGTAATAATAATAGTTATGGTAATTATAATCATCATCATCATCGTCATCATCAATCATCATCATCATTCTTCATCATCATCATCATCATCGTGCATGATGATTGATTGATTGATTGATTGATTGATTGATTGATGATGATGAAACTACTACTACTGATGATGATAATGATAATCATAATAATATAATAATAATAATATAATAATAATAATAATATAAATGATGATGATGATGATGATGATGATGATGATGACGACGACGACGATGATAATGTTTATGTTATGATGAATGATGATGATGATAATAATGATGACGATGATGACAATGATGATGATGAGAGGAGGAGGAGGAGGAGATGCAAAATATTTTGGCCAATCCAAGCATACACAAAAGACAACAAAGGATAGATGCACAAAACACAGAGGAAAGGGAGACCAACAGCAAGACTTCCCTGATGGTGCGTTGAGCAGAGGAAACAGAGATTATGATTTACGCTGATGACATCTAGGGCCTAAATGTCGGAAATCAACGAACCATAAGGCACAATTTGAATGTCTTCTCTTGAGGGAAAGTCTGACCGTGGAAAAGAAAGAACAAGTTTCCTTATCCAACATCAAAGGGGATGAAGGGAAAACCGGAGTCCCTGGAGAAAAACAAACCCTTAGTCAGACGTATCTGGGCCTGTCTTATAAAAAAGAAATTGAAACTGCGTCTGACTAAGGGTTCTTTTTCTTCAGGTACTCTGATTTTTGCTTCACAGAGACAGGAACACACAGATACACAGACAGAAACACACAGATACAAGAGCACAAGACACTCAGACACAGAAACACACACCACACTCACAGAGAGAGAGAGAGAGAGAGAGAGAGAGAGAGAGAGAGAGAGAGAGAGAGAGAGAGAGAGAGAGAGAGAGGAACACACGGACACACAGGGATGTGAACAACGTGATATGGACACACATTGATAACAAATAAAGTTAAACCTCTTCGCGGTCGCTTTCTTTTTTTTTTTTTTTCTTTTTTTTTTTTTTTTTAACAAGTATCCATCTTTTTAACTTTCCAAACCCAACCCCTGCGCACATTGCAAGAAATGTCTTATCACCTAAACAATTCTGAGCTTTATAAAAAAAAAAAACAGAATCCGTAAGATTCAAACTGCTAAACTCTTCATTCCCACTCCCATCCACTCCCACCCCACCTGAGCCTCTCTCTCTCTTTCTCTTCGTTCCCTTGCGTTTGGACGAGAGGCCAGCAATGTGGACAGAGACAAAGACATATACATAAAGATTATGATTCATAAAGACAGGAGCACACAGCCTTTGCGACAAGATATCATGATTGAAACAGTCACACGGACACTCACACAAGGACACATACACACACTGAGATACAGAGTCAGAAATGAGGACATGATTGTAGATATGTGGACGTAAATATACATAAATGCACAGACACATAGGCACCTCACTGTCTCACCTGTCGGCGTCACCGGGTTCAGTGTTGGCCGTTGCACTCTTTGACACCACACCTCTCCTCTAGGCCGCTCTGTCTTGCTTTTGTGTACAACTTCTTGAATGTTTAGGCCGCTGATGTTGGTTATGTTCTCGATGTGTGAAATTGGAGGTCTGTCATTCTTCCTTTTTTTGGAAAAATGGTTGCCATGAAGTCCGTGTTCTTGCTGCGTGACACATAGCCAATGTATTGTAGTCTTCTCTTGATGTCTGCTGGTAGTTTTCTGGTGGTGTAAGTTCTTCCAGGACACTTTCATTAGTTCTTCTATACACATAGGCACAAAGAGACAAAAACTTCCACAGACAACGTCGCATACAGTTAACGTATTGCTAGTCTAATAATTGATGTTCCACGTACATTACTGTAACGTATTTGTGACAAAGCGAAAGATCATAGAAGCAGACATCAGAGTCAATATGGTGAATAAAAAGACACAGATATACTCTCTCCACTTTTTACTTGGCCCTGCCAACCAGAGGCTCATGAAGATAATTACACTGTGTGCTCTTTTTGCAAATTCGTCATCCACTGATTTGGGTTGTTGTTTCATGTTTTTTACTGATCACCATGACTTCAGTCCTTCCTGCTGTTTAGTTCCAATCCCTTACCTTTGCTTTCTATTTCTAGTATATTCACAAGGTTTTGTAGGTCCCTTTCATTTTCTGCAATTAGCACGGTGTCATCTGCGTATCGAATGTTTTTATCATTTTCCCTCCAACCTTTAATCCAGGGTCTTCTTCTAGGTTTCTCATGATGTTTTCGCTGTAAAGTGAAAACAGATCTGGTGACAAAACACAACCCTGCCTGACTCCTCATGTACATCAGAGTTCCTAATCTCAAGTATTACGTGTGAGGTGATTTTATTTTTTAAAAAATCAGATCCTTCCATTTTTCAAAAAAACGTGATTTTATGATGATCAGCTCTGATAAACTAAGTATTCTTGAATGTCTTCGTACTGCATTCTTGAACGTCTTTTTACCGTTTTTATAAAACCTTTTGTTACAACATTAACAACTCAGCATCAGATATCTCTTGAACAAAATTCGTTTCTGTAATAAGAAAAAAAAAAGACAACATGGTCTTGAGTAACTTGAAGGAGCCGAGTTTTCTCCAGTCTACACACCTTTTCAGGTTCAACATCAACCTAAACCTGAGCATCAGTACAGACTGTTCCAGGTACGTCATTAACTTCGAACTCAGCATCAGAACTCCTGATAACGGAGACCTACAGTCATTCAGATGGAAGGCCTGTTGGTTGTTCGTCACGAACATGGCACGTAAATGATGCTCACCTGATAGTCTGTGCATAGATAGAGGAGGGTGCTGATTACCAGGTAGAGGAGGGTGTTGATTACAGGTATCCTATTATGGCGCCACTGACTGAGAGCACCTGTCTTCGTGTCTCTCCTGTGTTCAGAGCAATGGGGAAAGATGTAACGGTAATTTAGTCATTTTCTGAACAACATGACAGAGGACTAGTCAGTTAACTCTTTGACTCCCACACCCTATCCATCAACTGCAAAAAAACTTAACCCTTTGATTCCCTCACCCTATCCACCTGCTTCCTGGATAGGGTGAGGGAATCAAAGGGTTAAGGTTTTTGCTTTGTTAGGATGGTTGACAATGCAGCATGCTGATGGACAGGGTGCGGAAGTCAAAGGGTTAAAATCACTGCTAACAGACAAAGTGAGAATAGAAGGGAGGGTATGGTAGGGAGGGGACTGAGACAATTGGATGGACTGTGACCTAAATGGAACGTGAAGTAATACTAAGGAAAGGTTTATGTGTTGGCGAAGGGGAAACCTGAGTGTGTGCGTATATGCGTGCATGCTTATGAGACGACTTAGTTCTGTATGATCAGTTTTGGAAAGCTTATTTAATTTGCAAATGGCACAGCCTTGACACAGGTTGATAAGTTTAAATACCTGGGAACGATCATTTCATCAGACGGCAGATGCACATCAGAAATAGCCGGCAGAATCGGCCAAGCCAAAACAGCATTCAAGAAGATGACAAGCATTCTTACCAACAAATGCCTATCAATTAACATCAGGAAGAGAGTTCTTGAATGTTATATAGAACCAATACTGTTGTACGGATGTGAGGCGTGGACAGTCAACAACAAAGCCAGAACAAGATTGAGGCAGCCGAGATGTAGTTTCTAAGAAGAATGTTGAGAGTTCCATGGACAGCAAAGAAAACAAACGAGACAGTCTTGATGGAGGCAGACAAAAGTAGATCATTCATAAGGAAGATTAGGAAAAGACAGGCAACATTTATAGGCCATTTTATGAGGAAGGGGGATTTGGAGCACTGGTCACAACGGAAAGCTGGAGGGAAAGAGAGCACCGTGTAGACCCAGGGAGATAATGCAGACGGACTTGCGAGAGGCTGAAGACGAGGAGGGTGGAGGAGATGCTTAGGGCAACAAGAGATAGAGACAGTGGAGAGGCCAACCATGAATGATGAATGATATTTAATTTGCTTTGAGTTTTAGCTCATAAGAGAGCACCAGAGAATTACATACATAAACAAAATCATGTGACAACAAAATCAAACACGAAAACGTATGAATAAAAGGCATTAACACGAAATGTGGAGTGGAAATAAACAAAAGAATGAAAATGTTACATAAAGTCTTAACATCATGATAATGAAAGTATGCAGTTGTTCTCAAATGGGATGTCTTCCGACACAAAATCGCCAGAAAAATGAAAAGACATTGATTTATGGATTTATACTTACTTAGAATTAATCATTGATTTCTGGATTTAAACTTGCTCAAAACTAATTTTTGTACTATACAGATATAGATCCATCTACTTTCTACTTATCTTTGCCAGCAGTCTGGTGTTTCTGGCTGCGTAGAGCACATCATGATGATTTAAAAAGTAATCTAAAAGCTAAAGCAGAGAAGGACCTTGACGTGGTGTGCTCGATCTAGAAAATAACATATGGACCCAGTTCTGCACAAGATGATTCAACTGGCGCTCGAAATGTATCATGTTCTAAAGAACATCCGAGAAATGCTTCTCCATGCGGTTCTTTACATTACAGACTGGATCAGTTAGGAAGTAGGATTAGCAATGGGCTGTGTAGTTTCTCCAATACCGTGCGTGTTAGCAATGGAGGTCATCTTGAAATAGCAGTGAGGATTTCACGTCCAGCTGACCTCGGAAACAGTTACCAACTGCCCCCTCTAAAACCCTTCTAGAACCCAACAGTGTTTTCCACAAAAGTTGAGGAAACACAACACACAAGATCCTAAAGCAGTTAGACGAGGCAGTCGCCTCTTCTAGGATGAGTTTCAAACAAACAATCAAAATCACGGAGCCTTTCAGTGAGGAAAGGTAAAGCAGCCAAAATAGTAACGTTACTGTCGCCAATCAGTCCATTCAGTGATAGAACAACCAGTCAAAAACCTCAGAAGGTGGTATGACCACTCCCTGAAATCACAAAAGTGGGTGAGGAAACCAAGCAAGTGACAGAAGATAGCCTACAGGCAATAGACCAGTATAGCTTTTTAGGCAAATACAAAGTCTGGTGCTGGCAATTCATGCTAATTCCAAAGTTCATCTGGCCTCTGTTGATGTAAGATATCAGTACTAGCAGAGCAGAATCAATGGAGGCGAAAATCAAGAAATACACAAGGGAATGGCTTGGTGTCCAATCAAGTCACACTAACGTGCACTTTATATCGCAAGGCAAAGCTAAATCTACCCCTAAAATCCATCATCGATAAGTACAAGACGGGAAAGGCCAGGCTTCTTTGCACGCTTGAGGCTCAGACGATGAGGTTGTGAAATCAATCCAGCCGAGCTAAGGGTTGGCGGAGAGGAAAATGAAAAGGCAGAAGACAATGGACGCAGTGAAGGAAATAATAGGGCACACAGAAACCAATAGGCAGGGAGGCCAACAGGAAGCAAAGCGAAATGTGTTAATTACAAGAATGGCGAAAGAAAAAAAGGATACCATCAGAATCTAGAATGCAGGCCAGCAAGACCAGCAGGAGGCAATGGACGACGTTGAAAGTGCACTCCAAAGAAATCTTAGCTGAAATGACGTGTGACATATGGCCAATTTCAGACTCAATTCCATCATCAAATCTGTATATGACCTGCTGCCTTCGAATGCTAATCTGGTGAAACAGGGGAAACAACTGACCCTGCATGCCAGTTCTGCCAGAGTAAACAAACAGTGGAACATATCCTGAGCCCATGCAGGGTAGCGTAACTCAAGGAAGATACACATGGAGGCACAATCAAGTCCTTCGAAAGATCTCACGACGGATCGTTCTGCCAGACTAATGTTTCACTGATTAGATTGCTGCTTTGTTTATTTATAAACTTCCTGCGTTTCCTTTTGAAATTCAGACTAGTTTTATTTTGATTAGATTACTGCTTGGTTTGTTGATGTATTTCCAGTATTTTATCGCAACATTTAATAGGAATCATTTCTAAATATCAGTGAGCGCTGGTAACTTTCCGTCCTTGTTTCTTTGCTTGTCATTGTAACGTTAATTAATCTGACAATAAATGGGTTTTGAAATATTTATTTTTTCTGTGCATTTTCATCATTTCATACATCATACTGAATCCAAAATACACTTTTCTGAGCCACATCCTGTGGGAATCCTAACTATGTATAAATTAACGGCAATGAAAGTGTATTGCTTTTTGTGATTTGACCCATTTTGATTAATTGAAAGTAAGATGGAAAGTAGTGTTTACAAAACTACCATTGTGTCATAGCATCCTACTTAGGATGGACTCATACAAATAATTGTGTCTTCATGTCCCTGACTGGAAATTTATTTTACACACTATTCCATGTTAGAGAAATGGAAACCAGATGTTCCGTTTATATTAACAACCTCCTTTTCTACTAACGATTTCAGAAATTGGAGAGCTTGTCCTTGAAATAAAACCATCCTTTCTTCACAACTCCTGATAAAATAATTTCAAAAGCTTTCAGTACAGCCAATGGAGACTTCCCAGTTGGTTACTACTGTTCATATCAAATATCCATCTCTCTAGATTCTCAAACCAAAAGCTTCTCACAGTGCCAAGAGTAATCATAACTCTATTAGCAAACACGCTTTTGGTTCCATTGCAACGTCTGTTTGGAACTAACCGCCAGCAGATCTTAAGGATCTGCCCATCTTTTTTCCTCCACACACACGCCCGCGCCCGGGCGTACACACACACACACACACACACACACACACACACACACACAACACACACACAACAAACACAACAAACAACAAAAAACAACAAATACTCTATGTAGATACACACACAATATATTATCATATATTATATACTATAATAGTATATATATGATAGTATTATGTGTTGTATTGTTGTTAGTGTTGTGTGTGGTGTGTGTTGTTTGTGTTGTGTGGTGTTATTGTTGTGTTGTGTGTGTGTGTTGTGTGTGTGTGTGTGGTGTGTGTGTGTTGTCGTGTGTGTGTGTGTGTGTGTGTGTGTGTGTGTGTGTGTGTGTGTGTGTGTGTGGTGTGTGTTGTGTGTGTTGTGTGTGTGTGTGTGGTGTGTTGTGTTGTGTGTGTGTGTGTGTTGTGTGGCGTGTGTGTGTGTGTGTGTTGGTGTGTTGTGTGTGTGTGTGTGGTGTGTGTGTTGTGTGTGTGTGTGTGTGTGTGTGTGTGTGTGTGTGTGGTGTGTGTGTTGTGTGTGTTGTGTGTGTGTGTGTGTGTTGTGTGTGTGTTGTGCGTGTGTGTGTGTGTGTGTGTGTGTGGTGTGTGTGTGTGTGTGTGTGTGTGTGTGTGTGTGTGTGTGTGTGTGTGTGTGTGTGTGTGCAGGTACAGAGAGGAAGAGGAGACACAAAACAAACAGAACATAAAATACATGAGAAAAACAACAGCAATAATGTCAACAATTAAAACAAACTGGTCAGAAAGAACAACAGACAAGGAAACGTGTACCAGCTCTAAACTAATCGGCAGATGAAGTATGACTTTCCTTACATCACGATGATCACAGAATACACGATAACAGACTTCCCGACTTAACCTTTGAGTCCCGCACCTTATCCACCAACAGCAAAAACTTAACCCTTTGAGTCCCGCATCTTATCCACCAACGGCAAAAACTTAACCCTTTGATTCCGCACCTTACCCACCAACAGCAAACTAACCCTTTGATTCCGCACCTTACCACAACAGCAAAACTTAACCTTGATTCCGACCTTACACCACAGTAAATTAGCCTTGATTTCCTCACCCTATCCACCAACAGCAAAAACTTAACCCTTTGATTTCCGCACCTTACCACCAACAGCAAAAACTTAACCCTTTGATTCCCGCACCCTATCCACCAGCAGCAAAAACTTAACCCTTTGATTCCCTCACCCTATCCATCAACAGCAAAAACTTAACCCTTTGATTCCATCACCCTATCCATCAACAGCAAAAACTTAACCCTTTGATTCCCGCACCTTACCCACCAACAGCAAAAACTTAGCCCTTTGATTCCCTCACCCTATCCATCAACAGCAAAAACTTAACCCTTTGATTCCCTCACCCTATCCATCAACAGCAAAAACTTAACCCTTTGATTTCCGCACCTTACCCACCAACAGCAAAAACTTAGCCCTTTGATTCCCTCACCCTATCCACCAACAGCAAAAACTTAGCCCTTTGATTCCCGCACCCTATCTACCAACAGCAAAAACTTAACCCTTTGATTCCCGCACCCTATCCACCAACAGCAAAAACTTAACCCTTTGATTCCCTCACCTTACCCACCAACAGCAAAAACTTAACCTTTTGATTCCCG
The DNA here is from genome assembly GCA_030674185.1 of Monoplex corrugatus. NCBI lineage: Eukaryota > Metazoa > Mollusca > Gastropoda > Littorinimorpha > Ranellidae > Monoplex > Monoplex corrugatus. The sequence goes on along the minus strand of CM060312.1, from coordinate 28,013,434 downwards.
CACCCCATCCACCAACAGCAAAAACTTAACCCTTTGATTCCATCCACCCTATCCATCAACAGCAAAAACTTAACCCTTTGATTCCCGCACCTTACCCACCAATAGCAAAAACTTAGCCCTTTGATTTCTTCACCCTATCCACCAACAGCAAAAATTTAACCCTTTGATTCCCTCACCTTATCCACCAACGCAGCAAAACTTAACCCTTTGATTCCTCACCCTATCCACCAACAGCAAAAACTTAACCCTTTGATTTCCTCACCCTATCCACCACAGCAAAACTTAACCCTTGATTCCTCCCTTTCACCACAGCAAACTTACCCTTTGATTCCCTCACCCTTTTCCACCAACGCTAAACTTACCCTTTGATTTCCTCACCCTATCCACCACAGCAAAAACTTACCCTTTGATTCCCGCACTTTACCCACAACAGCAAACTTAACCTTTGATTCCCGCACCCTATCCACGAACAGCAAAAACTTACCTTTGATTTCTCTCTCTCTCTCTCTTTCTTTTCTCTCTCCCCCTTTCTCTCTCCGTCTCTCTGTCTCTGTTTCTGTCTATCTCTCTCTATACTCTCTCTCTCTCTCTCTCTCTCTCTCCCCTCTCTCTCTCTCTCTCTCTCTCGTGTGTGTGCGCGCGCGCCAGTTAGAATTTCTAAATACCACCAGCCCATAATTTCCAGTAAAATTGCTATCAGTGCGAGCAGCCCATACACATCGCAGATAACCTATAGAGCCAAACCCAACGCAAAATGATGAGCTCAGCGCTCAGCGCTGAGGCAGGACAGGAGTTTTCCAAATGGCGCTAAATCCACTTCATCACCGTGTGTAATGGGGGAATATTTATGCAAAGCCAACTTTGGTCTCCTCGGTCCAATCTCTCCTTGTCAATCCTGCAGCTCATTCAGTCACCTCCCTGCAGTCGGTTCATTTCTTTAGTCTTCTCACGTTTCTGCCCTTCTTTCATTCCCGCAAGCTGCACGTGCTAACACTCTTTTCCGCCAATCACTCGCCCGTTCCTGCAGTCATGTGACAGATGTGGGCGTGTGCGGAGACGCGGAAGCAGACAGTTTGTTCTGAAAGAAAAGAGTAATGTAG
>CM060312.1:28004834-28007334 GCA_030674185.1 Monoplex corrugatus | reverse complement strand
CCACCTATAACACTAGTTATGATCCATTCTATTATTCAGGAACATCCCATGTCAATCGGTCTCAGTGTCCATGGTGGAATGGTAACATCTCTAGTCATAATTATTTCCATCCATTGAGAGATTTTTGTGATTGGTGATCCTGTATTTAAGTAGTGAATGCACCAGCGTCAACCTGCATATAGTAGCGACTTTCTTCTATTGGTTTTTATTGTCGCTTATACTATGGGCTAGGCGTTCATAGGTGTGTTTCCTTTCGCCAAAGTTATCTTCATCTTGATTTTATTTTCGTTTATTTTTTGTTTGTTTTTTTGTTTCTTCATATATGTAATTATCTACTATTGGTTTTGGGTAGTTATGCAAGTCAAAAATCAACATAATACTGGTTTTTCTGTTCTTCAATGGAACAGTCGATCAGTGAATATTAATCATCCTCATCTTCAACAATATTTATCCGTAAATAAGCATCATATTGTTGCCTTACAGTCACTGAATGTGGCAAATTGCAAATTACCTAAGTTAGAAGATTATCACTTTCCTCCAGTGACACACGTCTGTGACAATAACTCAAAGATTTATGCAGCCGTTTATGTACGCAAAGACGTGGATTATAAGATCATTCTGCCTCCTGTGCCAAAGGGCACTAACGGTGTTTATTGCGTGGCTGTGAAAGCGAAGATTAACTCTGCGTCATCTATAAGCATACTTTCTGTGTATTATCCACGTGGGCCTAATAGTGAAAATAGTGAATGGCTACGGACTTTAGACAACAATGCGAAATGGTTGATCACGGGGGATTTTAATGCCCATTCTCCATTTTGGGATAAGGTCTGTCACTATGTATCTAAATCGTTTTGTTGAAAATGTCATTGAGTCTGGATTAGTCTTGTTAAATGACGGTAGAACAACTAGAATTCCGGATAATGCTCAACATAAGGTTTCTGCCATTGACCTAACTTTGTTATCACCTGACCTTGTCATTAATAGCATGTGGGATGTTACATCTGACTCCCTCGGAAATGATCACCTGCCAATTGTTACAGTTATAAATGAACCGTTTGATAACACATCAGAACAAGACGACGTTATACCTCGATATATGTACAAACGTGCTAACTGGGTAAAATACCGGAAGATTTTAATGGGAAAAGATTGTACGTTTAATGAATGCGCCAATATTATTGATATGTATTCCCATTTCACCGACGCGCTACATGAGGCAGCAAACAATTCCATTCCAAAAAGGAAAAAAGTAAACAAAAGTACTCATGTTGGAAATAGTTGGTGGAATCAATTATGTGAAGAAGCAAAGAATGAAAAGAAGAAAATGTATAAACCCTATTTAAAAACTAAATCTCCAGAAGACCATTACAATATGAAAATGACTAAGATTCACTCAAACAAAGTTATAGCCCAAACCAAAAAGGGCTATTGGTCAGATTTTGGTCTGAACAAATTTCCGGGCCTAAAGATCTTCCTAAAATTTGGAATAAGGTCAAAGAAATGAAAAATGGTTTTAATTTACCACAGTTTCCTATTAAGATTAAAGATAAAGACTTTCCTTCGTCATCTGAGAAAGCTGAAGAATTTGTACAATTCTTTTCAAGAACAAGTAATTCCAGTAGCTTGTCTACTCCATTAAGGGAGGAAAGACGGAAAATTGAAGAGTTCGTCGCACACTCAGATCCTGCCCCTGATAGTCACATGTACATAAATTCAAAAATTACATTAAAAGAACTTAAAGATGCCCTTCTCTCGTTGAACAACAAAAAATCGGCTGTAGGACTGGATGACGTTTCATATACCCTTTAAATCATTTACCAGAGAAATGGATTGAATACTTACACAATATCATACTAGAATGCTGGGAAAGTGGTCGCTTACCTGACATTTGGAAGACTTCGATTGTGTTACCAATACCAAAATCCTAATAAACCCTTTCAGATCCAGGTAGTTACAGACCTATCTCGCTTACATCCCATGTTTCAAAACTAATGGAAAAAATTATAGTGAATAGACTGAGTTACTTTTGTGAGAAAAATAATATAATACCTATCAATCAATCTGGGTTTCGAAAAGGTAGATCAACATCAGACCATTTAGTTAAGTTAACAACTCAAATAAAAAATCAGTTTGCTAAAAGGAAAAATGTCTTAGCTACCTTCTTTGATCTTAAAAAAGCATACGATCAAGTCTGGCATGCGAGACTTTTGTTGAAATTTAAACATATTGGTCTCAACGGTAATCTTTATAATTTTATCAAAACATTTATAAGTGACCGAAATATAGTCGCTAAAATAGGTAATACATATTCTGAAAAACGATCTGTAAACATGGGAATTCCTCAGGGTTCCGTAATATCTCCTCTATTATTTAATATTTTGATCTATGACCTACCAACTGAAGTCTCAAACAATGTAAACGTTGCTCAGTACGCTGATGATATAGCGATCTGGATGAATGTTTCGTTAAAAAGGAAGACTTCCTTGAGAGAAATAAAATA
>CM060312.1:27992334-27997334 GCA_030674185.1 Monoplex corrugatus | reverse complement strand
GAAGAAGAAAGAAGAAGAAGAAGAAGAAGAGAAGAAGAAGAAGAAGAAGAAGAAGAAGAAGAAGAAGAGAAGAAGAAGAAGAAGAAGAAGAAGAAGAAAGAAGAAGAAGAAGAAGAAGAAGAAAAGAAGAAGAAAGAAGAAGAAGAAGAAGAAAGAAGAAGAAGAAAGAAGAAGAAGAAGAAAAGAAGAAGAAGAAGAAGAGAAGAAGAAGAAAGAAGAAGAAGAAGAAGAGAAGAAGAAGAAGAAGAAAAAGAAAGAAGAAGAAGAAAGAAAGAAAGAAGAAGAAGAAGAAGAGAAGAAGAAAAGAAGAGAAGAAGAAAGAAGAAGAAGAAGAAGAAGAAGAAGAAGAAGAAGAAGAAAAGAAGAAGAAGAAAGAAGAAGAAGAAGAAGAAGAAGAAGAAGAAAGAAGAAGAAGAAGAAGAAGAAGAAGAAGAAGAAGAAGAAGATAGAAGAAGAAGAAGAAGAAGATGAAGAAGAAGAAAAGAAAGAAAAAGAAGAAAAGAAGAAAAGAAGAAAAGAAGAGAAGAAGAGAAGAAGAAGAAGAAGAAGAAAAAGATGATGGTGATTTTTCAGGCTGCCAACAAAACTGTCAATGCTATAGTTGACTCTGCTAAGTCTGCCTTTTACAATGCGAAAATTATTGCATGTTCTACATCAAAACAGCTATATTCCGTTACTAATACCCTCCTTGGCAAATCAGATAAATCTCCTCTCCCATCATGCTTTCCCCCTGCCCATCTAGCACAACATTTTTCAGATTTTTTCATTGATAAAATTAGGTCCATCCGTTCCAGTCTTGACTCCCAACCCATCTCTCAACCTCCTATTCCCGATCCTCTGTTTCAAGGCACACCACTTATTTCTTTTCAGCCTGCTTCTGAAACTACTATCCGCAATGTAATCCGCCATTCTGACATCAAGACCTGTGAGCTTGATCCTCTTCCAGCATCTATCTTAACACACTGCCTAGATACTTTGCTCCCTCACTTCACAACTGTCATCAACAATTCCCTGTCATCTGGTATCTTTCCCACTTCCTTCAAATCTGCCCTGGTCAGACCTCTTTTAAAGAAACCTAGTCTTGACCCCAATAACCTCAAAAACTATCGACCTGTTTCCAACCTACCTTTCTTATCCAAAGTCCTTGAAAAAATTGTTCTCGCACAGATCTCTGATCATATCACCGCCAACAACCTCTCTTACCCTTATCAGTCGGCTTATCGCACTGGACACAGCCCTGAAACTGCTCTTGTAAAAATTGCAAATGATATTCTGACTGCTCTTGATCAAAATCAAATCTCTCTTCTATCTCTCCTTGATCTCTCGGCTGCATTCGACACCATCGACCATTCTATCATGCTCACACGTCTCCATAAAGTGTTCGGTATCTCTGACATCGCTCTGTCTTGGTTCCAGTCCTACCTCTCCAATCGCACTCAAACAGTCTCTGTCTGTTGTTCATCCTCTGCACCCGCTACCCTCCAGTTTGGTGTGCCCCAAGGCTCTGTTTTAGGTCCCATCCTATTTGTGCTGTACACACAACCCTCTCTGAAATTATGCGACTTCACTCTATGTCCCATCATAGCTTTTCTGATGACAACCAACTCTATACTTCTGGTTCCCTCCCACAACTGCCCTCTATAATCAGACAAACCCAAGGCTGCATTTCTGATGTTCACTCCTGGATGACTGTAAACAAACTTCAACTCAACCCCATTAAAACTGAACTTAGCCTTATCTCTCCCACCACATTGGCTAAGTGTTCTTCCCTTCCTCTGTCTGTCTCTCTGCTTGGATCTGACATTCCACTATCTTCCACTGTCCGCAATCTTGGAGTCACTCTTGATAACACCCTGTCCTTTGAAAAACACGTCCAGAATGTTTGCAGATTATGCTATCTTGAGATACGCAGAATTTCTTCTATTCGCAATATCCTCTCTGTTGAAGCCACCAAAACTCTCCTCTGTGCCTTTGTTCTCTCTCGTCTCGACTACTGCAACTCCCTCCTCTCGGGCTGTCCTTTCTCTCTCATTCAAAAGCTTCAAAAAGTTCAAAACAATGCTGCTAGGCTCATCTTCAGAAAATCTCGTTCCTCTCATGTCACTCCTCTTCTCAAATCTCTTCACTGGTTACCTGTTGAAAAGAGAATTCGCTACAAGATTGCTTTGTTATGTTTTAAGTCTCTCAACGGTCTTGCACCCCCTTACATCTCTGACCTCCTCCATCTGTACACCCCCTCTCGTCAACTTCGTTCCTCGGCTGATACTCGTACCTTCCGCATACCATCCTGTCGCACTAAAACCTATGGTCAACGCTCCTTTTCCTATCAGGCCCCTGTAATCTGGAATCAGCTCCCTGTCTCTGTTCGCCACTCTGCAACTCTCACTTCTTTCAAGTCCTCTCTGAAAACCCATCTCTTCCAGTCCCTCTCATGATACTTATAAAGACTCTACCACCTAACTTCCCCAAATCCCCCCTTGTTGTCTTTTGAGCCTTGAATGTCGGCTGGTGTGTGTGTGTGTTGTGTGTGTGTGTGTGTGTGTGTGTGTGTGTGTGTGTGTGTGTGTGTGTGTGTGTGTGTGTGTGTGTGTGTGTGTGTGTGTGTGTGTGTGTGTGTGTGTTTGGTTGTGTCTGCGTGATACCTGTAAGCGCTTAGGGCTCTTGTTTTCATCAGATTAGGCGCTATATAAATGCTCTTTATTATTATTATTATTATTATGATGATGATGATGATGATGATGATGATGATGATGATGATGATGATGATGATGATGATGATGATGATGATGATGATGATGATGATGATGATGATGACGACGACGGTGACGATGATGATGATGATGATGATGACGACGACGACGACAACGACGACGACGACGACGATAACAATCATGATGCTTGTGGAGTTCCATCTAGGATTGAGACTAGCTATGTGATGATGGGGAGTGTGCTCTGCGCTTACTATCATAAAATGTCCTGGCGAGAATCTGGCTCGAGATATACAGATACCTGCGGTGATGTGCCGAAATTTTTTTATTTTTTTTTAGCAACACACTTAACGAAGCATCTCTGAGGTGTATGAGACTCGACTGTGTGGTCCCAGTCTTCCCAATGAACTCATAGCGCGTTCAGCTCTGGGAAGGAGCCGCTCGGGGTCGGAATCAAAAACATCCGGCAACGATTTTTTTTTAGGACTGGATAGGAATTCGAACCTACAACCTTCCAGTAGCTAGTCCGCAGCGTTAATGACTGTACCACGGTGACTGGTGATGCACGATGCACGTACCTCTTTACATTGTGAAAGTGGGATATTCTAGCATGTTTTCCGGCAATCTATGTGAATGAGGCGAGAGAGAGAGAGAGAGAGAGAGAGACAGACAGAGAGACAGAGAAAGAGAGACAGAGAAAGAGAGACAGACAGAGAGAGACAGAGAGAGTGAGACAGAGAAAGAGAGACAGACAGAGACAGACAGACAGAGAAACAGAGACAGAGAGAGAGAGAGAGAGACGGACAGACAGACAAAGAGAGAGACAGAGATAGACAGACACAGACACAGACAGAGACAGAGAGAGAGACAGAGAAAACGAATGAATATTCAAAGTTTATGGTGTCTTCAGGCTATTACTCCCCTTCATAAGAGGAAATTGCGGTGGAGGATGAGAGTAAGAGTGATAAAGACAGACAGACAGACAGACAGATAGACAGAGAGACAGACGGACAGACAGGCAGACAGGCAGACAGGCAGAGAGAGGAATGAAAGGAAGGAGAGAGGGGTGGTCATTTTCCCTTTTAGAGAGGTTAAGCCGTTGTTTACCGGCTGAAATGTAAAATGTATAATCTTTTTTAAAGAGAGAGAGAGACCGAGCCAGCCACAGAGAGAGAGAGAGAGGGACAGAGACAGAATCAGAGAGACAGATAGAGAGAGACAGAGACAGAAAGAGACAAAGAGAGAAAGAGAGATACGGACAGAGACAGAATCAGAGAGACAGACAGAGAGAGACAGAGACAGAAAGAGACAAAGGAGAAAGAGAGAGAGAGAGACGGACAGAGACAGAATCAGAGAAACAGACAGAGAGAGACAGAGACAGAAAGAGACAAAGAGAGAAAGAAAGAGAGAGAGACGGACAGAGACAGAATCAGAGAGAAACAGACAGAGAGAGACAGAGACAGAAAGAGACAAAGAAAGAAAGAGAGAGAGAGACGGACAGAGACAGAATCAGAGAGACAGACAGAGAGAGACAGAGACAGAAAGAGACAAAGAGAGAAAGAGAGAGAGAGAGACGGACAGAGACAGAATCAGAGAGACAGACAGAGAGAGATAGAGACAGAAAGAGACAAAGAGAGAGAGAGAGAGACGGACAGAGACAGAATCAGAGAGACAGACAGAGAGAGACAGAGACAGAAAGAGACAAAGAGAGAGAGAGAGACGGACAGAGACAGAATCAGAGAGACAGACAGAGAGAGACAGAGACAGAAAGAGACAAACAGAGAAAGAGAGAGAGAGAGAAGGACAGAGACAGACAGAGAGAGACAGAGACAGAAAGAGACAAAGAGAGAGAGAGAGAGACGGACAGAGACAGAATCAGAGAGACAGACAGAGAGAGACAGAGACAGAAAGAGACAAAGAGAGAGAGAGGACGGACAGAGACAGAATCAGAGAGACAGACAGAGAGAGACAGAGACAGAAAGAGACAAACAGAGAAAGAGAGAGAGAGAGAAGGACAGAGACAGACAGAGAGAGACAGAGACAGAAAGAGACAAAGAGAGAGAGAGAGAGACGGACAGAGACAGAATCAGAGAGACAGACAGAGAGAGACAGAAAGAGACAAAGAGAGAAAGAGAGAGAGAGAGAGACGGACAGAGACAGAATCAGAGAGACAGACAGAGAGAGACAGAGACAGAAAGAGACAAAGAGAGAAAGAGAGAGAGAGAGAGACGGACAGAGACAGAATCAGAGAGACAGACAGAGAGAGACAGAGACAGAAAGAGACAAAGAGAG
>CM060312.1:27972334-27984834 GCA_030674185.1 Monoplex corrugatus | reverse complement strand
CCCCACCCCCCACCCCCAAATCTACCGAAACTGAGGTCGCTATGAGGGGAGGGGGAAGGGGCAAATCTATACCGCAAGAAATAAAGTTTCGTTCCATTTTCATTTTATTCTTCCAGTTTCACTTTCAGTTTCTCAAGACGACATCTCCACGATCGGAACGAATCCCATATATGCACTAACGTCACAGGTGCCATGTGTATGGTGATCACGGCACAAGCCTTAAGCCTGCACTTAAACCCGTGAGCTGGCCAGGTCCTGAGGCTCTACCTAGCCTATGTTTTACCTAGTCTGTATTTTATACTGGTATTGTGTCAGATACAACTCCAAACCTATCCAAACTGAGCTCACTATGTGTGGAGGGGGGCGAACAGGTTCAGATCTATAATACCGCAGGAAAATTTCGTTTCATTTCATTTTTTATTTCATTCTTCCAATACACCTCCAAACCTACTGAAACTGAGGTCACTGTATAAGAGCATGGCATGAAGGGCCACAGTATCTGGGATATCTTTTCTCGCAGTGCTATGATAATGAGAACGGTGATGATGTGATAACGCTATGGAGTTCCACCTGGGACTGAGATCACGTTATAAGGCTGTGATCAACGCTGACTTTCATGATATACCCTGGTGTCAATCAGACCCGAGATATACAGACACCTGCGATGTTGATCAAGAAATTTGAACAACACCCTCAATGATTCGTTTGTCAAGGGAATGAGTCTCCGATTGTGTGGTCTCAGTCTTCCCAATAATTCCATGCCACGCTCAGCTCTGGGTAAGAGCCGTTCAGGTCAGACAGTTCCGACAAGAATATTCTAACATATATTCTGATATTTTGACCCAACAAAAAGATATCATTTCAAAGATGTTTTTCTCCAACGTGGGTTCCTGTTAAAATCAATAGGATATCAGTGAACCGTGTAAATATACCGAATTCCCTCAATGGCGCATATTTCATTGATGTCATCACACATTTGAGCGATCCTAGAAAACACCTCCAACATCACGTGAAACAAGAATCTGTCAATGAAATCTGTTCACGTTGACAGATACTGCCAGACAGACACTCAGACAAGCAAACACACAAAGCAGAAACACGCATAATCCCTATCCCCATCCTGCCATAGGGGAAGAAGAAAAATAGAAGGAAATATAAAAAAGATGGGGGGGGGGGGGGGATCTACAAATTAGCTCAAACAGGGATTTCATCGAATCCATCAGACAGGGCTTACTTCAAAGACAAACAAGCTAAGCGCCTTAAGCTGCACACACACACACACCTATACCCATTCTGTACACCGGTTAGTCGCCAAATACTGAGTGCCAAGCTCCCCGTCTGATCCCTCCCTCCATCCTTCTCCATCCCACTGTCAACACATTCAAAGATCCCCCCTAGCCCCCAGCCCCCAACCCCTGCCAAGCTGGACAAAGTGTAAACGGTGAAGATTGGGATCCAGCAAACTCTCCACTAACTCTCGGGAATCCACTCCAGCTGGGCAAGCCCCATATGTTTTCTGTAGGGAGAACTATACACATCGCTGGCTCATGCTGACAAATCTGCCTCTGGTGGTGTTTTCCCTTTGAAGTCTGACACCCCAAGAGGGACGTGTTTGTTGAAGTCATCGATTGGCAGATTTGGGGGGCCTGACCTACCGCAGACCCTTCTGAGAACATGCTGGTGTGCCTAGGTATCTCTTTTTATATATATACATGTATATACACGTGTTGGTTTTGTTTTTTTTGTTTTTTTCTTTTTTTTTTTATTCTTTGAAAGCTAAGGTCTGTGATCTGCTGGCCCCTGCGGTCCTTGTCTGGCATGTTTTGTCTGATACTGTGTGTGTAAGGTGGGGGGGGGGGGGGTTAAGGGTGAAGGAAGGTGTAAGAGATCCAATAAAATTGACAAACTGTTTTATATTCTGAGCATTTGCATGTCTTATTCTAAAGCAAGATTCTACATAATCTTCCCTCCCACAAAATGTTGGATTGATATATATGGATTGTTTCTGTTGGATGTTCATCTCTTTGCTGTTATACTCCGTAGTTGTTTGTTTGTTGCTATGCACCACACTCCATAGTTGTTTGTTGCTATGCACCATACTCCGTAGTTGTTTGTTTGTTGCTATGCACCATACTCCGTAGTTGTTTGTTTGTTGCCATGCACCATACTCCATAGTTGTTTGTTTGTTGCTATGCACCATATTCCATAGTTGTTTGTTTGTTGCTATGCACCACACTCCATAGTTGTTTGTTTGTTGCTATGCACCATACTCCATAGTTGTTTGTTTGTTGCTATGCACCATACTCCATAGTTGTTTGTTTGTTGCTATGCACCACACTCCATAGTTGTTTGTTTGTTGCTATGCACCATACTCCATAGTTGTTTGTTTGTTGCTATGCACCATACTCCATAGTTGTTTGTTTGTTGCTATGCACCATACTCCATAGTTGTTTGTTTGTTGCTATGCACCACACTCCATAGTTGTTTGTTTGTTGCTATGCACCATACTCCATAGTTGTTTGTTTGTTGCTATGCACCATACTCCGTAGTTGTTTGTTGCTATGCACCATACTCCATAGTTGTTTGTTTGTTGCTATGCACCATACTCCATAGTTGTTTGTTTGTTGCTATGCACCACACTCCATAGTTGTTTGTTTGTTGCTATGCACCATACTCCATAGTTGTTTGTTTGTTGCTATGCACCATACTCCATAGTTGTTTGTTTGTTGCTATGCACCACACTCCATAGTTGTTTGTTGCTTTGCACCATACTCCATAGTTGTTTGTTTGTTGCTATGCACCATACTCCATAGTTCTTTCTTCGTTGCTATGCACCATACTCCATAGTTGTTTTGTTTGTTGCTATACACCATACTCCACAGTTCTTTCATCAAAGCCCTACACCATACTATGAAAGCCAACCTAGCATGCTGTGGCATCAACACCACCAATTGGGAAGACATTGCCCCGCAGCAGAGTATCCTGTCAACAACAATGTAGGCAGGGTACGATCAGATTTGAGCAGCATAAAACAGCTGCTATTCAGCAAAAGAGGGACCGGGCGGATGCAGACCTCAGGGCCGCAGGACCGCTTCCTATACAGTGTCTGCGGAAGAATATGTGCCTTCACGTTTGGTCTCCTATCCCACATGAAGACCCACAGCTAGCGCTGAAGACCGGTGTACCTGCTGATTGGTGGGGTAGGTGGAAGAGTCCATTCCATCACCATCACCATCACCATCACTCTCATCATCACCATCACTATCACCAGCACCAGTACCATCACTATCACCACACCCGTCACCGTCACCATCACAATTACCATCACCATCACTGTCACCGTCACCGTCACCATCATCGTTATCATCATCATGCTCCATGGGGACCCTATCCCAACTGGGGTAAAATATTCTATTGTTAAACTTCCGACTCCGTGTGTGTGTGTATGTGTGTGTGTGTGTGTGTGTGTGTGTGTGTGTGTGTGTGTGTGTGTGTGTGTGTGTGTGTGTGTGTGTATGTGTGTGTGTGTGTGTGTGTGTGTGTGTGTTTGTGTGTGTGTGTGTGTGTCTGTCTGCCAATCTGTCTATCTGCATCTCTGTCTGTCTCTCTGTCTCTGTCTCTGTCTCTCTGTCTCTGTCTGTCTCTCTGTCTCTCTTTCTCTTTCTCCTTCTCTCTCCCACTCACTCTCTCTCTCTCTCTCTCTCTCTCTCTCTCTGTGCGTGTGCATGTGCGTGTGCATGTGCGTGTGCATGTGCGTGTGCGTGTGTGTGTGTGTGTTTGTGTGTGTGTGTGTGTGTGTGTGTGTGTGTGTGTGTGTGTGTGTGTGTGTGTGTGTGTGTGTGTGTGTGTGTGTTTCGAATGCAAATTCAACAAAGTGGATCATCAGCATTTCACTTCAAAAGCCAAACCCACCGCAATGCAGCAAGTCTGAATTCTTTTAACCTGTTAGACTAAGGTATTTTTTATGCGGTTGGCATGTAGGCCAGCAACGGAGATCTTTCACTCCTGTGTGTTCTGGTCCATCGTCTGCATGATATGCCCCAGGTGTATTCGTTTACAGAGAAAAGCTTTTGAAAGTCTGCTAGTCTCGCTCTTTGTGAAGTGACGTTTAGGTGAACATGATGACCTTTGCTGCTGAATTGTGTTTTCTTTTCTGCCACGACAATCACACCATGTGAGTGTACGTGTATTGTATTTGATGATTTCCGTACCTCTTGAATTGAACCTGTATTCCACATAGAATATGTAAAATATGTATGCAGACATGGCGGAGTTTCTTGCAGAATCATCAGTCTAGTTTTTTGTCGATTTATGAAAAAAATGCATAAATACGTTTATAAAAGAAACAACAAACTATCTTAAATTTTAACAGTGGTAGTGCTAGCAGCAGTTGTTGATGTTGATGTCATAGTTGATCCTGATGTTGATATTGTGGTTGTGGTTGCGGTTGTGACCGTGGTTGTGTTTATGGTTGTGGTTGAGTCGTGTCGTGTCGCGTCGCGTTGCGTTGTGGTTGTGGTTGTGGTTGTGTTATGTTGCGTTGCGTTGTGTTGCGTTGCGTTGCGTTGTACTGTGTTGAGCTGTGTTGTGTTGTCTTGAGTCGCGTTGTTTTGTGTTGTGCCGTGTTATATCATGTCGTATCGTGTTGTGTTGTGTTGTGTTGTGTTGTGTCATATCATGTCGTATCGTGTTGTGTTGTGTTGTGTTGTGTTGTGTCATATCATGTCGTATCGTGTTGTGTTGTGTTGTGTCATATCATGTCGTATCGTGTTGTGTTGTGTTGCGTTGTGTTGTGTCATATCATGTCGTATCGTGTTGTGTTGTGTTTGTGTTGTGTTGTGTTGTGTTGTGTCATATCATGTCGTATCGTGTTGTGTTGTGTTGTGTTGTGTTGTGTCATATCATGTCGTATCATGTTGTGTTGTGTTGTGTTGTGTCATTTCATGTCGTATCGTGTTGTGTTGTGTTGTGTTGTGCTGTGCTGTGCTGTGCTGTGCTGTGCTGTGCTGTGCTGTGTTGCGTCGTGTCGTGTTGTGTTGTGTTGTGTTGTGTTGCGTTGCGTTGCGTTGCGTTGCGTTGCGTGCTTGCGTTGCGTTGCGTTGCGTTGTCGTTGTGTTGTGTTGTGTTGTGTTGTGTTGTGTTGTGTTGTGTTGTGTTGTATCGTGTCGTGTCGTGTTGTGTTGTGTTGTGTTGTGCCGTATCATATCATGCCGTATCATGTCATATCATGTTGTGTTGTGTTGTTGTGCCGTATCATATCATGCCGTATCATGTCATATCATGTTGTGTTGTGTCGTATCGTGTCGTGTCGTGTCGTGTTGTGTTGCGTTGTGTTGTGTTGTGTTGTGTCGTGTCGTGTTGTGTTGTGTTGTGCTGTGTTGCATTGCGTTGTGCCGTGTCATATCATGTCGTATCGTGTTTGTTTGTGTGTGTTGTGCTGTGCTGTGTTGGTCGTGTGTCTTGTGTTGTGTTGTGTTGTGTTGTGTTGTGTTGTGTGTGTTGTGTTTGTGTTGTGTGTGTTGCTGTGCTGTGTTGTGTTGTGTTGTGTTGTGTTGTGTTTGTGTTGTGTTGTGTTGTGTTGTGTTGTGTTGTGTTGTGTTGTGTTGTGTTGTCGTGTATTCTGTGTTGTGTCGTGTTGTGTTGTGTTGTGTTGTGTGTTGTGTTGTGTTGTGTTGGTGTTGTGTTGTGTTGCGTGCGTCGTCGTGTTGTGTTGTGCGTTGCGTTGCGGTGTTGTGTTGTGTTATGTTGTATCGAATTCCATCGACTCATAACTGTAATCGTATCACATAGCATTGTACTGCAAAACAGACATTTTCAGCACGAAATGCCAGCAGATCTTCCTGACGTACATTTTTCCTTTCTTCATCGAAACTGTTTTAAGCAGTTTTGCCAGAGACATCGGTGTTGGCATAGGCTTTAAACAAGACTCTCTCAAAAAAAGAAAAGATGAACATCAAAGATTAAAAACAATTATTTTTTTTAGAAGCAAAGACAGTGTGGTTCCAGTATGCACACAGAATGCATGCCGCACACGAGATCTTCTTTATCATCTATTCAAATTACTAACACCCAGACCAGCTCTAAAGATGAAGTTGTGAAAGAGAGAGGTGGGGGGGGGATCCCTGTCACACTCTGGTGGAAATCGAACCTGGGACCTCTAGACTCTTATAATGGCACTTTGAGGCTGATGGATTTTCCCGTCAATCCGATTTGATGAGGGTGAGTTGGTTTAGTGACGTGTGATTTTGCATCATTCAGTTAAACTCCAGTACAGACAGAAAAAAGAAAAGAGAGACAGACGGAAAGAGAGAGAGGGAAAGAGAAAGAGAGGGGGAGGGAGCGAGCGAGAGAGAGAGAGAGCGCGCGCGAAAGAGAGCGAGCGAGAGAGAAAGACACACAGACAGAGACAGATTGAGAGACAGACAGACATACAGACAGAGACAGACAGAGACAGACAGAGAGAGACAGACTGGCAGACAGACAGGCGGACGGACGGATGGACGGACAGACAGACACACAGACAGACAAACAGACAAACAGACAGACAGAGTGTGTGTGTGTGTGTGTCATTTTTATCCTTTTCTCCCACTGGACGAAACAGAAGGGAAGTTTCAGTAATTTTCTCCTAATTTTTGAATTTGGTGTTTGTTCATTTGTGCACGCTTAACAAAGGCCAGTTCGCCGAAAATTTGCGCCTGTCTTGTCTGGTTGTATTGAAGACGCGCTCTGCTTCTTTCTTTTTTTATATATTTTTTTTCAAAGTTTTTTTTTTCTGGTTCCTCTTTCATTGAACGCGGGCAGTCACACTTGTTTTGGATTTCAACATTAGCTAATTTGACAATAAAGAATAACTGAAATGCCTAGTGTGGGTCTTCATTGTGGGACAGAAGGCCAGTCCTGGGGGGTACTTGCTCTACCGCAGACACAGCAATGGGAGGCAATCCTGCGTGTTGCGGACACATTAATCATTGGGCAACCGTCCTGTTTTTGCATCAGACGCGATGAATGTTCCTTTTTTTCCATCCCATCTAATTAAGTCATTTTCTCTTGCTCAACGAAACTTCAGGAAAATGTTCTGTAGTTGTTGCTGGTGAGTGGGTGGTTGGTTGGGTTGGGTGGGTTGGGTTGGGTGGGTGGGTGGTCGATTGGTTGGTTGGTTGGTTGGTTGGTTGGTTGGTTGGTTGGTTGGTTGGCGGGTTGGTTGGTTGGCGGGTTGGTTGGTTGGTTGGCTGGTTGGTTGGTTCGTTCGTTCGTTCGTTCGTTTGTTCGTTCGTTTGTTGCTTGGTTGCTTGGTTGGATGGATGGTTGGTTGGATGGTTGCTTGCTTGCTTGCTTGCTTGCTTGCTTGCTTGATTGGTTGGGTCGTAGGTGGGTGGGTGGTTGGTTAGTTGGTTGCTTGCTTGCTTGCTTGGTCAGTTCGTTCGTTTGTTCGTTCGTTCGTTCGTTCGTTTGTTCGTGTGTTCGTTCGTTCGTTCGTTCGTTAGTTCGTTTGTTTGTTTGTTTGTTTGTTTGTTTGTTTGTTTGTTTGTTTGTTCTTTAGGTTTTGTATATTTGCTTCTTTGTTGTATTTTGGCGGACGTATGACAAAGGCGAGTTGATCGAAATTTTGTACCTGTCTTGTTTTGTCAGTTAAATACACGTTCTCATCCGTCGTGAGCTTCTCATTTCTAATTATTTAAATATTAAGAAGCAAAGGAAATGGAGCAGGTCCCCCCGTTCGCCTTCTTTTTGATTTTGATGGCACCGCCATCCTACGATATGGCCTCTTGAGAGTTTACATCTGTTTCCCGTTTCGCCTACTGGCCTTTCCCGTTTCCCCTGTTCAGCCTCTCTCTCTCTCTCTCTCTCTCTCTCTCTCTCTCTCTCTCTCTCTCTCTCTCACCCTCTCTCACCCTCTCTCTCTCTCCTCTCACCCTCTCTCACCCTCTCTCTCTCTCTCACACCCTCTCTCACCCTCTCTCTCTCTCTCTCTCTCTCACTCTCTCTCACACACTCTCTGTCTGTCTGTCTGTGTCTGTCTGTCTGTCTGTGTCTGTCTCTCTCTCTCTCTCTCTCTCTCGCTCTCTCTCTCTCTCTTCGCTCGCTGTCTCTCTCTCCCCCTCTCTCTCCCACTCTCTCCCCTCTCTCTCTGTCTCTTCTTCTCTCTCGCTCCCCCCCCCCCCCACTCTCTCTCTCAAACACATACACGTACACGGGCACACAGGCACATACACAGTCCATCAATCCACACAAGGATGAGCGTTAAGATGTGTGACGCACCAACATGGAGTGTCATGTATGTCTGTGTAAAGATACCGCTAGCGCTACCAGCTTCCCAACAGAAGAAAGAACTGCGATCACACAGAAGACTAAACACCGCTTGATCTAAATATATCTTCAGTGCATAGATGCAAAAAATGTATGTAATGGGAGGAGAGATCTGTCTCAGGGCTTTCCGGTGAAGCATCATATAGATCTACAGTACAATTAACTTTTAGACATGCGCTGCCTTACAGACCTGAACTCACACAATGTGTTCGTTCGTTCTTTGGTTCTTTGATTTGAAGTCTTTTCACTATGGAGTGATATTAGACGAAAACAATAATGATAATAATCATAATGATGATGATGATAATAATCATCATAGTAATAATAATAATGATAATAATAATGATAATGATAATAATAATGATGATGATAATAATGATAATGATAATAATGTATGTGAGTGTGTGTGTGTGTGTGTATGTAGTGTGTGTGTGTGCGTGCGTGCGTGCAAATGTGTGTGTGTGTGTGTATTGTTTGTGTGTGTGTGTGTGTGGTGTGTGTTCGTTCTTTGATTTAACGTCTTTTCACTGTAAGTGATATTAGACGGGAGAGGGGGAGGGGGTAGGAATAAATATAATAAAATGTAGAACGATAGTTAAGCTGGTTGGATTGGGGCAGAGGGGAGATAGAGTAAACAGACATAAATAGGTGGGAGAACAGGAAAATGGAACAAAAACTTAACTCTAACAATTAACTTCAACAATATGAAGGGAAATTGTAACACTAATACACAAACCGCATAAAGTTAAAGTAATGCGTTAACAGGACTGTGAACTAATGATTCTGAAATTTTAACTAATAAAGATTGATCTGATGTAACTTTTTGGAAATCAATTTCAGAATACTTTTCTTGAGTAAACATTTTTGGTAAAAAGGAACGTAGCATTTTGCAGTAGAATAAGCAGTGAAACAGTGTGAACTGTTCGCCGCAAATACACGACATTTTTACAATATTTTGTTTTCAACGCGTTTAGCTGAATACGAAAACGAACAGCAACAATCGATCTCAAATGATACATGGAAGAAGACTGCAATTTTTTACATACGTTTTGAACGGTAAGTTTTATCATTTGTTGTGACACAAACTGTTCATTTAAATGTTCATAAAATCGAGACCATGAGGTTGATTCGAGCAAGTTGCAAGCTTCTTTTACGGAAGTACGAACATGTAATTCTATAGAATTATCAGAATTCTGCGCGCCTTGCTTAGCTGCTCTGTCATCTACTTCGTTGCCGTGAAGACCAACGTGAGAAGGCACCCAGCATAAACTGATATCTGTACCTTTGACCCTTAAACGATGTATAAGATGATTTGCCTCAGTAATTAAATCAGGTCTTGCATCGGTATCAAAAGAACGTAAAGCATATAAAACAGATTTTGAGTCAACAAAGAAAACTACTTTGAAAGACGTGGGTTTATGATTTACTAGATAATGTAATGCTTGTATAATAGCCACTAATTCCGCTGTAAAGATAGATATGTTTGCCCCTACGAAAAATGACTTGTTTGCTTTAAATTTTGGAACATAAAATGCTGCTCCAGCACATTTATTTTCTAAGACTGATCCATAGGTAAAAATATGAAGGTGGGCACGGTATTTTTCATCGATGTGTTCTCTTGCTGTGGATATCGAAATGTTGACGTTTTCAGATTTCTTAGCGTCTGTATAATCAATATCAAAAGAGGCTTTTAGCATTTCCCATGTAGGGATAGGCGTTGTTGATGGTGTCTCAGCTATTTCATCCATATTTATGTTAGATTGTTTGACCAAGTCAGATATGTAAGTTGCAACAGTCATTTGTGATGAAATGCTTTTTGCTCGCTTTGGAAAGTCAACATCAGATCTGATTTCAATTTCCTTACTCACAAAATTATCCATTTGTGAAGTAGTTCTAACTGCAAATTTTGCTGTCGCTAGCTCACGATAGTTGTTCAGAGGCAGAATTCCAGCAACTTTGTACGTTTCCAGATTAGAAGCATGAGTAGGGACACCTAGAGCAATTTTAATACTTTTGCAGTCTAAGCTTTGTATCTTCTTTAATAGATATTTTGGTGCACTGAAGAACACTTCTTGTGCATAGGATAATTTAGATCGTACAAGTGCTGTTGATAGATGAAGTAGTATGTTTGTATCCATTCCCCAAGGTAATCTGCTTATGCTTATTATCTTTAGAAAATTTAAGGCTTTTCTTGTGTGTGTGTGTGTGTGTGTGTGTGTGTGTGTGTGTGTGTGTGTGTGTGTGTGTGTGTGTGTGTGTGTGTGTGTGTGTGTGTGTGTGTGTGTGTGTGTGTGTGTGTGTTGGCGTGCAAGACGTGTTGTCGACTGGTTTTTGTCGAGTCCATAGGCGAACTCGAAATAGGCGTTTCGAGATCCCCAAATTATGGACGGGCGAAAGGGAATAGACAGATCGGGAATAATCAAATCGGAAATAGGCGAATCGGGAATAGGTGAATTGAGAATTGTTCTTGTCCTAGATTTTCTTTTCTTTTTTTTTTTTTTTTTTTTTGCATTTGGTTTGTTGTTGTTGTTGTTGTTGTTGCTGCTGCTGCTGCTGCTGTCGTTGTTGTTGTTTTTTGTGTGTTTTTTGTTGTTGTTTGGGTTTGGTTTTTTTTTGTTTCTTGTTGTTGTTGGGTTTTTTTGTCTTTTTGTTTGTTTGTTGGTTGGTTGGTTGGTTTGTTTGTTTGTTTATTTGTTTGTTTGTTTGTTTTTTGGGGGTAGAGTTGTATTTTTTGTTTCGTTTTGTTTCTTATTTTGTGCACACATACAAAGGCCCAAAAATCCATCTGGCCGAAAATGTGTGCCTGTCTGTTTTTGTGAATTGAATACACGCTGTCATTCTATTTTCGTGCCCTTCTGGTTTCTAATTACCTAAGTAACAAAAAGCGTTACGTTTGATCGGAAATAGGACTCGATGGACCAGAAAAGCTCACAGAACGGGTCGAGGGGGAAAAAAAAAGGGGGGGGGAGGGAGGGAGGGGGAGGTAGGCATCAGGGAAGGACACAAAGAAAATGAGGTAGCAACATCTGACAATTCGATTTACGTTGTTGCTGTTGTTGTTGTTGTTGTTGTTGTTGTTGTTGTTGTTGTTGTTGTTGTTGTTGTTGTTGTTGTTGTTGTTGTTGTTGTTGTTGTTGTTGTTGTTGTTGTTGTTGATGTTGTTGCTCGTTCGTTCTCGTTCGTTAGTTCGTTCGTTCGTTTGCTTGCTTGCTTGCTTGTTTGCTTGCTTGCTTGCTTGCTTTGCTTGCTTGCTTTGCTTGCTTGCTTTGTTTGCTTGCTTTGTTTGCTTGCTTTGTTTGCTTTTTTTCCTTTGCTTGCTTGTTGCTTGCTTGCTTGCTTGCTTGTTGTTGTTGTAATCCGATTTGTGTCGTTGTGTATTTCTGTTTGCCTATGAAAGTCAAGTTCTACGATACGATTTTGCCAGGAACAATTCTTTTGCTGCCGTGGGTTCTTTAACGTGCACTAAGTACATGCTAGCACATGAGACCTCGATTTATCGCTTTCTCCGAAAGACTAACACCCAGAGAACCACTGAGGATATCGGGAAAGGAAAAGGAAGAACAGTTTATGTACGATCCATGATCATGATTCGAACCCGGGTTCTTCACGTCCTAAATAGGTACCTTATCCTTTAGGCCACACACACTACATTCCACCCATTCCACTATCAGGCCACCACTCCTTCAAGCGACGGAGATCTTATTAACCAGTCTCAGCGGTTACCAAACCCACCAACAACAAAAAATCCGCATTAACCGTTGGACTCCTGTACCCTGTCTACCAGCATTCTGTATTGTCAACCATGCTACCAAAGCAAAAAAACTTAACCCTTTGTCTCTCTCACCTTATCGACCAGCTTCCTGCAGTCAAAGAGATCGGTTTTTTGCAGTTGGTGGATAGGGTGCGGGAGTCAAAGGAATAATCAGTTGAGAGCATTTGCCTCGGGTGAAAGCGTAGCTGTTAACAAGAAGCATCCAAAGGTGCTGGATGGGATCCAGAGCAACAATACCTCACCACTGTCCGGATAACCACCTCCCACCCAGCTTCCGACGCCACGCTGTAGCATTTCACTTAGTGAAGGGGGCTGTCCACGCGCTGCTTTAAAACCATTCGGATGTAACTGGGAAATTGACAAAGACAATATAACCACATAAAAAAAATAGCCAGAGACCTAGAATACAGAAAAGTATTCC
>CM060312.1:27957334-27964834 GCA_030674185.1 Monoplex corrugatus | reverse complement strand
TGATGCAGTGTGATGTGTGATGTGGTGTGTGATGTCTGATGTGGTGTGATGTCTGATGCGGTGTGATGTGTGACGTGGTGTGTGATGTGTGATGTGTGATGTGGTGTGATGTCTGATGATGTGTGATGTGGTGTGTGATGTCTGATGTGGTGTTATGTGTGATGTGATGTGCTGCAGTGTGTGATGTATGATGCAGTGTAATATGTGATGTGGTGTGTGATGTCTTATGTGTGATGTATTATGTAGTGTGTGATGTGTTATGCAGTGTGATGTGTGATGTGGTGTGTGATGTCTGATGTGGTGTGATGTCTGATGCGGTGTGATGTGTGATGTGATGTGTGATGTGGTGTGTGATGTCTAATGTGGTGTGATGTCTGATGATGTGTGATGTGGTGTGTGATGTCTGATATGGTGTTATGTGTGATGTGATGTGCTGCAGTGTGTGATGTATGATGCAGTGTAATATGTGATGTGTGTGATGTCTTATGTGTGATGTATTATGTAGTGTGTGATGTGTTATGCAGTGTGATGTGTTATGCAGTGTGATGTGTGATGCAGTGTGATGTGATGTGGTGTGTGATGTGGTCTGATGTGGTGTGTGGTGTGATTGTGGTGTGGTGTGTGTGGTGTGATGTGGTGTGATTCGGTGTGATGCGATTGTGATTCAGTGTGATGTGGTGCATGATGTGTGATGCAATGTGATGTGTGATGCAGTGTGGTGTGGCAGGTGATGCAGTGTGATTGATGTGGTGTGTGATTGTGGTGTGGATTGTGGTGTGATGTGTGGTGCAGTATGATCTGTGATGTGGTGAGATGTGTGTGGCGCGATCTGTGATGTGTGATGTGGTGTGGTGTGATGTGGTGTGTGGTGTGTGGTGTTTGTTTTGTGTGTGGTCTGATGTGTGATGTGTGGCGTGATGTGTGTGTGATGTGGTGTGTGATGTGATGTGGTGTGCGATGTGGGATGCGGTTGTGATGTATGATGTGGTGTGCGATGTGAGATGTGGTGTGTGATGCAGTGTGATGTGTGATTTGGTGTGTGATGTGGTGTGTGACACGTAATGATTTTGATGTGGCGTGTGCCATGCGGTGTGATTGTGATGTGGTGTGTGTGATGTAGTGTGTGTGTGATGTGGTGTGTGATGTGTGTAATGTGTGGTGTTGATAAGTAATGTGATGTGAGATGTGGTGTGGGATGTGTGAAACCTGATTACATAGGATGCGCAGTTTGATCCCCAGAGGAGGACGCATTTCTATAAAAGAAAAGGCAATTGATGACAGCAAAGGGGCATCCAGGAGTCATGACCCCCATAGAACGTCAGCAGTTAAGGGCTAAATCACTTCCTTGACGGGGATTTCCTCTTAGGACCTTCTGCTGTCCGGTTCTTCCCACAGTTTCTTACTGCAACGCGTGTTAATGGGACATAACTTTGTATACTTAATACAAGAAAATCTTCATGTGTTTACCTCCCTTAGCAAACTGCAGTCCTAACATTTTGATGTGTGTTTGTGTGGTATATGAGTTGTATTGTGTGATGTTTGATGTGCGAGTGTGGTGGTGTGTGATGTGTGGTGTGTGATGTGTGATGTGTGTGTGTGGTGTGTGGTGTGTGATGTGTGTGTGTGTGTGTGGTGTGTGATGTGTGGTGTGTGATGTGTGGTGTGTGATGTGTGATGTGTGGTGTGTGATGTGTGTTGTATGTGCTGTGTGATGAGTGGTGTGTGATGTGTGATGTGTGGTGTGTGATGTGTGGTTTGTGTGCTGTGTGATGAGTGGTGTGTGATGTGTGGTGTGTGATGAGTGGTGTGTGATGTGTGATTGTGTGGTGTGTGATGTGTGTTTGTGTGCTGTGTGTGAGTGGTGTGTGATGTTGTGGTGTGTGATGTGTGTTGTGTGTGTGTGTGATGTGTGTGTGTATTGTGTGTGTGATTGAGTTGTGTGTGTTGATGTGTGTGTGGTGTGGTGTGTGATGTGTGGTGTGTGATGTGTGATGTGTGTGTGTGTGTGGTGTGTGATGTGTGTGTGTGATGTGTGGTGTGTGATGGGATGTGTGATGTGTGGTGTGTGATGTTGGTGGTGTGTGATGTGTGGTGTGTGATGTGTGTGTGTGATGGTGTTGGTTGTGTGTGTGATGTGTGATGTGGTGTGTGATGTGTGTGTGTGGTGTGTGTGTGTTGTGTGTGGTGTGTGATGTGTGGTGTGTGAGTGTGGTGTGTGGTGTGTGATGTGTGGTGTGTGTGTGTGTGTGGTGTGGTGGTGTGTGATGTGTGGTGTGTGATGTGTGTGATGTGATGTGTGGTGTGTGATGGTGTGGTGTGTGGTGTGTGATGTGTGGTGTGTGATGTGTGTGTGGGGGTGATGTGTGATATGTGTGTGTGGTGTGTGTGTGTGGTGTGTGATTGTGTGTGGTGTGTGATGTGTGTGTGTGAATGTGTGGATGTGTGGTGTGTGATGTGTGTGGTGTATGTGTGTGTGTGTATGTGGTGTGTGTGATGTTGTGATGTGTGAAGTGTGGTGTGTGATGTGTGTGTGTGATGTGTGTGTTGATCTGGTGTGTGTGTGTGATGTGTGATGTTTGATCTGTGGTGAGTGATGTATAAATGGTGTGTGATGTGTGGTATGTGAAATGTGTGTGAAGTGTGGTTGTGTGAAGTGTGATGTGTGGTGTCTGAAGTGTAGTGTGATGTGTGGTGTGTGCTGTATGGTGTGTGCCGGATGTGTGGTGCGTGATATGTGTGTGATGTTGTGGGTGTGATTGGTGTGTGGTGTGTGAAGGTGTGGTGTGTGATTGGTGTGTGGTGTGTGAAGTGTGGTGTGTGTATGTGGTTGGATGTGGTGTGTGTGATTGGTGTGTGGTGTGTGAAGTGTGTGGTGTGTGTGGTTGTGTGGTGTGTGTGATTGGT
Organism: Monoplex corrugatus; assembly: GCA_030674185.1. Taxonomy (NCBI): domain Eukaryota; kingdom Metazoa; phylum Mollusca; class Gastropoda; order Littorinimorpha; family Ranellidae; genus Monoplex; species Monoplex corrugatus. The sequence goes on along the minus strand of CM060312.1, from coordinate 27,961,930 downwards.
GTGTTGGTGTGTGTGGTGTGTGTAGTGTGTGTGTGGTGTGTGTGTGTGTAGTGTGTGTGTGTGATTGGTGTGTGTGTGTGTGATGTGTGTGGTGTGTGGTGTGTGGTGTGTTATGCGTCATGGTGATGTGATGTGTGGTGTGTGATGTCTGAATGTGTAGTGTGATGTATGGAGTGTGATGTGTGTGTGTGTGTGTGTGAAGTGTGGTGTGTGGTGTGTAGTGTGTGAAGTGTGGTGTGTGATTGGTGTGTGGTGTGGTGTGAAGTGTGTGGTGTGTGGTGTGTGATGGTATGCGTATGTGATGTGTGGTGTGTGGTGTTGAAGTGTGTGTGATGTATGGAGTGTGGTGTGGTGTGTGGTGGTGTGTGAAGTGTGGTGTGAGTGTGTGTGTAAGTGTGGTGTGTGGTGTGGTGTTGTGAAGTGTGGTGTGTGGTGTGTGAAGTGTGGTGTGTGATTGGTGTGAAGTGTGGTGTGTGATGCGTCATGCGTGATGTGATGTGTGGTGTGTGATGTCTGAAGTGTAGTGTGATGTATGGAGTGTGATGTGTTGTGTGTGGTGTGTGGTGTGTGACGTTTCGTCTATGATGTGGGATGTGTGGCGTAGGGGTGTGTGTGTGATGTGTGGTGTGTTAAGTGTGGTGTGCGATTGGTGATTGGTGTGTGGTGTGTAAAATGTGGTGTGTGATGTGTGTGTTGTGTGGTGTGTGATGCGTCATGTGATGTGTGATGTATAGTGTGTGATGTGTAGTGTGTGATGTCTGAAGTGTAGCGTGATATGTGGTGTATGATGTGTGGTATGTGGTGTGTGATGTGTGGTGTGTGACGTGTCGTGTGTGATGTGATGTGTGGGGTATGGGGTGTGGTGTGTGATGTGTGATGTGTAGTGATGTGTGATCTGTTGTGTGTTGTGTGTTGTGTGTTATGTTTGATGTGTGGTGTGTGATGTGCGTTGTGTGATGTGTGTGATGTGATGTGATGTGTGGTGTGTGATGTGTGGGGATGTGGAGTGTGGGGTGTGAAGTGTGGGGTGTGAAGTGTGATGTGTGGGGTGTGATGTGTGGGGTGTGATGTGATGTGTGGGTGTGATGTGTGATGTGTGGGGTGTGATGTGTGGTGTGTGGTTTGTGATGCGTGGTGTGTGATGTGTGATATGTGGCTGTAGTGTGTGATGTGATGTGTGGGGTGTGGGTATGGTGTGATGTGTGGTGTGTGATGTATGTGGTGTGATGTGTGGGGTGTGATGATGTTTGATGTGTGGTGTGCTGTTACGTGTGGTGTGTGATGTGTGAAGTGTAGTGTGTGATGTGTGAAGTGTGATGTTTGTGTTAAATGCGGTGTGATGTGTGTGTGTGTGATGTGTTGGTTGTGAGGTGTGGTGTGTGATGTGCGGTGTGTGATGTGTGAAGTGTAGTGTGTGGTGTGTGATGTGTGGTGTGTGATGTGTGGTGTGTGATGTGGTGTGTGATGTGTGGTGTATGTGTGATGTGTGTGTTGGATGTGGTGTGTGATGTGTGGTGTATGTGTGATGTGTGTGTTGGATGTGGTGTGTGATGTGTGATGTGATGTGTGATGCGTAATGTGTGATGTGTGATGTATAGTGTGTGATGTGTGATGTGTGGTGTGTCGTGTGTCGTGTGTGATGTGTGGTGTGTGACGTGTGGTGTGTGATGTGTGATATTTGATGTGTGGGGTATGAGGTGTGGTGTGTGATGTGTGGTCTGTGGTGTGTGAAGTGTGGTGTGTTAAGTATGGTGTGTGATGTGTGATGTGTAGTGTGTGATGTGTGGTGCATGATGTGTGATGTGTGGTGTGTGATGTGTGGTCTGTGGTGTGTGAAGTGTGGTGTGTTAAGTATGGTGTGTGATGTGTGATGTGCAGTGTGATGTGTGGTGCATGATGTGTGGCATGTGGTGTGTGATTGTGTGGTGTGATGTGTGGTGTGTGGTGTGTAGTGTGATGTGTGATGTGTGGTGTGGTGTGTGGTGTGTGATGTGTGGTGTGTGATGTGTCGTGTGTGATGTGTGGTGTGGTGTGTGGTGTGTGATGTGTGGTGTGTGATGTGTGGTGTGGTGTGTGGTGTGTGATGTGTCGTGTGATGTGTGGTGTGTGATGTGTGGTGTGATGTGTGGTGTGTGATGTGTGGTGTGTGATGTGTCGTGTGTGGGATGTATCCTAACCCTCACCCCCATCCCACCCTCACCCTAACACTCACCCTAACCCTAAATCCTCACACTCTTAACCCTAACCCTAACCCCTCATCCCTACCCTTACCCTAACCCTCCCCCTAACCCTAACCCTCACCTTAACCCTAACCCTAACCCCAATCATAATCCTCACCCTAACCCTCACCCTCACCCTAACCCTAACCGTAACCCTCACTCCTACTCCTACCCCTCACCCTCGCCCCTCACCCTAACCTCACCCTAACCCTAACCTAACCCTAACCTAACCCTAACCCTCACCCTAAAATTAACCCCTCACCCTCACCCTAACCCTCATCTCTAACCCCTCACCCTCACCCCTAATCCTTACCCTCACCCATACCCCTCACCTTCACCCTACCCCCCACCATAACCCTCACCCTACCCCTCACCCTAACCCTCACCCTCACCCTAACCCATCCAATTTAACCAGCAAAACTTGGTCCGACACAGCCAAGTATCCCTCAACTACTTTTGATTTGTCTGTGTCAGTGATGCCTCCTACTCTTTCATGTGTTTCCACCAGAATATATTATCATGCCTGCCCCCGTTCATATCACTTCCCCTAAAATACTAATGTTCAGCCTTTCCACTCTAAACCCTAAACCTCACCCCTAACCCTCACCCACCCGAACCATCTTCCAAACCCACACCCTAACTCTAACCCTAATCCTCACCATAAACCCCTAAGCCCAAACTCTACCGTCATGCTAACCCTAAACCTGAACCACAAACCTAAAAAGGTGACCGAGAAAGATCCAGAGAAAAATAAGACAGACAGACAGACAGAGACAAAGATAGGAGACAAAGAGAGACAAAGAGAGACAGACAGACACAGGACCTAAAAAGGTGACCGAGAAAGATCCAGAGAAAAATAAGACAGACAGACAGAGATAAAGATAGGAGACAAAGAGAGACAGACAGACACAGGGATGGAAACACAGTTACAGAAAGAGATAAAGACAAACATAGATGTATATTTAAAGAAAGAAAGACAGCTTGAGACACAAGAGAGAGGAGAGAGAGAGAGAGAGACAAAGGCAGTCACACAGAGAAAGAGAACAGAGAGGGAACGAGACAGAGACAGAGAGGCAATGGCAGACAAAAAACAGGGAGAGAGGTAGAGATAAAGACAGAGGGACAAAGAAGACAAAGGCATAAAGATAAAAAACAAAACAAAAGGGAGACAAAGATAGATAAAGATAAAGAGACACAGAAAGACAGTAAGGTGAAGACAAGAACAGAGACAAAGAGGAAATATAGACACAGAAAGACCAAGATGGACAGACAGGCACAGAGAGAGACACAGATGGAAACAAAGACAGAGACTGCGGAAGAGAGACAGTTAGAGAGAGGGAAACAAATACAGCCAAATAGAGTTAAAAATGCAGGAAAGAAGGAATCAAAGACAGACGCAGACAGACAAAAATAGTGAAACCCAGTATATTTTCTCTGTGTGTTTGTGCATGCATGTTCGTCTGTGTTTGTGTGCAACTCTGTGCATTACGAATCGCGTGTGTGTGCGCGAGTGTGCAAGTGCGAGTGTGTCAGTGTGTGTGCGTGTGGATATGTGTGTGAGTGAGTGTGTGAGTGCGAGAGAGAGGGGGAGGAGAGAGAGAGAGACTATGTTTCTTTGTCACTTTCTCTCCCACTCTCTCTCTCTCTCTCTCTCTCTCTCTCTCTCTCTCTCTCTCTCTCTCTCTCTCTCTCTCTCTCTCTCTCTCTCTCTCTCTCTCTCTCTCTCTCTCTCTCTCTCTCTCTTGAGATTTGCAAACTGAACTCGGTGGAGTGCAGACCTGTTTTCATTGCTCTGTTGCTGGCTTGGTGAACAGTGGTTTTGAAAGTTAAGTAACTATAGCAAACAAAAAGAAAAAGAAAAATAGCATTGCAATAGAAATTTTGTATCCCACGCTGCTCCATCTCCTGCAAAAAAAAAGACTACCTTATGCGAAACTCTTGTATCAAGTACAAGATCAGTGTAAAGAAAGAATCCAGATCGTGGGTGTACTTAGCGTCCTACTACTCGTACTAAGTATGGATGTTTAACAAAACCCATGGCCCTGTGATGGAAATTGCCAGACGTACATGACTAAAACCCAGGATATTACCGAAGAAAGATTTTCACAAATGTTTCAGTGTCTCAGCACCACACTCGGAAAACAAATGGAGGACCTGCTGTGGCGATTTGGTCAGTCTCTACGGAAAATTGACAACATCTTGAATGACTAGGGCAATAATGAAGAACGGTGATGACATTAACATACTGCAACAAATTTTTTTTTAAAAACACAAATGCACACCTAGATCGATTAGAAACAAACTTTGACAGACTTGCGCCTCATCGAAAAAAATGAACCTTTAATTCTAGCGATGGCTGGTCATCATCATCATCATC
>CM060312.1:27947334-27949834 GCA_030674185.1 Monoplex corrugatus | reverse complement strand
CGTCTGGATTCTCTTGGTGGTCTCTGCTGTCATGGTCCAGCTCTCGCATCCATACAGCAGGATGGGGAGCACCAGGGACTTGTACAGCTTCATCTTCGATGGAAAGCCGATCTCTCTGTTCTTCCAGATCTTGTTTAGCTTTACCATTGCTGCTGTTGCGATCGCTAGTCTGGTCTTGATTTCTGTTGTAGAGCGACCGTCTTTGGTGAGAGTGGCGCCAAGGTATTTGAAAGCGTCCACTTCTTCAAGCTGTTGCCCGTTCATGTAGATTTCAGCATGGGTGTTGGTTGTGCTGTTGACCAGGACTTTGCTTTTTTCTGTGCTCACTTCCATTAAGTGTGCACCTGCACTTTCTTCCAGTCTCATGGTCAGGTCTTGTAGTTCTTCGTTGCTGCCTCCCATCAGGTCGATGTCATCTGCGAACCTCAGGTTGTTGATGGTTCTTCCTCCGATGGAGACAGTGGAGTGGAAGTCATGGAGGGCTTCACGCATGATGTTCTCCAGGAAGAGATTGAACAGCACGGGAGAGAGTAGGCAGCCTTGACGGACTCCAACTGTGGTCTTGAAGTAGTCCCCTATCTGGTTGTTGAGGAGAACTGCGCTGCTGGCAGTGTTATACAGCGCCTGGATGGTTTGGACGAGACCTTCCTCTATGCCAAACTTTCTTAGCACCTGCCACAAACCCTTATGCCACACCCTGTCGAATGCTTTTTTAAAGTCTATGAAGTTGTGGAACAGGTCTCTCTGATGCTGCAGATGTTTCTCCATCATTATCCGGCAGGTGAAGATCTGTTCTACTGTGCTTCTGCCCGCCCTAAATCCAGCTTGTTCTTCCGCAAGGTGTTCTTCCGCTTCTTTCTTCAGTCGATTCAATATGACTCTGAGCATGATCTTGCTGGTGTGGCTAATGAGACTTATTGTTCTGTAGTTCTGGCATTGGCGCATATTTCCCTTTTTGGGCAGGGGGATGATGAGTGATTGAGTCCATTCTGTGGGCCACTGTTTTGTCTCCCAGATCTTCTGACAAATCGATGTTACACGAGTGACCAAATCATTCCCTCCATGTTTGAGCAGCTCTGCTGGGATATTGTCTGCTCCAGGTGATTTCCCTGCTGGTAGACTGCGGATGGCTTCTTCCACTTCTTCTCTCATCACTGGTAGCGGTGAGGATTCCCTCAATGGTGTTGAGTCCCCCTGAAACAAACTGTCATCTGGCTGTATTGGGTAGTTGTATAGTTCTTGGCAGTACTGCGTCCATCTGTTCAGAACAGCGGAGCTTTCTGTCAGCAGCTCGCCTGAGGTATCCTCGATGACTGACGATCTGTTTTGCTGCGTCTTGGTAAGGTTTTTCAGTGTGGTGAAGGCATGTTTGCTGTTTCCTTTTTTCATGCCTTTCTCGATGTTCTCACACTGGTTGTTGATCCATTGTTCTTTGGCTTCAATCATTTTCTTCTTTACAAGATTGTTGGTTTTACGATACTGTGCGGCTTCTTCAGGGCTGGAGTTTTTCGTCTTCTTCAGTGATCTTCTGTTGTCGCAGAGGTCAAGGATGTCATTTGAGATCCATGCTTGGTGTTTCTTCCTCTGTCGCCCCAGTACCTCCTCTGCTGTTTCGCGGACTGCCTCACCAAAGTTGTTTGTGAGGTCGTTGATGTCGCTGTCCAGGAAGTTGAGTGCCGCGAACCGCCCCCCGAGCTGTGCCTGGAATGCCTCTTCTATCTCTGGATCTTTTAGCTTTCCAGGTCAAACTTGATGCGTGGCTGCGCAGCTTGGTACTTCTTTTTCAATTTGATCTTCATTGTGAGCAGCACGAGGTCGTGGTCGCTGCCTATATCAGCTCCAGGGTATGTCCTCGTCTTTGCTTTATTAATGCTTGATTTGAAGCGCCGCGGTGTGAGGACAAAGTCGATCTGGTTGTGAGTCTTTCCGTTCGGCGCATGCCGGGTTGTTCTTCTTGACAGTTTGTGGGGGTAGAGGGTGTTGGCAATGGTGAGCCGTTGGGTGCAGGCAAACTCCAGTAAGTAAATAGATAATTAAAGGTCTGAATCACAACACAACTATCTATTCTATATAAACTCGTCTCACATGACAGAAAGCAAAACACACACCACACACACACACACACACACCACACACACACACCACACACCACCACACACACACACACACACCACACAACACACACACACACACACACACACACACACACACACACACACACACACACACACACACACACACACACACACACACAAGCACACACACAAACACACACCAGTCAATGCACAAAGCCTCAGCTGTCTATCAACTAGGTGAAGATAATAATTATTTTCTTAATCATAGGCCCTCCAGTTTTTCGTGGAAAGCTCTTCACTGGACGTCAGAAGGAAGAGCCAGAAGAGGACGACCCAAGAACATGGCGATGAAGGTGAACTTAAAGCCCTGAAACATACCTGGAAAACCATACACACACATTGACTCAGAATACACAGGAATGGAG
>CM060312.1:27927334-27939834 GCA_030674185.1 Monoplex corrugatus | reverse complement strand
ACGTGAAATCTAGAGAGAAAAAAGGATGAGGTACGGATGTTTATGTCGGTGTGTTTGTGTGTATGTGTGTATGTGTGTATGTGTGTATGTGTGTATGTGTGTATGTGTGTATGTGTGTATGTGTGTATGTGTATGTGTGTGTGTGCGCGCGCGCGCGCGCGTGTGTGTGTGTGTGCGTATGCGTGTGTGTGCGTGTGTGTGTATGCGTGTGTGTGCGTGTGTGTATCTGTATCTGTGTGCTTGTACGTACGTGCGAGGTAGAGATGAAAATGGAGCGTGTGAATTTACCAAAGAATGTTTCAGAATTGTGAACTGTCCTTAGAGGATGTGGAGTTGTGCTGATTTTATTGTTCTTAAAGTCTCAGGAAGACTTCCGTGGAGAAAACATGTTTATTATTTTTTCCTACGACTGTGTCCTAACTCTGTGCGTGTGCATCTATCTATCTATCTATTTGTCTATCTATCTATCTATCTATCTATCTATCTATCTATCTATCTATCTATCTATCTATCTATCTATCTATCTTTCTTTCTTTCTTTCTATCTATCTATCTATCTTTCTATCTATCTATCTATCTGTCTGTCTGTCTGTCTGTCTGTCTGTCTATCTATCTATCTATCTGTCTGTCTATCTATCTGTCTGTCTGTCTGTCTGTCTGTCTGTATATCTTCTATCTATCTATCTCTGTCTGTCTATCTGTCTATCTATCTATCTATCTATATGTATATATATATATATGTGTGTGTGTGTGTGTATGTATGTGTGTGTGTACGTGCGTGTATCTGTGTGTATATGTGTGTGCGTGTATACATATATATGTATACATGTATATATATATATATATATATATATATATGTATATATATATATATATGTATATATATATATATATATATATATATATATATATATATACACACATGTACATTCATACATACATACATACATACATACATACATACATACATACATACGTACATACATACATACATACATACATACATACATACATACATACGTACATACGTACATACATACGTAACACGGAGAAAGAGGGAGAGATAATGATAGCTAGAGAGACAGACAGATAGATAGATAGATAGATAGATAGATAGATAGATAGATAGATAGATAGATAGATAGATAAGTAGATAGATAGATAGATAGCTAGATAGATAGACAGACAGAGAGATAGATAGACAGACAGACAGACAGATAGATAGATAGATAGATATAGATAGACACATACATACATAGATAAATACATACATACATACATACATACATACATACATACATACATACATACATACATACATATATACATACATACATACATACATACATACATAGATATACAGACAGATAGATAGACAGACAGATAGACAGATAGATAGACAGATAGACAAAATGATCATATAGATACTGGAAGTAAGTATAAAGGTAAACGTTGTGCCATGACCCAGAGGTCGTAGGGGAGTGAAGTGGTAGAGGCTTCAACATTTCTCATGACCAGCATCACGAGGACGGTGTCCATCTTTCTCTCCAGACAGACAGATCGGATGTAGTAACACGTCTCGCTTTTTTCCTCCCTCCATCTGTTCAACTTTTCAAGATTATCCTTACATGTAACCACGTTTATCACAGTGTTATAGGCCATGACTCAATTCACGGTGAATAAAAGTCAACCGAAATCTTTCTCTGGGGGTTTCTTTCTCTTATTCCTCCTCCTCCTCCTCCTCCTCATCCTCTTCAGCCTCCTTATCGTATTTCTGTGGCTTCTATCACTTTTCTTGCTATCATTAGAAGCAGTTCTGTTGTAGGTTTAAATCACGGATATCAGCCATCCAATTTCACGCCAGGGCGAAAGACGATACCGTCAGATAGGACAAGCACTGATTAAACAGCGACTTCAGACATTTCTTATGCGGAATTGAGGTGGGGGGGGGGGGGGGGAGTAGGGGGGTTAGGAACCAGTTACATAACAGCTGGCTCAATTAAAATATAGAGTCTAAGTATATTATGCTGCCGTTTGCAGTAGACCTACTTGTAGGGTTTTTAGTTGTTTTTGTTTGTTTTTGTTTTTGTTTTTGTTTTGTTTTGTTCTGTTCTGTTCTGTTCTGTTCTGTTCTGTTCTGTTCTGTTCTGTTCTGTTCTGTTCTGTTCAGTTTTGTTTTGTTTGTTTTGTTTTGTTTTTGTTTCTGATCATTGCACTCAGGGAGGTTATCTTTGTGCTCACCTTTTTTTTTTGCCCCATTTGCTACGCCATCTTAATGGCCACAGAAGCTGGGGCAGTTTTTTTTTTTTTTTGGTTTTTTGTTGTTGTTTTTTTTACAATGCGATGATAATGATGTCGATGAGTATGCTAACCATGATAGTATATATTTCCATTGAGGATTGAGACTTTGTGACAGGGCTGTACTCTACGTTTACCAGCATAATATGTCCTGGCGTCAACCAAGCCCGAAAGATACGTACACCTGCGGTGCTCGTCAGAAGATTTGAGCAACGCACTCAATGACGCATCCGTGAAGTGGATGAGACTCGACTGCGTGGTCCCAGTCTTCCCAATGAGCCCACAGCACGCCCAACTCTGGGAAGGAACCGGTTAGAGCCGTAAGATCCCACAATGATATATTTTTGAAGGGACTGATGGGGATTCGAACCCACAACCTTCCAGTCGGTAGTCCGTTGTGTTAACCACTACACCACGGCGACTGGTTTGTCTTGCTTTGCAGTTAATGCAGGAGAATGAGTGGAGTCGAATGGAATGGAATGGGATGGAATGGGATGGAACTGACTTGAAGTGAATCTTTGATTGTGCAACAATAGTGGAGTGCGGCCAGCTCGCCTTACAGCTTGAGTTCTCCGTGACTCCACTAAAACTCTGGTTATGTGTAATGCACAGTGAGTCCAAATGAATTTGGAAAAAATGGCGTTATACAAGAATGACTTATGATCAGAATTATCAGACTCGGGACTGTTTTTGTCATAATACATCACCGTTGCGTATGAAAGCAGAGTGGAGGACGCCCGTATCTACAAGACAGGAAAGTATGCCAGTCTAGCCAGCAACTTGAGGATATCTGACTAACAAGTCAAAGTCCTCGCTATAGAGGTTGGCGCAAAGGGTGTTAATACACACATCAGCCTATGACCTCATGAAACATCTCTCTAGATTTCTGGTGGTGGGGCGGGGGTATAGGAAGTGGTGGGGGTGGGAGGTGGTGGTGGGGTTGTGGCATTGTTGTTGTTGTTGTTGTTGTTGTTATTGTTGTTGTTTTCAGGAGACTGTCTGGCTGTTTTGACACAGCTCAGAACTCAAGATTTCATTCCTCGTGTTCAGTCCCCGACATAACAACATAAAGGTTGGTTGGTTTGCTGTCCCTTATAATGCTTCAATCTTTCTGATGGTGGCAGTGTTTTATAGCTCCTGTTCCCGTCCATTTTTCAAGACCTTGCCAGAGTATAACGTTTTTGAGCAGTCTTCAAGACCTTGCCAGAGTATAACGTTTTTGAGCAGTCTTCAAGACCTTGCCAGAGTATAAAGTTTTTGAGCAGTCTTCAAGACCTTGCCAGAGTATAAAGTTTTTGAGCAGTCTTCAAGACCTTGCCAGAGTATAAAGTTTTTGAGCAGTCTTCAAGACCTTGCCAGAGTATGAAGTTTTTGAGCAGTCTTCAAGACCTTGCCAGAGTATGAAGTTTTTGAGCAGTCTTCAAGACCTTGCCAGAGTATGAAGTTTTTGAGCAGTCTTCAAGACCTTGCCAGAGTATAAAGTTTTTGAGCAGTCTTCAAGACCTTGCCAGAGTATAAAGTTTTTGAGCAGTCTTCAAGACCTTGCCAGAGTATAAAGTTTTTGAGCAGTCTTCAAGACCTTGCCAGAGTATAAAGTTTTTGAGCAGTCTTCAAGACCTTGCCAGAGTATAAAGTTTTTGAGCAGTCTTCAAGACCTTGCCAGAGTATAAAGTTTTTGAGCAGTCTTCAAGACCTTGCCAGAGTATAACGTTTTTGAGCAGTCTTCAAGACCTTGCAGAGTATAAAGTTTTTGAGCAGTCTTCAAGACCTTGCCAGAGTATAAAGTTTTTGAGCAGCTTCAAGACATTGCCAGTGTATGAATTTTTGAGCAGTCTCAAAGAGTCTGCCAGATAACTGCGCAAAATTTGTGGATGGAGCGCATCTGGAAATGCCGAGGTATAATCCCTTTTACTAGAAAGAAAGAAAGAAGAGAAGAAGAAAGAAGAAAGAGAGAGAGAGAGAGAGAGAGAGAGAAAGAAAGAAAGAAAGAAAGACAGAAAGAGAAGAAAGAAAGAGAAGACAGAAAGAAAGAAAGAAAGAAAGAAAGAAAGAAAGACAAGACAAAAGGAAAGAAAAAAGAGAAGAAAGAAGAAGAAGAAAGAAAGAAAGAAAGAAAGACAAGAAAAGAAGAAAGAAGAGAAAGAAAGAAGAAAGAAAGAAAAGAAAAAAGAAGAAAAGAAGAAAAGAAAGAAGACAGAAAGAAAGAAGAAAGAAAGAAGAAAGAAAGAAAGACAGAAAGAAAGAGAAGAAGAAAGAAAGAAAGAAGAAGAAGAAAGAAAGAAAGAAAGACAGAAAGAAGAAAGAAAGAAAGAAAGAAAGAAAGAAAGAAAGAAAGAAAGAAAGAAAGAAAGAAAGAAAGAAGAAAGAAAGAAGAAAAGAAAGAAAAAAGAAGAAAGAAAAGAAAAGACAGAAAGACAGAAAAAGAAAGAAAAAAGAAAGAAAGAAAGAAAAGAAAGAAAAGAAAGAAAAGAAAAAAACTTGAAAACTCTAAAATCCCTTTAGGTTCTACATGATGACAACTGTAATTTGGAATGGGTGGCGTAGAGGGGGAGTTTCCGTTTTCTAGTCTGATTGCACTGCAAGTCCGTCCAATGTTTTATATATAACTATATATATATAACTATATATATAACTATATATATATACATGTATATATAGTTATATATATAATTATATAATTATATATATATATATATATATGTATACATACATATATATGTATTGTATAGTGGACGGCTTGCAGACGGGATGAAAACAGAGAGGTTGGGAGATGTACTTGCAGCGACAAAGGATAGAGTCGTATGGAGAGCCCTGATCGCTAACGCCATGCTGTAGGGCACTTGATGATGATGAGTCTGACTGCAGGGCTTTACGCAGGGAGGGGAGGGGGGGGGTCAGTCTCACTCAAGAAAAACTTTGTCCTTGGGGAATCCAGGCCACTAAACTCTGAACTTTGTTCTTGGAGCATCCAGTCCACTTACGTTATAACGGATATCCAAATCTATTCAAGGCAGGAGAAAATACAGCAACGAGGGAGAGATGGGCACCGACCCCCCTACTGCTGGCCCAAATAGAAGTCTAGGTGATCTCTAAAACTCACTCTTCTACGATGAAAGAATTACGGGACAACCTTTAACCGTTCAAACTGTCAATCAAAATGACCGTCTGCGTACAAGCAAATAGGAACCAGAATCACACGAAGATAGAATGAGAACGGGTATTTATTACACAAAACAAGGCAGGCTCAATGTTTCGGTCAACTGGCCTTTTGTCAAGCTTACACTCCACACAGTTGCTGATGGTTTTTTCCTCTGAAGTTTTGTGAACTTGTTCTTCGTTCTTTTATGTTGTACATTTGAGAAAGAGTGATTGGCCGAAAATTTGCGCCTGTCTTCGTTTTGTGTGCTAATACGTGTTATGACTGTACGAGTATTTTCGTTGTTTTTTGTTCCTTTTAACCGTATGATTATGAATGGCCCATTTTGTGAGTAATCGTTACAACAACAACAACAACAACAAAAGAAACTAAGGCTTATCGGTAAGAATTTCTCAACGATTTCTGAGTACAAAGGCTTTAAAAGTTGTACAAAGACTTAACTGAAAACTTATTATAACTGTTTAATCCGCTAGGCACATTTGTGTGGTTACAGAAATTAAACGAAAAGGCTCTCCAAGGGTTTTTTCGGGTGTTTGTGGATCAAACTGTACCAAATTTGGAATTCTGGCATTGCAAAATAAGGAGACCTCTGTGTGTGTGTGTGTGTGTTGTGTGTGTGTGTGTGTGTGTGTGTGTGTGTCTGTGTGTGTGTGGGGTGTCTGTGTGTCTGTGTGTCTGTGTGTCTGTGTGTTTTGTGTGTGTGTCTATGTGTGTACACGTGTCTGTTCGTGTGTGGGTATGTGTGTGTGTAAGTGCAAAATGTGTGTGTGCATGCATGTATGTGTCTGTGTGCACATGTGTTTGTGCATGTGTCTGAATAATTTTAGTGCAGTACATGTATGAGTCACGATTATCAAACAAACGAATTAAAAATGAAAGATTGATATGAAAAAAAAGGTGATCATCAGTATGGCTCGACCATCTTGAAATCTTTCTGTCTGTCCGAGAAGCTGGGGGGCGATCGAGAACATCAACCAAGTTATGATCTGCCATAAAGACTGTTTATATTTCAGTCATCAGTCGTTCCTTTTCGGTGTTTAGTTTGGGTTTTTTTTTGTCCCTGCTCGCTCTGTCTTGTTTCCATATATCCCAAGGGTGGGCTCTTCCATTATCCACAGATCTTCATACTCACATTTCTACGGCCTTTTAGTTTTACTCTTCGTTTTACAGCTTAAAATGTATAACGCTTTTAACCCTGCTTGTGTTTTACCGACATTCTGTCTCAGTAGGGGTTGCGTTTCTTTCAGATGTTCTCTTTTAAGTCTGGTTCGTGCCAAAAATGTCTCTGTTTTTTGTGGCTGAATTTGGTCCTGCTTTAATGTTTGCCTGTCGCTGTCTCTTGGAGAAAACCCGAAAGCCAATGACAGTACCGTCTGTATAAGAAGAAATGTTGATAATTTGCAAACCTCTTTTTGTTCTTTCTTTTTCCTTGTTTTTGTTCTTGTTCTTCTTCTTCTTCTTCTTCTTCTTTTCTTGTTCTTGTTCTTCTTGTTGCTGGTGCTGTTGCTGTTGTTGCTGTTGTTGTTGTTGTTGTTGTTGTTGTTGTTGTTGTTGTTGTTGTTGTTGTTGTTGTTGTTCTCCTTCTTCTTCTTCTTCTTCCTCCTCTCTTCTTCTTCTTCTTCTTCTTCTTCTTCTTCTTCTTCTTCTTCTTTTCCCTCTTCTTCTTCTTTCCTCTCTTCTTCTTCTTCTTCTTCTTCTTCTTCTTCTTCTTCTTCTTCTTCTTCTTCTTCTTTCTTCTTCGCATTCTTCTTCGCATTCTTCTTCGCATTCTTCTTCGCATTCTTCGCATTCTTCTTCTTCTTCTTCTTCTTCTTCGCATTCTTCTTCTTCTTCGCATTCTTCTTCTTCTTCTTCTTCTTCTTCTTCTTCTTCTTCTTCTTCTTCTTTTTCTTCGCCGCATTCTTCGCCGCATTCTTCGCATTCTTCGCATTCTTCGCATTCTTTTTCTTCTTCTTCCATTCTTCTTCCTTCTTCTTCTTCTTCTTCTTCTTCTTCTTCTTCTTCTCTTCTTCTTCTCTTCTTCTTCTTCTTCTTCTTCGTTCTTCTTCTTCGCATTCTTCTTCTTCGCATTCTTCTTCGCATTCTTCGCATTCTTCTTCGCATTCTTCTTCGCATTCTTCGCATTCTTCTTCGCATTCTTCTTCGCATTCTTCTTCTTCTTCTTCGCATTCTTCTTCGCATTCTTCTTCTTCGCATTCTTCTTCGCATTCTTCTTCGCATTCCTCTTCTTCTACCCTTTCTACTGCTCCTCCTACTCCTCCACCTCCTCCTTATTCTTTTTCTGCTCTTCCTCTTCTTCTTCTCCTTCTGTTTTCTTCTTCATTTTCTCCTTTTTTTCTCCTTTTTCTTCTTATTCCTTCCCTTCTTCTTTTTATTCTTCCTGTTTTGGTAGCTGGACTAAAGTGGGAACAGAACATAAACTAAACTGGCGGCCAGCCGTAACAACAGCTACAGCAGCCAAAACAAGCAATCAACAGACAATGTGGTCAGCACCGGGTTAGGTAAACTTTGGGTAGTAGCTTAAAAAAAAAAAAAAAAGACAGAGAGAATTTGGGAATTGTTATGCTTCTTGAGAAGAACAACGAAAACAATCGAGACGGTGATAACAGAAAAGGAACGGTAGTAATAACAACCACAACAACAACGGCAGCGGCAATAACAACAATTATAAACAGCAGCAGCAATAACATCAACAACAACAAAAAAGGGGTCCACAACAGCAACAACAACGACAGTAACATCATTAACAGCGGCAACAACCACAACAATAGCGACAAAACCAGCAGTAACAATTCAACAACAACAATGAAAACAATAAAATAAACAACAACAAAAACATATAGCTTAGACTTGCATCTGTCCGTCACAAAAAGAGTTTTATATTACAAAACGAAATGACCGCAAAGGGATACATTTTTTTAAAAAGCCGGGATAGTGGTGGTAGTGGTGGTAATGGTGGTAGTGGTGGTAATGGTGGTAGTGTTGGTAATGGTGGTAATGGTAGTAGTGGTGGTAATGGTGGTAATGGTGGTAGTGGTGGTAATGGTGGTAGTGGTGGTAGTGGTGGTAATGGTGGTAGTGGTGGTAATGGTGGTAGTGGTGGTAATGGTGGTAATGGTGGTAGTGGTAGTAATGGTGGTAATGGTGGTAGTGGTGGTAGTGGTGGTGGTAGTGGTAGTACTGGTGGTAGTGGTGGTAATGGTGGTAATGGTGGTAGTGGTAGTAACGGTGGTAGTGGTGATGATGGTAGTGTGGTAGTGGTAGTAATGGTGGTAGTGGTGGTAGTGGTGGTAGTGGTAGTAATGGTGGTAATGGTGGTAGTAGTGGTAATGGTGGTAGTGGTAGTAATGGTGGTAGTGGTGGTAGTGGTAGTAATGGTGGTAGTGGTGGTAATGGTGGTAGTGGTAGTAACGGTGGTAGTGGTAGTAACGGTGGTAGTGGTGGTAGTGGTGGTAATGGTGGTAGTGGTAGTAATGGTGGTAATGGTGGTAGTGGTAGTAATGGTGGTAGTGGTGGTAATGGTGGTAATGGTGGTAGTGGCAGTAATGGTGGTAGTGGTGGTAATGGTGGTAGCGGTAGTAACGGTGGTAGTGGTGGTAATAGTGGTATGGTGGTAGTGGTGGTAGTGGTGGTAACGGTGGTAGAGATGTAGTGGTGGTAGTGTTGGTGGAGGTGGTAATGGTGGTAGTGGTGGTAGTGGTGGTAGTGGTGGTAGTGGTGATAGTGTTGGTAATGGACTTAAGGCCACGAAAAGGAAAGCATGGTTATCTACTTCGATTTTTGTTTGTTTGTTTGTTTGTTTTTTAAAAAAAACTGCTAAGAAAAACAAACAAGCAAAAATGACCTTTAAGGCAGGATTAACTCTCTTGTCCACATTGTTCTATAAAGGTTCTGGAATTAAGAAAACTACCATCATCATCTAGCAGATTCTCAATAAGAAAAGAAAAGAAAACAATTTAACTGTCTGGTCTGTGACAAGGTAGACCCGGAAAGAAAATATTGGACGGACTTGCAGGGTGGCTGAGGACAGAGAGGGTGGAAGATGTGCTTGCCGCAACAAGGGATAGATACATATGGAGGGCCATGATAGCCAACGCCATGCGGTAGGGACTTGATGATGATGATTGTTGATGGTCTGTGACAGAAACAAGACTTATTTAAGAGATTGGACATAAAACATTCTACGACAAGAAAAAAAAAAGTCCAAAACAATATCCTTCTTTATTAAGAATCTGCAGATGATCATGGTAGTGTTCTTACCAGAACTTTACAGAACAGTGTGGACAAAGAACTGATCTCCTTAAGCATTCAAGCTGTAAAAGTAATAGAGTAACCCCAAAACATGGAGAGAACTTTTCAAGATACAAACAGCAATTTGTGTAATAAAGTGCTTAAATTTATTTGTAACATAAGAAAAAGGATCAAAGTCATATCACGATACTTTACTGTGTAAAGTAATAGTTTTCTTTAATTGGATCATATGTAAAATACTAAATGAAAACTAAATATCTGAATGATCTGTGAAGCAGTACTGAAAAAAAAAACTAAAAAAACAAAAATGAAACGGTTTCAGATAAGAATATTCTGTAGAATTCAAATGATAAACAATATTTTAAGAACAACGGGTATTACTGAGAATAACAGAAGAAACTTTCGTGAAAGAGAAAAAAGATGCAACAAAGCATCATTTATACTACTGCCAATATTCTCAGTCTTTTCTTATTTTTTTAAAGAACTAGAATGATTACTGAAAGCAAAATGTGGAAATAGTGTTAGGGGTGGTATCATTTAACAATGAGTTAGTCAGCTTTGACAGAAAGAAAACTTGAAAACAAATGATAAATCTTACTGCGAAAAAGAAAACAGACAAAGCCACCGTGCACGCCCATAAAGTGAATCAACAACATAGTGGAATCGATTGTGGTCAGCTCGCTGATGATATGAGTTCTCCCCCATTCCACTAAATTTATAAAAAGTTGGATCGTGTGTAATACGCAGTCGCGGGCCCCAGTACCTCAGTTGGTTTGAGCGTCGAATTTACATGCTAATGGTTGTGGGTTCGAATCCCGGGGTGTGCTACATTAAGACTGGCCTTTCACTGTCCCATCTTAACATCATTGTTGTTCTGCAGGTGTCAGTGTAAGATTAGGTAGGTCCCCCTTCCCCCACTTCCTAAAATGGTTATCCCCGTCGGCCATATCACCTGAGGTGGGTGTCGACGCAAAACCTGAACCAATATAATACACAGTGGTCCAAATGAAGTTTGGAGGATAAGACTTAAGATCTTGTTACTAAATGTGTAAAAAGTTCGGTCGTGTGTTATGCGCAATGACTCCAAACGAGTGTGGAGAATAACACTTAACTGGATCTTGTTACACACTGCCAGAACTGCCACATTATCAGTTTGATCTGCCACGCTAGCAGAGCAATGATCAAAATCATTCTGAATAAATTGCACATGCAGACGTGCTGGTGCTGGAAGCCGCTTTTTTTTTATAAACTCACGCGAAACCTCTAAAACGCACGTTAAAGATCCTATATAAACCCATATCAATGTTCGGTGGTTTATGGAAACAGGAAAATACGCAATATGCATACTTGAATGTCCTATCTTACTTACGACATATAGAAATAACAATATCCATTTTTCATGTACTGACTCTAGAGATATCCTTTACAATGAAAATAATGATATTATTTCGGTAGTCCAGCTGATTCTCAGATCCCCTGTTGGCAGATTGTTATGAAGAGTTAATTAATTGTTGTCTGTTATTAATTGACACTGTTAACTTAAATGTTCTGAATTCTTAATTGTAATTGTTCCCTTTCTTACATTCAGACTCCTACTACCCCTTCCCATTCCCGTCCCCCACCCCTTTGTGTTTTGTGTGTGTGTGTGTGTGTGTGTGTGTGTGTGTGTGTGTGTGTGGTGTGTGTGTGTGTGTGTGTGTGTGTGTGTGTGTCTAAAATCACTATTGTGAACAGACATTAAATAAAGATTCCATTCCATTCCAAAGACCGAGTATACAAACTTAGTGGTAACGCTTGCACATTGGAGTGTGGGCACAGAACATAAACACTGTCACACACGCATCCGAGAAAATATTGATCGGATCGAAAAACAATCAACCCTTTAACGCCCGCACCCTCTATCCACCAACTGCAAAATCTTAACCCTTTGACTCTATTGATCGGATCGAAAAACAATCAACCCTTTAACTCCCGCACCCTCTATCCACCAACTGCAAAATCTTAACCCTTTGACTCCCTCGCCTTATCCATCAGCTTCCTGCAGGAAGTGTGAGGGAGTCAAAGGACTAAGTTTTTGCTTTGCTCGCATGGTTAACGATGCAGGATGCTGGTGGACAGGGTGCGGGGAGTCAAAGGGTTAAAAAACAAAACAAAGAAAGTGCGAGCATAACCTTAACGCTACGTCACATTTACACACACAAAAAGAAAGAAAGAAAGGTGTCACAAGACAAAATATCTAACTGTGACTGGTGATGCAAAATAGTCCCCCGTTGGGTTTTGCCGGGGGCTCTTTCAGTATAAATAGTATCCCCGCCTTCTGGAAGTTCTGTGCTGGAAGTTTCCTCTTTTCTGTCACTCTCTTTGTTTCTGCATTGTTGCCTTGCTTTCTGTCGTTTCTACTTATTTTCTGCTTTAATGGTCCATTCACCTGGGGGTTTTTTCGATATAGTCTTACGTGCTTTTTGATAATTGGGTACATGTATTGATTGCATTTTTTGCTCTAAGGAGGTGAGATGTGCGGAGGCAATTTTGGGTGATTTATGCCCGGTTTTATATATGTTTTGGTGTCCTTATGTATGCTTATATTTGTGTTCAGGTGCGTTTTTTGAATCTCCCCTGTGCGATAAATCGGACGGAATGGTCCTACGCCGGGGGCATGTCCTTGGATTGTGTGCGCGAGTGCATTGATATGTGTATTTAATTTTCTTTTCTTTTTTTTTTTTTTTTTTTCCTGTTGAGGTTTTGTATGTTTTGAAGCGGTTATAGCCCTGATATGGCTCTGCGCAGTCGGCTGG
>CM060312.1:27914834-27922334 GCA_030674185.1 Monoplex corrugatus | reverse complement strand
AAATCATTGTCAGCTGATAAAAGTCTTAACGCTTAGAAGTAAGATAATTAGTCATCTTCAAACGTGCTAAATAGTCGGCTGCGTGATCGAATCATTTCATAGTTTTAATTGACGTTTTAGACTCTCAGCTGTTGCTTGCATGGTTCAGTGTTGGCTTTTCTTGTGCTTTCTGCACTGTGTTACTGTACCATGGACGTTTAAAGTGATTCATATGTATTTCAACTGACGTCATAGATGAAAGGTTTCAGGATATGTCACATTTTTTTCTTTCTCTCCCTTTTTCTTCTCTGCTCAGCATCTTGAGCGGTGGTGGTCTTCGATTTAATGTCTATTTACTAAAGTGATTTTAGACCAAAAAACAAAAAAAAAAGGGGGGGGAGGAGGGGGATACAGGAGGAGTAAAAGGGTATTTGAAAATTGTCAATTTTGATCGTAAAAAAAAAAATCCAGAAAACAATTATTTTGGGGGAGGGGAAGTGTGTGTGTGTGTGTGTGTGTGTGTGTGTGTGTGTGTGTGTGTGTGTGTTGTGTGGTGTGTGTGTGTGTGCGTGTGTGTTTGTGCGCGCGCGCGTCGCGTGTGTTGTGTGTGTGTGCGTGCGTGTATGTGTTTGTGTGTAAGTGTGCGTGTGTGTGTGTGTGGAGAGAGAGAGAGAAAGATAGAGAGCGAGAGAGACAGACAGACAGACAGACAGAGGATGACAGCTCGGGTCAGGGGTTATATGCCCACTCCCTGGGGTAGAACGAGTGTTTAAATCTACACAAAGGTATCTCAGAAGAACCACCATTAGAAAGACAACTACTCTGCTTGATAAACAAAAAGAAAATAAACCTGTTTCGGGAATGCAGCTAGATATATAAGTCTCCCTAATTTCATATTCATTTAAGGTAAAACAAAATATGACTGCTGGATCTTGAGGGTTAAAAACAACATATTAAAAAATACCTTGTTTGTAAAAGATCCTTTGGAGTATAAAACACAACGTTTCGTGCCCAGTGACAAAGGGCCTGGGCTCGAAACGTTGTGTTTTATACTCCAAAGGATCTTTTACAAACAAGGTATTTTTTAATATTTTGTCATTTAAGGAAAGACTGAGGGCAGTGCAGTGGAGTCCGCCGTTGGGATGCGGGGGACTCTTTCAGTATAAATACTATCCCGCACCTTCTGGAAATTCTTGTGCCAGAAATTTCCTCTTTTCTGTCACTCTCTTTGTTTCTGCCTTGTCCTTTGCTTTCTGTTATTTCTTCCTATCATTTTCAGTCTTGCTGGTCCATTCACTTGTATGTGTTCAACACAATCTTACGTACTTTTTCTTAGGATGGATAATTGGGTACATATATTAAATGCATTTTTGGCTCTAGGGAAATGACATATACGGAAGCAATTTTTAGGTAATTTAAGCTCGTTTTTCTTTATGTTTAGTGTCCTTAGTTATGTTTAAATTTGTATTCTGGTACTTTTTTTTTTTTAAATCCGCTGTGTGATAAATTGGACGGAATGGTCAACGCCAGGGGCATCTCCTTAGATTATTGTGCGCGTATGCATTGATATGCGTACTTAATTTTCTTATTTTCTTGTTTTCTGTGTTGTTGTTTGTTGTTGTTGTTGTTGTTGTTGTTGTTGTTTTTAACCTGTTGAAGTATTGTATATGTTTTGAAACGGTTATAACCCTGTTATGGTCCTACGCAGTCGGCTGGGCTTGAAACAAAAACAACAGTAACAGTAAAGCAGCGGAAGGCGTGGCAGACGAAAATCCAGCCGTATGGGACATATGAAAGAATGGACCGGCCTGTATAATCCACAAATGTTCAATAGCTTGGAGAAGGCGACGAATGGTGAAACGAGACACGACCCCAAGGCAGTGGCGGTGCGGGCAGCCAACATTCCACACACGTGACGCTACTTAGAGAGAGACACACACAGAGAGAGCAAGAGAGAGAGAGAGCAGACGAGAAGAGAGACAAGAGAAGACAGACACAGACAGACCAGACAGACAGACACAGACAGCCCGACAGACACAGACAGCCAGACAGAGAGAAACAGAGTGAGAAGGAGAGAGACAGAGAGAATGACATACAGATCGACAGACAGACAGGGACAGAGAGACAGAAAGAGATAGAGGGGAGAGAGACAGACAGACAGACAACACAGACAGACACAAAGACACAAACCTAGAGAGACAGACAGACAGGGACAGAGAGACAGAAAGAGATAAAGGGGAGAGAGAGACAGACAGACAGAACAGAACAAGACACAAAGACACAGACAGAGAGAGACAGACAGACAGAGAGAGGCAGAGAGTGAAGGAGAGAGACTGACAGACAGACAGAGACAATGACAGACAGACAGAGAGGCAGAGACAGACAGACAGAAACACAGACAGAGACACAGAGACAAAGACAGACAGACAGAGACAGAGAGACAATGACACAGACGAAGACAGATTGAGACAAGAGAGACACAGAGAGACAGATAGACAGACAGACAGGGACAGGGAGACAGACAGAGAGACAGAGACAGACAGACACAGAGAGAGAGAGAGAGGCAAACCCTACCCTTTCACAGGAGTCTTAAGGCGTGAAGCTTATTCAGTCTTGTGCCTTCAGGCGACAAGTTCCGGATCTGTCACTACAATTGTGTCAAGCCCCAGATTAGGAAATAACGAAAGTGCTCTGCCAAAATATCATGTAAACAAATCTACAAGCACGTGCGTGTGCACGTGCATATTACACATGCACACTGGCATTTCGTGCCCACGCACATCCGCCCATCCGAACAGGCACGTACATACTTAAGCCCTGATTATGCACGTATGTAAGCGCATGTACGAGCGTGTGTGTGCTCATACGCTTCATCATCATCATGAGCCATCTATAGGTCAGTTTACTCTAACAATTGTGCTCTCTCTCTCTCTCTCTCTCTCTCTCTCTCTCTCTCTCTCTCTCTCTCTCTCTCTCTCCTCTCCTCTCTTCTCTCTCTCTCTCTCTCTCTCTCTTCTCTCTCTCGTACACACGCGCGCGCGCGCAAAACGCACCGAGACATGCACACATGTGTAGGTGTGCGCGTGATCACACACACACACACACACACACACACACACACACACACACACACACACACACACATATATATATATATATATATATATATATATATATATATACTCACATATATATATACAGTATATATATATATGTATATACACACACACACACATATATATATGCAATCACACATACACGCACATTGTATTTGCCAGCGCCCACACATAGACACATAGACACATCATTTAGCATGGCATAATGTTACACACAGACAGCCGACATGAATGAATAAGATATGCAGAGTGATTATGTGGGTTTATTGCCTGGCTGTCTGTCTGCACTTTGTAGAGTTCAAAAGCCTGGAGACAAAATGAATTTATCGCTGTACCTTTTTTTTTAATGTTTTCAGTGATGTATTGTGTCGTTTTTTTTCATTCTTTCGGTCCTTTACACACACACACACACACACACTCAGACACACACACACACTTACACACTCACATACACACTCACACCACACACACACACACACACACTCTCTCTCTCTCTCTCACACACACACACACACACACACTCACACACACACACACTCACACACACACACACTCACTCACACACTCGCACACACACACTCTCTCTCTCTCTCTCTCTCTCTCACTCACACACACACACACACACACACACACACACACACACACACACACACACACACGCTCGCCACACACACACACACACACACACACACATATGTACATATATACATATCTGTGTGTCTGTGTGTGTGTGTGCGTACATATACATATACATGTACATATACATATACATATACATATACATGTACATGTACATATACATATACATAATACATATACATATACATATACATAATTATACATATACATATACATGTACATGTACATATACATATACATTATACATATACATATACATGTTTCTCTCGTTTTGTTTTTGGTTTGCATTTTTTTAGGCGAGGGGGGGGGGGTAGAAGGGGGTCGTTGTCGCTTGTTCCTATAGATTTTTTTTCTTTATATATATATATATGTATGTACGTATGTATATGTACATATAATGTATATATGCACAGAGAGAGAGAGATAGACAGACAGAGAAATAGATAGATGGTATACATACATACATACATACATACATACATACATACATACATACATACATACATACATACATACATACATACATACACAGACAGACAGATAGATAGATAGATAGATAGATAGATAGATAGGTAGATAGACAGACAGATAGATAGATAGATTAGATAGATAGACAGATAGATAGATAGATAGATAGATAGATAGACAGATAGACAGATAGATAGACAGATAGGTAGATAGATACATGTAGGTAGATAGATAGATAAATAGATATAGATAGATAGATAGGTAGATAGATAGATAGATACATGTAGGTAATAGATAGATAGATAGATAGATAGGTAGTAGGTAGTTAGGTAGGTAGATAGATAAATAGATAGATAGATAGATAGATAATGCATAGTCTTGATGTATATATATCATCGTACTATATACATCGTCATTACTGCATACAGTCAGCATCTTACTGCATACGTCGTCTGAATACATACATCGTCTTAATTCATACATCATGTTACTGTATACATCGTCTCAATGCATACATCACGTTAGAGCCAGAACCTTCTAGCTCGTAGACTGTTTTCTTCGATTGATTTGATTCAGTTTTACGTCAACACCTACTGGCGATATGACCAATTAGGAGAACCATCCCAGGGAAGAAGGGAAAGGGAGCTATTCTTTTCCTGCAATGATGCCACAACAGTTATGTCAGGATGGGCAATAAGAAGACCAGTTTACTGTAGAGTACCCCAGGTTCGAACACACAAAACCATTGACATGTGAATCCGACGCACAGCTAAACAGAGCTATTGGGTCCGCTTAAAACAAGTTTTTCTTTTAACCTCCTTTCCTCTCTTTCAGAGCCATGTCTTATATTGGAGTATTTGGTACGCGTCAGTCACGTGACGAGGAGAAGGTTAAGGAGGAAGATGGAGTAGAGCATCCTCAACTCCTGCTGTACGTGTGGGGCATCACACCATAGGCAGGTACCTGCTCAGAGCACCTGTGATGGTCTTCTCCAACCCACCTGTCCGTCCTGCAGCACAGGTGAGATGTTGTGTGGAAATTCTTTCTCTTGCGTGTCTGTCTGTCTTCAGTGGTTTAGCAAGCTTGCCTGTTTCGTGGTTCCGTTTACGTCATCGCGCCATGACACTCTGCCCAAGACCATCCTTCTGATGTTTCAGTTTCTCAAAGACGACGTTTCCAGTCTCCACGCTCAGGAAAAATTCCGTATGCCAAGTAGGTATGGTGATCATGGCACAAGCCTTAATTAACCTGCACATAAACCCGTGAGCTGGCCAGGTCCTGAGGTCCTACCTAGCCTATGTTTTACTTGGTCTATATATTTTTTTTAAATTCTTCGTCCTTCAGAATATCCAGGAAGGAGGTGACTGAGGATGAGCTGGGTGGCATTCATCAGTAACTGGATCAACGTCAGCATGCCTTTTGACTTTCACGAATAAGCTGATAAATAGACAAAACTGAAGAGTCATCGTCATCATCATCATCATTGTGCCCTGCCGAATGGCGTTGGCGATCATGGCCATCCATATGTTTCTATCCCTTGTTGCTGCAAACACATCTTCCACCCTCTCTGTCCTCAGCCACCCTGCAAGTCCGTCCAATATTTTCTCCCTGGGTCTACCTGGTGCTCTCTTTCCCTCCAGCTTTCCTATTGTGACCAAGTGCTCTAATTCCCTTTCCGCTATAAAACGGCCTGTCGTTATCATGATCTTCTTGTGTCTGCCTCCATCAAGACTGTCTCGTTAAGTGAAGACTATGATGCTAAAATCAATAGCAGTATCTCGAAATTCAAGGAGACTGGTTGTTTTACTCCTTGTAGTTTGACCCCTTGGACGAAGCTTAACTTACGTTCCTTCGTACGCATGATAATGTACGGTTTTCTTCCTACAGTATACCTCACTGTAAAAAATGTATATGGACTGCATTGTTGATTTTATTGAATCCTGCCTGGCCCGTTGCTATAAAACGTATCTTTTTGTTTCCTTACTTTATTTGTTTTTTTGTTGTTGTTGTTGTTATATGCTTTTGTTGGTGTAAGTGTGTGTTGGATTTTTTTTCTTTAGATCAAATTGTGTTTTTTGATTGTTACATGACATCTTCCTCATCAGGGGCATGAGTTCGATCCTAGCCGGCAACGTAAAACCGGTCTCTTCACTGCCTGTATTAACACTGTGCTCATTCTGCTGTTGTCAGTTTAGTGTTTCATAGGTCATGTTTTCCATTCAACCCTCTCCCCGCTTCAAGGCCTTGTCAGTGCATAGGGAATTTGCGCAGACTCAAGCAGTCTGCCACATACTTTACTGGTAGATTGGGTAAAACGCATATGGAATTGTACGAGTCCGATGAATCCCTCTTGAGCAAAGTCCAGACTCCTACGCAGGAACGTTGTTTTCGATCCCTCCCCCCCCCCCTCTTCTCTCTCTCCTCTCTCTCTCCTCTCTTTCTCTCCAATCTGTGTATTTGTGTGTGCGTGTGAGTGTGTGTGTATGTGTGCGTGCGTGCGTGCGTGTGCACGTGTATGTGATTCTATGCTTGCGTGAGAAGAGAGAGAAAGATAGACAGAAAGAGACAGATGTAGACAAGGAAGAGAGAGTGTGAGAGAGAGAAAAAGAGAGAGAGAGAGAGACAGAGCGAGTGTGAAAGAGAGAAAGAGAGACAGACAGAGACAGAGAGACAGAGCGAGAAAGACAGACAGACAGACAGACAGACTGAAACAGAGACACAGACAGAGAGAGACACAGATGAGCATTGCACACGAGTTCTCGAGAGGAAACAATTCAGGCTGACTCTATAATGTTTGTATGTCATCAGTATATGTTTGTCTCTCGTGACGAGCATTCGTCGGCAAGGATTTCTGACTATATATTTCATGTAGCTGGCATTCTGGTCTGACCGACCTGTGAGCTGTAGGCCACGTGGAACTCCGCTAAACCCTGATGATGTATGTACAACCTCATCGACAGCTTGGTAACGTCAATGGTTATTTCGCTGGGAATGACTCATATTTTGGATTGTAGTATTGCTGTAATAATAATGATGAAAACTAATAATAACAATAATAATAATACAATAATAATAAATAATAATAATAATAATTACCGTGAAGGTTTATATAGCGGAACAAACAAGTAAGTAACCTCCAAAGCGCTCTGCATTTGACAGAAAATGAAATATGATAGAACCACTAAGTGAACGTATCATTCAATTATACAAGCGTGGCGTGCTTAAACTGCTTTCAAGGTTTCAACAAATTACGGACAAGTTTTTTCGTCTGTCTCTGTCTTCTGTCTGTCTGTCTGTC
>CM060312.1:27902334-27904834 GCA_030674185.1 Monoplex corrugatus | reverse complement strand
TGCAATTATGTCTGATACCAGATCAATCTATGCAGCAATCATAGTCTTTATAATACATAGTGGCTTCTGTATCATTGAACATGACAAAATTACTGGTTTGGGTCAAAAAAAAAAACACCGTGTCATTGTTCCGGTTCTAATTCTACCTGCAGTTGCTGTTGTTGTTGTTGCTGTTGATAACGACGACGACGATGATGATGAAGATGATGATGGGCTTGACCGCATATGTTTGCTGTTGTTTTCAATCTCCCCAAATCAGAAGAACAAACTAGAAACTAAAAAGGTACGAAAAACAGGAAGAAAAAAAATAAAAAGTGAAGTATATAATGATTGAGATAAACTTGCACTACTGTGCATCTGTCTGACTGTCTGCCTATATTTGTGTGTGTGTGTGTATGCCTTTTTATCTGCCTGCCTGCCTGCTGCCTGCCTACCTGCCTGCCTGCCTGCGCTGCCTGCCTGTCTGCCTGCCTGCCTGCCTGCCTACCTGCTTGTCTGTCTGCCTGTCTGTCTGTCTGCCTGCCTGCCTGCCTGTCTGTAAACAAAAATGAGTCGATAAGAATATTCTGGCCAAATGGAATTTTGGAGATAAAAGTTCGCTCAACAGGGATTCATCGCATGCGGCAATTCCATGAGCGCTCCACCTCAATCTGTCAGCAGTTGTCTGGCAGACTCCCTGAGCCAGCGCAAAACCCTATGCTCTGGCACGGTTTGAAATGGGAAGTGTGGGGGGGGGGGGTGAGAAGTGACCTATGAAAACGCTAAACTGACACCATCGGGATGACAGAAACATTAAAATGGCCAGTAAGCAGGCCATTTGTTAAATATTATGGCTGGATTTAAACCCGAGGTTTCAGATTTTGAGTTCAAGGCTCTTTCAAAAAAAAAAAAAAAAAAAAAAAAACATCCAGCCGGCGTTAATAGCTGAATGAGATGACTTTGATCCTTGCCAAAGTCACTTTTTCGTGGAACTGTAGTTTACTTTCGATTTCTAGGCGAGGCTTTCTTCAAAGGATTTATTTCATTTGCAGTTTACACAGGCCACATCTGGTGATGACCACCACCACCACCCCTGCCCCCTGCCCCCCCCCCCCCAAGTGGGGATGTTCAGGGCTCTTTCAGTATAAATATTATCCCCACCCTCCGGAAATTTTGTGTTATTATTTTCCTGTTTTCTGTCACTCGCTTTCTTTCTGTTTTGCTCCTTTGCTTTGCGTGTTTTTTCCTTTCTCATTTTCTATCTTGCTGGTTTGTTCACGTTATATTTTCCACAAAACTTTACATACTTTGTCTTTTAGGATCGATAAGTGGGTTAGTTTATTGATTACATTTTCTGGTGTTAAGGTACCGCAAACTGAAGCTGGCGCCCTCCCCAACCTGTTCCTGCGGTCAAGAAGACCAAACCACGGAGCATATACTCCAAAGATGTCCCCTTTACCAGGTGGCAAGACAGGAGCATATTATTACATGATTGGGGATGAATTAAGGAGAGATACAGGCATCAGTGGTGGTGGACAGGAAGATTTGAACACTATCCTCAACGACGCATCACTGAAGTAGATATGACCCGACTGTGTAAGCCTCATCTTCCCACTGAGCGCATAGTGCACTCAGTTCTAGATGGCAGCCGGTTGGAGCCGAGAAAATCACACGACGTCCAAAACAAGTGTGACTGTCCACATTCAAGCAAACAGGAACCAGAAAAAAAAAGAAAAAAACACGAAAAAATGAACAAGAACGCGTATTTAATTAATACAACCAGACAAGACAGGCGCAACTTTTCGGCCAACTGGCCTTTGTCAAGAGTAGGATCACAAACAAACAAACACCAGATTAAAAAAAATTAGGAGAAAAAGACTGAAACCTCTCTGTTGCTCCGTCCAGTGTGAGTAAAGATGTTTGTTTGTTTGTGATCTTACGCTTGACAAAGGCCAGTTGGCCGAAAAGTTGCGCCTGTCTTGTCTGGTTGTATTAAATACGCCTTCTTGTTCTTTTTTCGTGTTTTTTTTTTCTGGTTCCTGTTAGGTTTTGAGCCCGCATTCTTGTAATCTTTAGCTCGCTGTGCTAACCACCGTACTGCGATGACTGTTCATGACATATTTCATATCCTATATAGGAGATAATCTATAAAGGTACCAATGAAAAATGAAATTGCAAAATATGACTAAAACTGAAATTGCGAAAAAGATATGGCTAAAATGAAATTGCAAAATATGGCTAAAATATAATTGCAAAATATGGCTAAGCTAGAACAAAACTGCAAAATATGGCTAAGCTAAAATGAAATTGCAAAATATGGCTAAGCTAAAATGAAATTGCAAAATATGTCTAAGCTAAAATGAAATTGCAAAATATGGCTAAGCTAAAATGAAATTGCAGAATATGGCTAAAATGGAATTGAAAAATATGGCTAAATTCAATTTGCAAAATATGGCTGAAATGAAGTCGCAAAATATGCCTAAAAATGAAATAGCAAAATATGGCTAGAATGAAATTGCAG
>CM060312.1:27887334-27899834 GCA_030674185.1 Monoplex corrugatus | reverse complement strand
ACATGTCAATAAGACAAGAGAAAAAACAAACAAACACACTGTCAGTAAGACAAGAGAAAAAACAAACAAACAAACACTATCAATAAGACAAGAGAAAAAGCAAACAAATACACTACCAGTAAGACAAGAGAAAAAGCAAACAAACACACTATCATAAGATAAGAGAAAAAGCAAACAAACACACTATCAGTAAGACAAGAGAAAAAGCAAACAAACAAACACACTATCAATAAGACAAGAGAAAAAAGCAAACAAACAAACACACTAACAGTAAGACAAGAGAAAAAGCAAACAAACAACCATATCAAGTAAGATAAGAGAAAAAGCAAACAAACACACTATCAGTAAGACAAGAGAAAAAGCAAACAAACAAACACACTATCAATAAGATAATAGAAAAAGCAAACAAACAAACACACTGTCAGTAAGACAAGAGAAAAAGCAAACAAACACACTATCAATAAGACAAGAGAAAAAGACAAACAAACACACTATCAATAAGATAAGAGAAAAATCAAACAAACAAACACACTATCAATAAGACAAGAGAAAAAACAAACAAACACACTATCAATAAGATAAGAGAAAAAGCAAACAAACACACTAACAGTAAGATAAGAGAAAAAGCAAACAAACACACTGTCAATAAGACAAGAGAAAAACCAAACAAACACACTATCAATAAGATAAGAGAAAAAGCAAACAAACACACTATCAAGTAAGATAAGAGAAAAAGCAAACAAACACACACTATCAATAAGACAAGGGAAAAAGCAAACAAACAAACACACTATCAGTAAGATAAGAGAAAAAGCAAAACAAACACACTATCAATAAGACAAGAGAAAAAAGCAAAC
This sequence comes from Monoplex corrugatus, assembly GCA_030674185.1. Lineage (NCBI taxonomy): Eukaryota > Metazoa > Mollusca > Gastropoda > Littorinimorpha > Ranellidae > Monoplex > Monoplex corrugatus. The sequence continues at coordinate 27,898,977 of CM060312.1, read as the reverse complement.
AAACAAACACACTATCAATAAGACAAGAGAAAAAGCAAAACAAAACACACTATCAATAAGACAAGAGAAAAAGCAAACAAACAAACACACTACAGTAAGACAAGAGAAAAAGCAAACAAACAAACACACTATCAATAAGACAAGAGAAAAAGCAAACAAACAAACACACTATACAGTAAGACAAGAGAAAAAGCAAACAAACAAACACACATGTCAATAAGACAAGAGAAAAACAAACAAACAACACACTTCAATAAGACAAGAGAAAAACAAACAAACACACTATCAATAAGACAAGAGAAAAAGCAAACAAACAAACACACTATCAATAAGACAAGAGAAAAAGCAAAACAAACACACTATCAATAAGACAAGAGAAAAAGCAAACAAACAAACACACTATCAATAAGACAAGAGAAAAACAAACAAACACACTATCAATAAGACAAGAGAAAAAGCAAACAAACAAAACACTATCAATAAGACAAGAGAAAAATCAAACAAACAAACACACTATCAATAAGACAAGAAAAAAGCAAACAAACACACTATCAATAAGACAAGAGAAAAAGCAAACAAACACACTGTCAATAAGACAAGAGAAAAAGCAAACAAACACACTATCAATAAGACAAGAGAAAAAGCAAACAAACACACTGTCAATAAGACAAGAGAAAAAGCAAACAAACACACTATCAATAAGACAAGAGAAAAAGCAAACAAACACACTATCATAAGACAAGAGAAAAAGCAAACAAACAAACACACTATCAATAAGACAAGAGAAAAAACAAGCAAACACACTATCAATAAGACAAGAGAAAAAGCAAACAAACAAACACACTGTCAATAAGACAAGAGAAAAAACAAACAAACACACTATCATAAGACAAGAGAAAAAACAAGCAAACACACTATCAATAAGACAAGAGAAAAAGCAAACAAACAAACACACTATCAATAAGACAAGAGAAAAAGCAAACAAACAAACACACTATCAATAAGACAAGAGAAAAAACAAACAAAACACTATCAATAAGACAAGAGAAAAAGCAAACAAACAAACACACTATCAATAAGACAAGAGAAAAAGCAAACAAACAAACACACTATCAATAAGACAAGAGAAAAAGCAAACAAACAACACCTGTCAGTAAGACAAGAGAAAAAACAAACAAACACACTTCAGTAAGACAAGAGAAAAAACAAACAAACACACTGTCAATAAGACAAGAGAAAAAGCAAACAAACAAACACACTATCAATAAGACAAGAGAAAAAGCAAACAAACACACTATCAATAAGACAAGAGAAAAAGCAAACAACAAACACACTTCATAAGACAAGAGAAAAAGCAAACAAACAAACACACTGATCAGTAAGATAAGAGAAAAAACAAACAAACACACTATCTTAAGACAAGAGAAAAAGCAAACAAACACACTATCAATAAGACAAGGAAAAAACAATACAAACACATATCAATAAGAACAGAAAAAGCAAACAAACACACTATCAATAAGACAGAAGAACAAAAGCATAACTACAACCACACACTATCATAAGACAAGAGAATAAGCATAACAAACAACACAACTATCAATAAGACAAGAGAAAAAGCAACACAAAACACACTATCAGTAAGACAAGAGGAAAAACAAACAAACAAACACACTATCAATAAGATAAGAGAAAAAGCAAGCAAACACACTATCAATAAGATAAGAGAAAAAGCAAACAAACAAACACACTATCAATAAGACAAGAGAAAAAACAAACAAACACACTGTCAGTAAGACAAGACAAAAAGCAAACAAACAAACACACTGTCAATAAGACAAGAGAAAAAGCAAACAAACACACTGTCAATAAGACAAGAGAAAAAGCAAACAAACACACTGTCAGTAAGACAAGAGAAAAAGTAAACAAAAAACACACTGTTTATAAGATAAGAGAAAAAGCAAACAAACACACTATCAGTAAGATAAAAGAAAAAGCAAACAAACACACTATCAGTAAGACAAGAGAAAAAGCAAACAAACAAACACACTATCAGTAAGACAAGAGAAAAAGCAAACAAACACACTATCAGTAAGACAAGAGAAAAAGCAAACAAACACACTATCAGTAAGATAAGAGAAAAAGCAAGCAAACACACTGTCAGTAAGACAAGAGAAAAAGCAAACAAACAAACACACTATCAGTAAGACAAGAGAAAAAGCAAGCAAACACACTATCAATAAGACAAGAGAAAAAGAAAACAAACAAACACACTATCAATAAGATAAGAGAAAAAGCAAACAAACAAACACACTATCAGTAAGACAAGAGAAAAAGCAAACAAACAAACACACTATCAGTAAGACAAGAGAAAAAAGCAAGCAAACACACTATCAATAAGACAAGAGAAAAAGAAAACAAACAAACACACTATCAATAAGACAAGAGAAAAAGAAAACAAACAAACACACTGTCAGTAAGACAAGAGAAAAAGCAAACAAACACACTATCAGTAAGACAAGAGAAAAAGCAAACAAACAAACACACTATCAGTAAGACAAGAGAAAAAGAAAAACAAACAAACACACTATCAGTAAGCCAAGAGAAAAACAAACAAACACACTATCAGTAAGACAAGAGAAAAAGAAACCAAACACACTGTCAGTAAGACAAGAGAAAAAGAAAACAAACAAACACACTATCAGTAAGACAAGAGAAAAAGCAAACAAACAAACACACTATCAGTAAGACAAGAGAAAAAGAAAACAAAACAAACACACTATCAGTAAGACAAGAGAAAAAGAAAACAAACAAACACACTATCAGTAAGACAAGAGAAAAAGCAAACAAACACACTGTCAGTAAGATAAGAGAAAAAGCAAACAAACAAACACACTATCAGTAAGATAAGAGAAAAAGCAAACAAACACACTATCAATAAGACAAGAGAAAAAGCAAACAAACAAACACACTGTCAGTAAGACAAGAGAAAAAGCAAACAAACAAACACACTGTCAGTAAGATAAGAGAAAAAGCAAATAAACACACTGTCAGTAAGACAAGAGAAAAAGCAAACAAACAAACACACTGTCAGTAAGACAAGAGAAAAAGCAAATAAACAAACACACTGTCAGTAAGACAAGAGAAAAAGCAAACAAATAAACACACTGTCAGTAAGACAAGAGAAAAAGCAAACAAAAAACACACTATCAGTAAGACAAGAGAAAAAAGCAAACAAAACAAACACACTATCAGTAAGACAAGAGAAAAAGCAAACAAACACACTATCAGTAAGACAAGAGAAAAAGCAAACAAACACACTATCAGTAAGACAAGAGAAAAAGCAAACAAACAAACACACTATCAGTAAGACAAGAGAAAAAGCAAACAAACACACTATCAATAAGACAAGAGAAAAAGCAAATAAACACACTGTCAGTAAGATAAGAGAAAAAGCAAACAAACAAACACACTATCAGTAAGACAAGAGAAAAAGCAAATAAACAAACACACTGTCAGTAAGACAAGAGAAAAAGCAAATAAACAAACACACTGTCAGTAAGACAAGAGAAAAAGCAAATAAACAAACACACTGTCAGTAAGATAAGAGAAAAAGCAAATAAACAAACACACTATCAGTAAGATAAGAGAAAAAGCAAATAAACAAACACACTATCAATAAGACAAGAGAAAAAGCAAACAAACAAACACACTGTCAGTAAGACAAGAGAAAAAGCAAATAAACAAACACACTATCAGTAAGACAAGAGAAAAAGCAAATAAACAAAACACACTGTCAGTAAGACAAGAGAAAAAGCAAAACAAACAAACACACTATCAGTAAGATAAGAGAAAAAAGCAAACAAACAAACACACTATCAGTAAGACAAGAGAAAAAGCAAATAAACAAACACACTATCAGTAAGACAAGAGAAAAAGCAAACAAACAAACACACTGTCAGTAAGACAAGAGAAAAAGCAAACAAACAAACACACTATCAGTAAGACAAGAGAAAAAGCAAATAAACACACTATCAGTAAGATAAGAGAAAAAGCAAACAAGCAAACACACTGTCAGTAAGACAAGAGAAAAAACAAACAAACAAACACACTATCAATAAGACAAGAGAAAAAGCAAATAAACACACTATCAGTAAGATAAGAGAAAAAGCAAACAAGCAAACACACTGTCAGTAAGACAAGAGAAAAAGCAAGCAAACACACTGTCAGTAAGACAAGAGAAAAAGCAAACAAACAAACAAACACACTATCAGTAAGATAAGAGAAAAAGCAAACAAACAAACAAAACACACTGTCAGTAAGATAAGAGAAAAAGCAAGCAAACAAACAAAACACACTGTCAGTAAGATAAGAGAAAAAGCAAGCAAACAAACAAAACACACATATCAGTAAGACAAGAGAAAAAGCAAGCAAACAAACAAAACACACTATCAGTAAGACAAGAGAAAAAGCAAGCAAACACACTGTCAGTAAGACAAGAGAAAAAGCAAGCAAACACACTGTCAGTAAGACAAGAGAAAAAGCAAGCAAACACATTGTCAGTAAGACAAGAGAAAAAGCAAGCAAACAAACAAAACACACAGTCAGTAAGACAAGAGAAAAAGCAAGCAAACACACTGTCAGTAAGACAAGAGAAAAAGCAAGCAAACACACTGTCAGTAAGACAAGAGAAAAAGCAAGCAAACAAACAAAACACACTATCAGTAAGACAAGAGAAAAAGCAAGCAAACACACTGTCAGTAAGACAAGAGAAAAAGCAAGCAAACAAACAAAACACACAGTCAGTAAGACAAGAGAAAAAGCAAGCAAACACACTGTCAGTAAGACAAGAGAAAAAGCAAGCAAACACACTGTCAGTAAGACAAGAGAAAAAGCAAGCAAACAAACAAAACACACAGTCAGTAAGACAAGAGAAAAAGCAAGCAAACACACTGTCAGTAAGACAAGAGAAAAAGCAAGCAAACACACTGTCAGTAAGACAAGAGAAAAAGCAAACAAACAAACACACTGTCAATAAGACAAGAGAAAAAGCAAACAAACAAAACACACTGTCAGTAAGACAAGAGAAAAAGCAAGCAAACAAACAAAACACACTGTCAGTAAGACAAGAGAAAAAGTAAGCAAACAAACAAAACACACTGTCAGTAAGACAAGAGAAAAAGCAAGCAAACACACTGTCAGTAAGACAAGAGAAAAAATAAGCAAACAAACAAAACACACTGTCAGTAAGATAAGAGAAAAAGCAAGCAAACAAACAAAAACACACTGTCAGTAAGACAAGAGAAAAAGCAAGCAAACAAACAAAACACACTATCAGTAAGATAAGAGAAAAAGCAAGCAAACAAGCAAACACACTATCAATAAGACAAGAGAAAAAGCAAGCAAACAAGCAAACAAGCTGTCAATAAGACAAGAGAAAAAGCAAGCAAACAAGCAAACAAGCTGTCAGTAAGACAAGAGAAAAAGCAAGCAAACAAGCAAACAAGCTGTCAATAAGACAAGAGAAAAAGCAAGCAAACAAGCAAACACACTATCAGTAAGATAAGAGAAAAAGCAAGCAAACAAGCAAACAAGCTGTCAATAAGACAAGAGAAAAAGCAAGCAAACAAGCAAACAAGCAGTCAATAAGACAAGAGAAAAAGCGAGCAAACAAGCAAACAAGCTGTCAGTAAGATAAGAGAAAAAGCGAGCAAACAAGCAAACAAGAGAGAGTAAGACAAGAGAAAAAGCAAACAAACACACTGTCAAAAAGATAGGAGAAAAAACAAGCAAGCAACCAAATAGAAACGATCAACTAAAGCCACTCCCCAATCCAAACAATTGACCCATGTCCCGGAACTGAAGATACCATGTGTCCAGTTCAATGTCAGACCCACGTTTAAAAAAAAAACTGGCTCATTCATTCCCCATCTCATTAACCCTTTGACTCCCGCACCCATTCCGTCAATTGCAAAAACTTAACCCTTTGACCCCCTCACCCTATCCACCAACTTCCTGGTGGATTAAGTGAGAGTCAAAAGGTTAAGTGTTTGCTTTGCTAACATGGTTGACAATGCAGGATGCTGATGGACAGGGTGCGGGAGTCAAAGGGTTGAGTGTTTGCTTTGCTAACATGGTTGAGAATGCAGGATGCTGATGGACAGGGTGCGGGAGTCAAAGGGTTGAAGTGTTTGCTTTGCTAACATGGTTGAGAATGCAGGATGCTGATGGACAGGGTGCGGGAGTCAAAGGGTTAAGTGTTTGCTTTGCTAACATGGTTGACAATGCAGGATGCTGATGGACAGGGTGCGGGAGTCAAAGGGTTAAGTGTTTGCTTTGCTAACATGGTTGACAATGCAGGATGCTGGTGGACAGGGTGCGGGAGCAAAGGGTTAATGCTTCAACATCATTCGGTGAGTGACAGCTCCAGCGTTTCATTGGTTCCTGGTTCCTCCTTCCTTCACAACCTTGCCAACGCATAGGGTTTTGCGCAGGCTCAAAGAATCTGTCGGGAGACTGCTGGCAAATTTGGCTGGAATGCGGACGGAATTGCTCGATTGCCATAAATCCCTCTTGAACAAATTCCTAACTCCAGGATCTTCCAAATGTATCTGTTTATTACAAAAACAAAATCAAATATGAGGTTTAAAAGCGAACAAGATAATGACAAGATAAATCTTTGATCGCACCAGTTCAACACAGAATGGCACAACTGAATGCCAGTGTTTCTCAATAAAGAGTAAACGCATTATTTTCATGATCAGAATGGCCCAACTACATACATTCTCAATAGTGAATAAATGTATTATTCTCATAACCAGAGTGGCCCAACTACATACATTCTCAATAGGGAATAAATGTATTATTCTCATGATCAGAATGGCACAACTGTATAATATACTCAACAGAGAATAAGTGTGTTATTCTCATGGCGCTTAGATTTGATTTTATCAAGATTTTGCGCTATATAAATATTGTAATTATTATCATTATTATGGCATGTATTCAATTTTGATTTGAAATTTCATTCGTGACCGTCTTCCTTTTTACAATTGGTATACGAATGTTTGGACATACCACAACAGGTTATGAATGTTTAGTATTGTTCACGTGAAAATATCATTGCTTTTTTATGTGTGACACTTTTGTCTATGCATGATGTCTATTGTATATATCAAGCAGCAGTAAAGTTATTGAAAATCATAACTCCAGGATCTGGAGCACCTACCGTAAGACTCCAGTTTGTGGAATCATATTTGGAATCTGCCCTCACGGACGCGGTATTCAAGTGGGCAACTGTCGGACTGCTAGACGTAGTAAAGTCCTGGGTTCGATTCGCCCTGACTAGGTAAAGGGTGGAGAATTTTCCAGGCAACATATGCCAGTGTCTGAACCCTCTTCGTGTGTATACGTAGAATATCAAACTATGCACGTTAAAGATCGTGTAAATGATATCAGTCGCAGGGTTATGGAAATAATTAAATACCCAGTATACATACTCACAGAAGACGGAGTGTGTAGTCTGTGCACCATCTGGACAGCTTGGGCAAAACAACGTGCATATAGCGAGAAAAATCGAAAAGCTAAAAGAAAAAATTCGGCCCCCTCCTACCCTCACAATCCCTCCCCCCCCCCCAAAAACACAAAAAAAGCACTATAAACACCATCTTTCAAGAATGCCCTTAAACCAGGATCTTTCAGATATGCCATAAAAACATCCAGAATCCAGCTGTCACATCTTCAGATAAGGCAATTAATTTCGTTTCCTAACACGGAACAATCTCCCGCGGCAACGCTATCAGCGTGGGTGTTTTGCCTCTGCATTGGCATCTGTGTGCGTGTGCGTATGTGAATGTGTGAGTGAGAGAGAGAAAGAGAGAGAATGTGTGTGTGTGTGTGTGTGTGTGTGTGTGTGTGTGTGTGTGTGTGTGTGTGTGTGTCTGTGTGTGTGTGTGTGTGTGTGAGTATGTATACATAACGTGTGTGTGTGTGGTGTGAGTGTGTGTGTGTGTGTGTGTGTGTGTTGTGTGTGTGTGCGTGTGTGTGGTGTGTGTGTGCGTGTGTGTGTGCGTGTGTGTGTGTGTGTGTGTGTGTGTGTGTGTGTGTGTGTGTGTGTGTGTGTGTAAACAAAAGATGTCAACAATGATTTTTCCTCCTTCTGGGACACGATGGACTTCCCCTCTTCTCTCTCTCTTCTCGCTAACTCTCTCTCTCTTTCTCTCTCTCTCTCTCTCTCGCTCTCTCTCTCTCTCTCTCTCTCGCTAACTCTCTCTCTCTTTCTCTCTTTCTCTCGCTCTCTCTCGCTTGCTGTCTTTCTCTCTGTCTGTCTCTGTCTCTGTCAATCTCTCTCTCTCTCTTCTCTCTCTCTCTCTCTCTCTCTCTCTCTCTCTATCTATCTATCTATCTATCTATCTATCTCTCTCCCTCTCCCCGACTCCGTCTGCGTGTGTGGTGTGTGTGTGTGTGTGTGTGTGTGTGTGTGTGTGTGTGTGTGTGTGTGTGTGTGTGTGTTTCTCGCTCGCTCGCTCGCTAGCTCTCTTTCTCTCTGTCTGTCTCTGTCTCTGTCTCTCTCTCTGTCTCTCTCTCTGTCTCTCTCTGTCTCTCTCTCTCTCTCTCTCTCTCTCTCTCTCTCTCTCTCTCTCTCTCTCTCTTTGTCCTCGTCCTCCTTTTCTTCCTCCTCCTCGTCCTCTTTTCAACGCGTTTTGTGGTTTATTCGGGTGGTTGGTATACGTTTTTGTGGTCTGGCTTCTTTACGCTTGATCACACCCCGAACACTGTACTGGCGACTAGGGAAAAAGATAAGGAAGCAGATTACCTACCCTGCCGTCTGGAACCCTGGTTTGGGTACTGTCCCCTTGTCGGGTCCACGTGTCTGGAGTATATCCCTTTGTTCGTTCACCCGTACCTGTGGCGCCCTCAGTGGCGACGTCTGCCGGCCAGCGGGGGTGGGTGGGGGGAAGGCGGTGGGGGTGGGGGGGTGTAAAGAACGTGTACGTGCACGCGTGTGGGAAAATATCAACCGACCTAAAGTTCGATTTGCTTAATTAAAGACTTTGATTTGTATGTTAACGAGATGTACTTGCGGATGTTCGATCTAACACTGATGATGTAGTCTTTTCTGTGAACTGATGTTGAGTAGGTTGTTAGAAGTATTAATAGAAGTTGTTCAGACGGCTTTTCTTTGATACTGTGAAGTTTTCCTTGCGGCTGTACGCTTTGATACAACCAATAACCAAGATGCTTTCTGTCACACTAAAGTCAGCTGTGGAGTGCCTCGAGGCGTCATAAAATCGTGTGAACATGACTGGGCGTTTAATTGGGGTTTTAAGGCAAACAGCATCATTAGCAATCAAACCTACAAAACGAAACTATTCAATACAACAAAAGGTGATTATTCTATGTTGACCGCGTATTTGGGGCATAATATTAACCCTTTGACTTCCTCATCCTGTCCACCGACTGCAAAAACGTAACCCTTTTGACTCCCTTATCCTATCCACCAGTTTCCTGCAGGATGCTGGTGGATAGGGTGAGGGAGTCAAAAGGGTGAAGTTTTTGTTTTGCTAGCATGGTTGACAATGCATGAAGCTGGTGGACAGGGTGAGGGAGTCAGAGGGTGAAGTTTTTGTTTTGCTACCATGGTTGACAATGCAGGATGCTGGTGGACAGGGTGAGGGAGTCAAAGGGTTAATGGACAACTTATTTTAATGTTAGACATTGGTGATGACTCCAGTTGATCAGACGTATGAGTGGGCATGCCTGTCCACATCGCCGCCTGATGTGGGTCTTCGTGTGGGACACAGGACTGATCCTGGAGGCACATGTTCTTCCACAGGCACTGCATGGGAAGGAATCCTGCAGCTTTGGGTTCTGTTTCTGTTTCTGATAAACAGCAACTGTTCTTCCCTGTTCAGATGTGATTGTGCCCAGCGTGCATTGCTGTCTTCGCAGGTAGTGACGATAATGCCACAAGCTGAAGAGGTTGGCCTTCAGAGTGTCCTGTTCCCAGCTCTACCTGATTCGTTGCACTGGGCACAATCCACTCCCTTACCTCTTGGCTCTTGCCCTGTGCCTTCTTCAGAACAGGGCAATACCGATATGGCATGTCCACTTCTCAAAATTGCAGAACTCATCTCACTTCCCCTTTGACATCATAGTTGCCTCCCCTCTCCCCACTTCTTACCACTACTGCTCATGAAGACATGGGCATTCCATTTGGTCCCTTTTTATCCACTGGACGAGGCGGCAGGGAAGTTTTTAGTCCTGTTTTTATTATCCGTTGTTTGGTGTTTGTGGTCTGTTTGTGACCGTGCGTTCGCGCTTGACAAAGGCCGGTTGGCCGAAAATTTGCGCTTGTTTTGTCTTGTTTTGTTAAATACGCGCTTATATTGGTTTTCTTGTTCTTCTGGTTCCTGTCTTTGTATCGCTTTAGTGATCTTCCCAGGTCAGTGTCCTTACTTGAGCTGTCCATACTCAATGTAAAAAAAAAACCACATCACTAAAAAGGAAATGAGTCTCTTGCAAAACGACAATGTTATCTTAATCATGCAATGGAACTATTGTGTTTAGACAAAACATGAATAGACCATTCATTTTCATGCAATGCACAAATTATATACAGCAGAATAACAGAAAAACTGTCCACTTGCAGTTTTGCAAAATGAAAAATGATCATTACAGTCCTATAATTTATGTGTCTATACTTTCAAAACTGTGCAACCTTCAAACTACATGTAAACTTTTGTGCAACCCTCTCTCTATCTCTCCCCCCCCCCCCCCTCTATCTGTCTCTGAGATTGACTCAGTTATAAAAAAAGAAAAAAAGAGAGACAGGCAGGCAGACAGATACACAAAGGTGTCGAGGATGGAGGTTGGGTGGGAGAGGGTGGAGAGGCTCAGTGACAGAGTAGCAAAAACGTAAAAAACAGAATAAGTAAGAGAGACCTTAAACCCTAAACACAACACGGGGAGGAAAACATATCCCCCAAACCTGTCCACTTCGATCAGTTAAGGTTCACAGGCTCAAAACACAACCTGCTGCTGACCTCCAGAAGCCTTTTATTCACGGACGAAGACAGAACAAAACCCCATCAGGTTGACCACGAGTGCTCACATGTTTTTGTCCTTAACGTAAACGTAAAACACATTGCACAAAACACCCCACACCCGTATGCACACATAACGAGATACACGCACACACACACACACACACACAACACATACACACACACAACACACATACACATACGCACACACACACACACACACACACACACATCCTCCACAAGCTCACCGCATACACGCACACACACACATACACATACACACACACACACACACACACACACGTACGCACGCACACGCACACACACACACTCCAGAAAGACCCATACCCATACACACACACACGAGACGCACCTACACAAACACACACACACCATACACACACACACACACCCACACACACACACACACACACACACACACACACACACACAACACGAGAAAGACCCTTACCTATACACACACACCACACACACACACGACACACACCTACGCACGCACACACACACACATACACACACACACACACAAATACACTCACACGCACACGCACATACACACACACGCACATGCACACGC
>CM060312.1:27847334-27884834 GCA_030674185.1 Monoplex corrugatus | reverse complement strand
ACATAGACAGATAGATAAGTAGATAGATAACGACCTTGTATTTCTTTTGAATTCCAAACAGAACGTTAATTCTATATTGTTTTATTGCTTTCCGACTTGGCAGAGACCATAATCTATACTTTTCTAAACTCTAGAATGGAGTTCACTTATGGACAATAGAAAAATCTTGGGCGAAGTCTGTTTGATCAGCGCAACAGAGTCATTCATTCATTTGATGATGTCACTTTCATTTTCTGAAGTGTAATCGTGTTTATAGGATTACTTTGATGATAAGTTTGCACTAAGACTAGTAGTGCATGTCAGGACTATGATTATCAAGGACACTATTAGTAAGGTCTGACCGTCTGGACCAACGGTGTGAATATGAGAGTGAGTCAGCGAGTGGACCCGTTGGTCAAAAGCAGTGCATGCAGTGCTTAGTTCTGGCTGGCTGGTTGTCCGCTATTTGTTTGCTCAGGGAAAACGAATGTAGATGGTGGCCACAGCCAAGGACTGTGCATGTGCACCGCTGCTTGAAATGAATGCGGGCTCGCGACACTTCTCACGTAATATTACAGTCTGAGATGTGGACGATATGGCCCACAGGCAAAACATTGACTGAGCCTTCTCCTACACTGCTAGGACTTGTTGCAACAACAGAAGTCTTATCAGGCGTGTACAGGACGCTCCCAATGTGACGCAAAAACACGTTTCCTTTATTTCCACATGGTGGACACTTCTTCTCCCCTCCCCCCACCCCCGACCCCCACCCAACCTATCTTTCGTGTGAATTTACCTCAGGGCTGACATGCGGGGTAGTCAAGTGGGTAAGAGTTAAACTTCCAAGCGGAAGGTCTGGGTTCGATCCTGCCTGGGAATCTCCCACCTTGGGAGTAAAAGGGTGGAGACTTTTCCTTCTCTCTCAGATCAAGATGTGGGCAGACCTGTACCTGCGTTGTCTAAACTCACCAGTCGCCGTGGTATCGTGGTTAGCGCAACGGACTACCGACTGGAAGGTTGTGGGTTCGAATCCCCATCAGTCCCTTCAAAAATCATTGTGGGAGTTTTCAGTTCTAACCGGCTCCTACCCACAGTTGTGCGTGCTATGGTTTCATTGGGAAGACTGGGACCACACAGTCGAGTCTCATCCACTTCACGGATGCGTCATTGAGGGTGTTCCTCAAATTTTCTGACCAGCACCACAGGTGTCTGTATCTCTCGGGCCTGGTTGACGCCAGGATATATTATGATAATAAGCGTGGGGTAAGCCCTGTCACGCAGTCTCGATTCTAAGATGGAACTGCACAGCACCATGGTTATCATCCTCATCGACATCATCATCATCGCATTGTAAAAACTGTTTCAGCTTCTGTGGCCATTAAAGGTGGCGTAGAAAATGGGACGAAAAAAAAAAGGAAAGGTGAGCATAAAGGTAACCTCCATGAGTGCAGTGATCCTAAAAAAAATAGTTTAGAAAAGTAATTGTCTAAACTCTCTTCATAATTATGTAGGCCTATACAGTCGCAGAACATCAAGTACGCATGTTAAAGTTCCTTGTAAGTCACGTCAGTGTCCCGTGGTACGTGGAGACAGGAAAACACCCAGTATTGCACGCCCACCGAAAACTATGTGTGCAAACTGTGCAGCAATGTACGGCCTGTACAGTGCAGGCAATACGACGTAACAGCATACATGCATCTGAGAAAAACCGTAACACTCAAATAGATAGCACTCCCCGTGGGGATGTCGGGGACTCTTTCAGTATAAATAGTATCCCTACTTTCTCTCTTCTGTCACTTTCTTTGCTTCTGCCTTGTTATTTTCTTTGCTTCTGCCATGGGATGTGGGGGACTCTTTCAGTATACATAGTATCCCTACCTTCCTGGAAATTCTGTGCTAGAAATTTCCTCTCTTCTGTCACTTTATTTGCTCCTGCCTTGTTATTTGCTTTCTGTCATTTCTTCCTATCATTTCTTGCCTTGCTGGTCCATTCACCTGTATGTGTTCGATAAAGTCTAAAGTACTTTTTCTTAGGATTGACAATTGTGTACATGTACTAAGTGCATTTTTGGCTCTAGGGAAATGAGATATGCGGAAGCAATTTTATGAAGTTTAGGCCTGTTTTATATATGTTTTAGTGTTCTTAGTTATGTTTAACGTTGTACTCAGGTATGTTTTTTTCAAAATCCCTTGTGCGATAAATTGGACGGAATGGTCAACGCCAGGGGCATTTCCTTAGATTATGTGCGCGAATGCATTGAAATGTGTACTTAATGTTACGTTTCTTTTCCCTTTTTTTTCTCCTGTTGAGGTATTGTGTGTTTTGAACTGGTTATAGCCCTGATATGGCTCTGCACAGTCGGCTGGGCTTTAAGCAACAATAACGATAACAACAATGCAGCCCATCTTGTATCATACATTGATATAGTGTTCACATTTAACCCTTTGACCTGGCACCCTGTCCACCAGCATCCTGCATTGCCAACAATACTCATCATCATCATCATCAGGTGCCCTGCCGCATGCGTTGGCGACCATGGATTTCCAACCATCTCTATCTCTTGTTGCCCCAGCATCTCCTCCACCCTCTCATCCCCAGCCACTCTGCAAGTCCGTCCAGCATTCTCTCCCTGGTCTACCTGGTGCTCTCTTTCCCTCCAGCTTCCCCGTTGTGACCAGGTGCTCATAAAATGGCCTATAAATGTTGCTTGTCTTTTCCTAATCTTCCTCATGAGTGATCTACTTGTGTCTGCCTCCATCAAGACTGTCTCGTTTGTTTCTTTGCTGTCATGGAACTGGTGGATAGGATGAGGAATGAAAAGGTTAAGTTTTTGCAGTTGGTTGCTCAGGGTGGGAGAGTTAAGGGGTTAACGAGCAGCGTTATGTCGAGCATGTTTGTATGCGCATCGATCAGCGTTTAGACACATTTTGTTGTCAATGAACCTGTGAAACAATAAACTAAAGCGTCGTCAGACACGTAGAGACATGCACAATATGTTTCATGCAGTCTAAGAACAAAAATCAGATGGTGGAAGCTATCTTGTGTGGCATAAAATATTTTGCAGTTGTAAGGTGTTCAGTTTTTTTGTTTTTTGTTTTTGTTTGTTTGTTTGTTCGTTTGTTCGTTTGTTCGTTTGTTCGTTTGTTCGTTTGTTTGTTTGTTTGTTGTTTTATGTTTTCCCGTCTATTCAAATCTGACATTTTCAAGATGTTTTCGGTGGGGTTTTTAGTTTGTTTGTTTTTGGGGAGGGGTTGTTTGTTTGTTTGTTTGTTGTTTGTTTGTTTGTTTGTTTGTTTGTTTGTTTGTTTGTTTCGGGTTTTTGTTTCATTTTGTTTTAATTGTTTAAGTTTATGTTATGTCAACTTTGACATGTCAGTGGATCTAAAAAAAATTTTTTAAAAAAAAAAATATTTTCAGTTGTAAATGTTCCACCACTTCCACATGTACGTGGGCTGTTTGGCTGTCTGTTTTGATAGAGCCGTGGACTGACTAGATCCCATGTCTCATGTTCACCCCCACCCTACAACAGAAAAGCTCCCTTGTTCGCTGCCCATCTTAATGCTCCAATCACTCTGGCGGTGTCAGTGTTTGATACGCCCTGGTCCCCCATCCAATTTCAAAACCTCGCCAACAAGCGTCTCTCAGATAACTGCTGGCAGGTTTGGGTGGAGCGCATATGGAATTCTTTGAATGAGGTGAATCCCTGTTGAAGAAAACCTGAACTCTACACACACGCGCGTGCGCGTGCGCGTACGCGCGCAGACACACACACACACACTCACACACTCACACACACACAAACACACACACACACACTCAAACACATACACTCAAACACACACATACACACACACCACACACACACACACACACACACACACACACACACACACACACACACACACACACACAATCACACACACACTGCCTCCACGGGGAACAAGACAACGAATGGCTAGAGCACTGGCTCCTGAAGCTGAGATATTAACGATCGAGCGTGGCTGCCAATAAAATGGATGGGCAGATTTGAGCATCGACTTGAGCACACCGCCCTGTTACACCCAGCTGTAAATGAGCACCGATCCCTCTTTAAGGACGGGGAATATAAAGCCAGCAAGGAATAGGAAAAGGACACCGCCATTACAATGCTGGCTCCCAGACAAGCTGAAGTCTCTTTAACGTCTCTCTCCCCAAAGACCGCTCACATTATGGAAAGGTTTCAGTTCCAGTTTCAGTTTTAGTTTCTCAAGATGGCATCTCCACTTTCAGAATAAATTCCATTTGTACTGACACCACAGGTGACATAAGATGGACAAGATGCAAAATGTTCATGGGCATTTAAAAAAAATCCATAAAATTAAATGATGTCAAACTCAAAATGGTTGCAAATGAGAATAGTTCAAGCATTAAGATGGGCAGCGAAAAGCCAGGTTCTAATGCTAAGCCACAGGCTGGGATTGATCTCGAGATACCAGACCTAAAGTCCACGTCTTTATCAAAAGAACCAATCATTGCAACAACGTAGGCTATATCTCAAGAAAATGTATTTCACCATCTGCTCAGACTCAACGCTTTCTCCCATCTAAGGGGCGCTATACTGATAACACAGGGAGAGTGGTTGCGCCCCTTCATCATCATCATCGTCAGGTGCCTTGCGCATGGCGTTGGCGATTCGGCCAAGCCAGAACAGCATTCAAAAAGATGAAAAGCATTCTTACCAACAAATGCCTATCAATTAACATCAGGAAGAGAGTTCTTGAATGTTGTATAGAACCAATAATGTTGTACGGTTGCGAGGCGTGGACAGTCAGCAGGCAAAGCCAGAACAAGATTGAGGCAGCCGAGATGTGGTTTCTAAGAAGAATGTTGAGAGTTCCATGGACAGCAAAGAAAACAAACGAGACAGTATTGATGGAGGCAGACGCAAGAAGATCATTCATAAGGAAGATTAGGAAAAGACAGGCAACATTTATAGACCATTTTATGAGGAAAGGGGAATTGGAGCACCTGGTCACAACGGGAAAGTTGGAGGGAAAGAGAGCACCGGGTAGACCCAGGGAGAAGATACTAGACGGACTTGCAGAGTGACTGGGGACAAGGAGGTGGAAGAGATGTTTGAGGCAACAAGTGATAGAGACAGATGGAAGTCCATAATCGCTTACGCCATGCGGCAAGGCACCTGATGATGATGATGACGAAGGGGCGCAACCACTCTCCCTGTGTTATCAGTATAGCGCTTTAACCAGGTGAGCTAACGGGGAAACCTTTACTTGCCTTAAAACATCCCTCTTCAGCAGATTCATAGGACCAACACTGAACTTATCAACATGTACAAATATGTCAGGATCTATCGCAGGCCCCAAAGGGAGGATTAGACATCACAGGTCCTTGATTTAAGGGTGACAGGCCAGAGCACTGCTTTAATTCACTTTGTGGTCAAGTCCAGCTGGTCGCGCTTCACAGCCAAGCTTCTGTGGACAGGGAACACTAGGACTTGTAGTAAGCGCACATAACCCACAGGCAAAACCGACAAACTACCCCTAAGTCAAATACTCGAAGTGTCTCAGTAGTGTACTGACAGGCAGCTCTTTGTATTAACCGACGGTAACTGTGGGCCTATTATCACTTTCAAGTACTTCAGTGTCTCCTTCCTCGTAAGATTTGGATCTGAAAGCATTTGTGGGCCCTATAAATATTTGGGCGTCACAACGGATGTGACGTTAAGGGTGTTTTCTCCGAGTGAACGTTGTATACAGTGCAGTGCCACCCATTTTTCTGTCTGTTTCTGTATGCGAATAATTTTGTTTATATCTATCTATCTATCTATCTATCTATCTATCTATCTATCTATCTATCTATCTATCTATCTATCTATCTATCTACCTATCTATCTGTCTGTCTGTCTACCTATCTATCTATCTATCCATCGATCTATCTACCTATCTACCTATCTATCTATCTAGCTATCTAGCTATATATCTATCTATCTATCTATCCATCGATCTATCTACCTATCTATCCATCGATCTATCTATCTATCTATCTATCTATATATCTATCTATCTATCTGTGTATCTATGTATCTATCTAAATATCTATCTATCTATCAATCTGTCTATCTGTCTGTCTGTCTGTCTGTCTGTCTATTTATCTGTCTTTATCTGTCTACTGTCTATCTCTCTCCCTCTTTTATATATATATGTATGTATGCATGTATGTATGTATGTATATATGTATATATAAGAGAGACAGACAGAATTTTATACTACGCAGTGAACCAGCGTTCTGAAACCAGTTTAATTATACAAAGACAAAGAAACTGTTTACTAACAATTTAAAATTTCAGAAATAAGCACTGAAACTGATCAGTTGTGAAAGAGTAGCTCCTTTGTTTATGCTGGTTGTGTCAGTGTGCTCGTTAGTGTGTCCTTTCAAACAGATTGTATGGGCAACATGTTTTCAGTCAATCGTCTGGTGTTTGTTCGTTCGTTGTTTGTTTGTTTGTTTGTTTGTTTGTTTGTTTGTTTGTTTGTTTGTTTGTTTGTTTTGTTTGTTCTGAGTCTCTGGAGTTTCTTGTTGTGGTAAGACTGCCTGACAGTGGAGGTGTATTTCTGTGAGTAGTTCATGGGCTTGTGGCTCTTTTGACAGAGCTGTGACATCAAGTTCTCGTATCTTGAGTTCAATCATAACCTCCAACATAAGAGTTCCCAAGAGTTCCCTTATTCGCTTCCCATCTTAACCCACTCATTATGATGTTGTCAGTATTTCATACATCCTCTTCCCTCCACCTCCACCCCCATTTCAAATACTTGGCAGAGCATAGCGTTTTGCATGGGAGTAAAGGGGCTTGCCATATAACTGCTAACAGATTTGGGTGCAGCGCATATGCACGCAGAATTACAGGATGTGCCAAATCTCTGCTAATGGGGTGGAACGCGTAAGGAAGTGTTTGATCGCAATGAATTCCTTCTGAAAAAGAAACATCTAAATTCTGGAAGTGTTGTCTTCTGTGTGTTTTTGCGTTTCTGTTTGTATGAAGCGACTGTGGTGAAGGGTTTTTTCTTCTCTCCGTTAATTTTAGTGATTTCTGGTTTTGTTATTCCAGTGTCCCTTTCTCTGGTGTGGCTTATGTTAGTTTGTCAGGTGTCTTCTGTTCCTGCGATAAGTTTGCCTCATTGCGTGTCTGCACAACATATGGTCTTGGTTCTTCAGTAGTTGTGTGGAATTGTTGCTGGTGTCCATTTTCCTTCTTAGTCAGCTTGCATCATAACTGGTTGGTCTTTGAAAGGCGGTTGAATATATTAAGGGTATTTCGTATCATAATTATACGACGAGTGGGGTTTCATCAACTGTGTTTTGATAGGTCGGATTTGGTTTGGTTTGGTTTGGTTTGGTTTGGTTTGGTTTGGTTTGGTTTGGTTTGGTTTGGATCGGTTCGGTTCGGTTCGGTTTGGTTTGGTTTGGTTTGGTTTGGTTTGGTCCTGTTCTGTTCGGTTCGGTTCTGTTTGGTTCTGTTCTGTTCGGTTTTTGTTTGTAAATCCATGAACATCTGTCTTTTTAGGACATACATATCGAAATATTTTTAAAGGTAGTGTATTTCCCTTGTGCTTCTGCATCAGCTTACTCTTTCACTGTAGCTAGATTGCGTTCGTCCAGCTTGATATCGAGCATGACAAAGACTTGTGAACGGGTGCCTGTGTTGCTAACAGTGGAAAAGTGCATCGACTGACAGGCTGAATCTGCATGCTATCCATGTCGTGGACAATTTCATCTTCACTTGTCGCTACCACCGCTACCACCATGAAACGTTTGCTTGTAAGCAGAGGTGAGTAGTGCACTGCGTTGATCGTGTGCAGTCTTGGTTTTTCATATAATGAAATCAAACACAAACGAATTCTAGCATTTCAATTACATATTCTGAATACCATGGCGTTTCTACAGCAAGGGACCTTAGTCTTACATTTTTCGTGCTGACATCTTAAATCCTCACTCTCTCGGTAGCGGTATCGTAATATCACATTACAGACAAAGACAAAGACAGTAGCATTAAGTCCCAGTGAATCTTGACAGAAAGCTAGCGAAGATATCTACAATAACATAGGAGATCAGGATTAACAAATGTGTTAGAGCCAAAGCTTGCCAGAATTAGACACCAAAGGAGAGTACGATTTAATAGATAAATGTGTTAGGATCCAAAGTACGCCAGAATTAGACACCATAGGGGAGTACAATTTGATGTGTTAGGATCCAAAACACGCCAGAATTAGACACCACACCTGGATTAAAGGGCGACAAATCATGCGGACCAACTTTACGAGCATAGTTTGATCACACATATAAATTAACCGTCTACATCTAATACAACACATTCTGGTCGATGATCTGTGTCTGGAGACTCATATGATACAGACAGTAACCTATCCATACCTTCGGAGGGTAGCCTCTAGTAGTGGGTCAGTGTGTTCCCATTTTATCACTTGGTGGAGTCTGGAATTTTTTCTAGTGCGAACAATTCATATTCGCTCCACCCTAATCTGCCAACAATTATCTGACAGACCCCTTGAGCCTGTGCAAAACCGTATGCGCTGGCAAGGTCTTGAAGAGAGAAAGGATGACGCTGAGGGACAAGGGACCTATAAATCGCCAAGATTAAGCATTAAGATGAGCAGCCAACAGGTCAGATTTTATTTTGCGGGCTGGGGTTGTACAGGTGGTTGCACAGTGACATTTAGAGGTCTCAGCTGCTTTCGGGGTCAGTACTGAAGGTTGGTGCCTGCCAAGCAGGTAAAACCTATTTGGTACCTACTTACTGCCATACTCCTCTCGTTGTGTTACCTTCCCCCTTCCAAAGAAGGACAGATAGCTATAATATTCAGTTGGGTGGATTGGGGGACGAGGGGTGGGGGGGTGGAGGGAAGAATGAGGGGTGTTCAAGCCAGACCACTCGAAACTGGTCACCCATCACATTGCTACAGATGCTAGACCCCTTAGTTCCCTCACCCTATCCACCAGCTTCCTGCGTGGCGAGGGACTCGAAGAGTTAACCTCGGTACTGGGGAGCGAGTGTTCTAAACCACTGTACCACTACCCAATCCCTTTACATGTATTTAGTCGCTGTGAACATCACCTCAACAACAAATTTGACGGTATGCCAAGATTCTGCCCTAACCTATCACTCACCAAGCACATTACGTTTTTGTTTTTTTTCGTTGCGTTTATACCGCCTGTGTTGTCTGCAGCATACGTTTATCAAGATCAAAATCAGACAGTCTAGGCAGGCAACCTGAAGGCAAAGACGACGATGACGAACTAATTATACAAAGAATGCAAACAAAATGGAAACAGAAGGGTAAACAATCACCATAGAATTATGTAAAAGGGAAATGAATATATAAGCGCATTCCTGGCTAATATATTTTTCTGCTTTTGTTGTTGTTGTTGTTTGTGGTGGTGGTGGTTTTTGGTTTGTTTGTTTATTTGTTTGTTTGCTCGTTTGGGGTTGGTTTTTGTTTTTGTTTTTTCTCGTGTGTATATATATATATATATATATATATATATATATATATATATATATATGTGTGTGTGTGTGTGTGTGTGTGTGTGTGTGTGTGTGTGTGTGTGTGTGTGTGTGTGTGTGTGTGTGTGTGTGTGTGTGTGTGTGTGTGTGTAAACGTGTGTGTGTGTGTAACTGATTTATCTTTGTAAATTTGTTCACGTCAGACTGGCTCCTAAAGATACGTGTATTCAGTAATGAGTATATATGACCACCATCATCATAAACCATTTATTATCAAGGTAAACTAAAAGTCGTACTGACATAATATAATGATATCAAAAAAATACGTATAAATCAACGTAGAAACAATCAAAACAAACATATCGTGAATGAAACGCGAGAAACACGCTTATATATATATATGATGAATTATGTAAACAGTTATACATCAAATACATGTAATCTCTTTTGAGTTTGTAGACATATAAAGGATTCAGCGTAACCAAGAGACCATGATTTCAAAGATTTCTTATCCCAATGTATTCACTACTTTGGGGTGCTCCCAATAGCACGTATGATACGTATATCAGCATTGCAGAAACCATTGTGTACAATTATTCTTTTTTCAACCGTAAAGTCTGACCAGTTAGTCCCACCTAGTTTCATGGAACTTTGCCAGGGCAGCCCTTCAAAGTTTAATTAATCAGTACATTCTGAGCTCACCTGAGAGGAAAGCCAGCCTCTCGATTCCTAAATTATCTGTTCTAGTCAGCGGTTGCTCTAATCAGTAATTTCTCTAAAACTCATCTACGAAATAGAACGTTGCTAACTAAGTTCGTGATGCTTTTGTCTTATTCGTGTCAGTAATTGTGATAACGATACTAGTAATAATGATAACAATAAACAATATAAACAAACAACAGTGACAACAATAGTGGCAAAATAAACCACAACAGCAATAATAAACGACTAAAATGGTTTATACGCTGAGTGATATTCACGGTACTTTGTTTAGATTTGTTTGCTCAATCGACCAATACATTTTTTGTTTAGATGTGTTCAATTGACCAATACGAACAATCTGATATTTCTCCCTTTTATATTCTGTCATGCTAATGTATGTTAAGAGTTTCTCAGTTTCTCAAGATGACGTCTTCGCGCTTGAATTAAATTCCATATGTACTGACGCCACAGATGTCTTGTGATGGTTAAGATCCAAAACGATCACAGTATAAGTCCTGTACCTGCCCGTGCAAGGTCTAGAGATAGCAACGATTTATGATAAAACCACGGTGTCATAAACTAGATATAAGTCAACTTTATCATCGAGACGTATTTTCGTTTCCTGAGTTGTACACGATTTTAATTAATGGCAATGTTCGCACGCGCCCGCACGCGCATCGTTTTCTTATCAATCGCTATTCCAGTATTTCAAAAGAAAGAAAGTAAAGAACCAAATATTGTGGAACAAGTTTTCGAAAATTGGGAAAGGAAAACTTGAAGAGCCATAGTATGAGGGGGAAATGTCATGTCATGTAAGTGGATGTAGAGTTTGCAGTGTGGCTCTCTTTTTCATTTTTTTTTTTTTTTTTTTTTTTTTTTTTTTGAGGGGGGTGTCTTTGTGGCTATTTTTTTTTCGGGGGGAGGGGTTCTTTCGCTTTTGTCTGATTTGTTTGTTTGTTTGTTTGTATGTTTGTTTGTCTGCTTGCTTGCTCGCTTGTTTGCTTGCTTGTTTGGTTCTTTGTTTGTCTTTTAACCTATGTTAATTAATCAACATAGGGTGGTGGGAGAGGGTAGGGTGGGCATGGGGATATTGGGTCAGATTGTAGATGCATACATAAGGAAAGATAATTTTTACTCTCTCTCTCTCTTTCTCTCTCCATCCCTCCCTCCCTCCCTCTCTCTCTCTCTCTCTCTCTCTCTCTCAACTGTGAAAGAAGTGTCATTGCGTGTGCGCATGCATAAATGCACGCATGCAAGCGTGCATGTATGAGTGGAACGACTTATCTCCCTACAGACATGAATCTTTCCCTAAATCTAAGTTTTTAGTCTGCCTAGTGGGTCCTTTGTTCTGAAAAAGGAAAAAGTGGGAGGCTTTTCGTCTTTTTCCTCTGAATTCACAACCTCTTATACGGATCTTTCCTGAATTTTAGTTACAGTTTTCCTTCATGGTCTATTGGCTTAAAGAAGGAAGGAAGAAGTAGTAGGCTTTACTTCTTTTTCCTCTGCAAGTTAGGAGTTTAGGGAAGAGGGATTGATACTCCCCACCTAATAACAGAGATTGCCATTGGCAGTGGGGTCGTTACAGCTGCGACAGCTTAACCGTGTAATGAGCATAATGATCAAACATCAGTATACTATAGTGAGGTGACATTGGCCTGCTGTCATTTCCCCAAGCCCGATGTATTTCTTCGTAATTGCTGACAATTAGATCTAATGAGTCCATTACATGCATCTACTGGTATCAAAATCATCGACCTATCATCATCATTATCAGTATCTAAAGCCCAGCCGACTGCACAGAACCGTATCAGAGCTACAACCATCTGAAAACAGGCACAACACATGGTTGATCCTGTCAAAAACAAAAAAAACACAAAACAAAAAAAGACACCCGTAAAAGTTTATCAAGTACGCATATCGGTGCATTCGCGCACATAATCTTAGGGTATGCCCTTGTGCCTTGACGCTACGCCAGATTTACACGGCAGAGAGTTACAAGAACAAACAGGAATACATAATCATGTATAACTATATCTAAGTACACTAAAACATATCTTAAAACTGATGTACATTACCTAATATTGCTTCCATCCGTCACATTTCTTTAGAGCCAAAAAGGCAGTTCATGCTGGTACCAACTTTCAGTCCCAATAGAAAGTATGTGTATGGCTTTATGGTACATACATCGGAAAATGGACCAGCAAGGTGGAAAACGTAGGAAGAGATCACAAAAAGCAAAGGAGCGTAGCAGAAACAAAGAAAGTGACAGAAAAGAAAATTTCTAATACTTTATTTTCCAGAAGGTGGAGACTGTTTATACTGCAAAAGCTCCCGGCATCCCCACAGGGGAAATGGACTAAATACATAATATGGGTTATCTGAGTTTGTTGGCACCATCGTTAGTCCCCGTTCCTTTTTTTTTTAACTGCATAAAGGGATTTTTTTTCATTTTACGAAACTGTGGTTATTGAGTATTTTACGAAACTGTGGTTATTGAGTATGGACTGTGAGGTTGACTCTCAAAGGAGCCCCGTTGTTAAATTTTGTTTATTGAGTTCTTTTTTTTTTTCTTTTTTTTTTTTTTCAGCATATCGATTAATTTTTCTCGGCCAACTGTCAACACACTGCTTTCCTACACAGTGCAGGGGGTATGCTGTTGGACATTCAGCACATTCCGTGTTCAGTGGGCATAGATGCTGGGTGTTTTTCATGTTTCCATAACCCATCAAGTTTTGACGTGATTTTCAGGATCTTTAACACGCAGATTTGGTGTTCCGTGTGCCTGGACACACGAAGGAGGTGTTGGCACTTACAGGTCTGCTCACATGACCTGGAAGACCGGAGAAATTTCCACCTTTTATCCAGCTTGCATAGTTTCATAAAGTATGCGCCCCACTCCCACGCACACACATTCACACACACACACACACATTCACACACACACACACACACACACACACACACACACACACCACACACACACACACACACACACACACACACGCACGCACACACACACGCACACACATATATGTGAGTCTTTTCACGAGGATATGCATAGCACTGTGTGCTATAATGGTGCCACTTCAGAGCCTTTTAGAATCAGCAGCGGAGTGAAACAGGGATTGTTTTGGCCCCAACTCTGTTCGGGATCTTCTTCTCGATGTTGCTGACCTATGCCTTCTGCAGATCTGAAGAAGGGGTATATCTTCATACAAGGACCGATGGAAAGCTCTTCAACATTGCCAGGCTTCGTTCCAAAACCAAGGTGGAAAAGAAGACCATCAGAGAAGCTCTCTTCGCAGATGATGCTGCGCTGGCTTCCCACAGTGAACAAGATCTCCAGAGGCTCGTTGATCGCTTCGCCCACGCTTGCAGAGAGTTTGGTCTCACAATCAGCTTGAAGAAAACTGAGATCTTAGGCCAAGACTGTGAAGAACCACCATCTCTACACATTGGAGACTACGACCTCAATACTGTCCACCAAGTTCAGTACTTGGGTCCACCATAAGTGACAACCTCTCTCTGGATGCTGAAATCGGCGCCAGAATTGCGAAGGCCTCATCTGTTATGGCTAAACTGAACAATGGACAGGAAAATCATTTGCAGAGACCCTGGCTTTGGCAGGGCTGGAAGTATCCAGTGAACGGTTCTTTAGTGTGGCGCCTCACTGACTCTTCACGGAGTTAAAAAGGAAAAACAGAGGAAGAAAACACAACTATAAAACCACCGACACTGAAGTCACCTTGAGAAAAAGTCATGATTAGTTACAGTATGTGAACGCTTTTTCTTAATGTTATGACGGTACGTGAGAATGGAGATGACAATGATGCTGTTATAGAAGTTCAATTGAATATGAGCCTGTGTGACATACTGTATTATTATGGTGGTGTGAATGAGGTCTGGAAAGACACCTGCGGTGTTGATCGGGAAAATCGGTCAACACTGTCTACGACTGACTGGCGAGAGATGAGACGTGACTGTGTGGGGCCAGTGCTCCGAAACAAATGAGTAGCACATTTACCTGCGGATAAGAACCAGTTGAGGACGAAAATATCCCATTACGACCTGGGTAGAATGGATTCGAACCCCACAACCTGACAGTCATTATTCTTCTGTTGCGCTTACCACTTCGTCACAGTGAAAGGTAAACACTGTCTTCTTCACCGGCACTTTATTGATGGGTTTTCCAAGTGCTCCGTTACCGTGCAGACAGGAAATTTAAACGAACTGCCACTGCCTGTTCTAGACAATAAGGTACCGCTGAAACAACCACCGTCCATTAAATCACCTGGGGTTGTTAGAAACAGACAAAAAGGCAAGAGAAGGGGCGATGGAATTGGGCAGGGTGGTCCCAAACTAAGGTGCCATCTGTGGAGAAACAAAACAGACCATGGTAAAAAGACTCAACAGACCATGGTAAAAAGACTCCGTATGAGCAAAAAAGGAAATGTTGCTTTAACACTTTAAGTATTAAAGAAAACGACTTCTTTCGGCTGACCAGATAAAGACTGGATGAAATATTATTCCTGAGAATTGATGATGGTTGTAAAAGACCTATATTCCCTGAGGTCCACAAGATGGTCAGCGGACAATCAGCATATGTCCCTTCTTCTTTCGTCCGCATTCAAGCATAGCCAGGCCTCGAATAGTCGGTCCAGGAGACTGGATGGAGGATATGGTCTTCAGAAGTTCTTCTTTGATGCCTCTGGCACTGCTCGGTTCTTCTCGTCCTGAACAGTGAATGGAATGCAAATCGTGCTCTTGAGACAGTGTTAATGTCTGGCACGGACGTTCCTTTCGCGTCTAGAGCAGGCGGTGTGGTGTGTTGCTTCCTTTCAAGGCAATGAATAGAATCTTTTCTGGTGTCGAAATAAAATGGGATACTCTTGATCATTCCATGATCATCACCTCTTGAAGAAACTGGTTTGTAGCTGTTACACGAGTTGTGGTATGCTTCCTGCCTTTCCAGTGATTCGCCTTGCTCATTTCCACGGATGCTGTATTTAGCAAAATTCCCTGCACGGTATAAGTATAACGCGTGCCAGATCTTTCACTTTCTGCGACTTATTCACAAAGAGTGTACAGTATCTCCTGCAGGATTGTTTGATTTTAAAGTTACAATAACTCAAAGCTACAACAATGATGTTAAAGGCCCAAAATTGGACAGTCTGCAGTAGAGAGGAAGTCATCATCAGAGCCACCAGAATCCTTCACTAGTTTGGTCACCTGAAGAAGGAGATGATGTGATCATTTCCTTCGTTGCCTCCCCTTGATGCTTTGGGTTCCAGTTAGCTCTATCAGGTGAGCTGCAGACTTTTAATCTGAGGGTTGAGTTCAGCCCAGCCAGCAAAGAATGGTCTGGTCTCTGCCAATGTACTTACTGATTCTGTTGTAGTGCTTCATGGTCCCTCCCCTCCTTGTCAGCTCCTAAGGTTTTGCACAGATTGAGAAAGACTCCCAAATGTCAGATGTATATACACAGCACATATGAAAATGTCAGAATGTGATGAACCCCGCTTCGACAAATTTCAGTCACAATTCATCACGATGTGAAGCAAATCCAATCGTACACACGTACTGAAAACGTGTATCTTCTGGCCGGCGCATCATTTTTTTTAAGCAGACTCTTGAAGCTTTAGATAGGGTCATAGAATCCGGATCTCGTCTCTCGAGTTCAATCCCAGCTCGCAGTATAACATTTAGCTTCTTCACCGCCCACTTTCTGGTAGTGTCAGCGTCTGACAGGTCGCGCTCCTTTCTCCACCACCCCCCCTTTCCCTCTTCACCATTTCAAGATCATGCCTGTGCTTGGGGGATTAGCACAGGATCAAGAGGTTTGCCCCATAATTGTCAGCAGGCTTGGGTGGAGCGAATATGGAATTGTCAAAGTACGATGAGTCCCGCTTGAATAAACTCCGAACTCACTTGAACGAAGAGGAAATGAAAACAAACGCTCGATAATTCAGTTGACTGCTGACGAATACTTGGCGGCAATGAATGAAAAATTTGGCAGTAGATGAAGGATGATAGACTGATTTTTTCCCCCTAATCTTCTTATAAGAAAGCTTCAGTCTGAATTCGTTTATAGCGCAATTTGTGTATAAATGAATGAATAAATGAATGAACGAATGTATGTATGTATGTATGTATGTATGTATGTATGTATGTATGTATGTATGTATGTATGTATGTATGTATGTATGTATGTATATATGTATGTATGTATGTATGTATGTATGTATATGTATATATGTGTATATAAATAACGATCCCATGTCCGTAAATCTACTGTTTTTCTATTTCGATACTTATATCTAAAGACAAAGGACAACCAAAGAACAGCATAAAGGGGCTGAATTTCAAAATGTCCAGACAGAAGTCGCTTATCTTGTACACATTTTGTTCAAAACAAACTTAGCAAAGTTTATCAATGTCTTTATATGCAGTACATTTGCTGAACTTGCGGTCCAAATTTGGTAACACTTCACTGATAAACTGACGAAAATTAAACTGTTGCGCATATCATTTTATGATCAAAATTGTTTTGTTGTATTTTTCAATCTTTTCTGTCATAGCCACCATAGACTCTTACTCAACGAGACATAAGGGAAGTCTTACTGATGCTTTTCCTTATGTTTTATGCATTTGTCCTTTGTTGACTGCTGTGTATGCATAACAAAGGCCAGTTGAGCCTGTCTCGATTAGTGTGTTTCTGGCTTCCATTTGCTTGCACGCTGACAGTCTCTTTGTTGATCAAATTTTCAATCTTCTCTAGATCTATGTCAAGTTTTCCACTGCTTTGAACTGTTCATGCTCAATGTAGCTTTTGTCGTTTTAATCATGTGCCGACTTGTTCATACTCCTTGAGACAGGGTTAGATGTGTTAAAAAAAAAAAGTTCGCTTGTTCTATTTCCGAAAAGACTGCCTACCTCAGCCCTTGTAAAAGAAAGTTTGCTTTTTTCTTGTTCTCTGTCTGTCTGTCTGTCTGTCTGTCTATCTGTCTCTCTTCCCCTCTCTCTCTCTCCCTCCGTCTCACATTCTCTCTCTCTCGCTCTCTCCCTCACTCTCTCTCTCTCGCTCTTTCACTCGCTCTCTCGCTCTCTCTCTCTCTCTGGTTCACGCTCTCTCTCTCTCTCTCTGGTTCACGCTCTCTCTCTCTCTCTCTCTCTCTCTCTCTCTCTCTCTCTCTCTCTCTCTCTCTCTCTCTCTCTCTCTCACGCGATCGATTTCTGTTTCTATGTTTCTGTATCTGTCTGTCTGTCTGTCTGTTTGTCTGTCTGTCTCTCTGTCTGTCTCTCTGTGTCTGTCTGTCTCTGTCTCCCCTCCCTCTCTCTCGTTTTCTCTCGTTTCCTCTCTCTCTCTCTCTCTCTCTCTCTCTCTCTCTCTCTCCTTCTCCTCCTCCTCCTCTTTCCCCACCACCTCCTCCTTTTCCTCCTCCTTCTCCCTCTCAGAAACAAACACTTTCTTTCTGTCTTCTTTTTCTTCTTTCAAACTTTCTATCTGTCTGTCTGTCTCTGTCTCTCTGTCTTTGTCTGTCTCTGTCTGTCTGTCTGTCGCTCTCTCTCTCTTCTCTTCTCTGTCTCCCATTTTTTCCCCTTACACTTTGTCATTACACAGTCTGTCCTGTTGTCTGTCACGTGTGCATGTCGCGTTACTGAACTATGTTGTTTTTTATGGTGGTCATGTCATTAATTTGCCCGCTGTGTTTGTTTCTGGAAAAAAAGTGTTGGCTATAATGTGTTTTGTATTGATGAATTTTTTGGTTGCGTGTTGGAGTAAAGTACTTTGATTGTTGGCTGTGTGCGGTGCGTGTTTCGTTTTTTGGTGGTTTTTGAGTTGAGTTGAAAATGAATGTCACATGATTGAGTGTATTGTCTGTTATCTGACTTTGTTTAACCCTTTGACTCCCGCACCCTGTCCACCAGCTTTCTGTATTGTCAACCATGCTAGCAAAGCAAAAACTTAACCCTTTGACTTCCGCACCCTGTCCACCAGCCTCCTGTATTGTCAACCATGCTAGCAAAGCAAAAACTTAACCCTTTGACTCCCTCACCCTATCCACCAGCTTACTGTAGGAAGCTGGTGGATAGGGTGACGGAGTCAAAGGGTAAGTGTTTGCAGTTGGTGGATAGGATGCGGGAGACAAAACGTTAATGTTGTTCTGTGATTTGTACTTTAATTATTTTTTTAACCGGTTTAGTTGATTATGCACAAGTGTAGGACTATTTTGATAAGGCGTAAATGGTCATAATATTAAAATCTAATAATAATTGATTTCTTACAGTGTATGGTTTAGTTCCACGCCGGGGCGTGGACTAGATCTATATGTAAAAAGAAAGCAGGCAAGTGCTTATCTGTTACTGCTGTCATCAATAAAGAAAGTTAGCTTATCTTTCTGAGTTACTTTGACTCCCCCCTCCCCCCTTCCACGTGTCCTTTACTGAATGGGCTTATGGCCTGACACAGTTCTTTCATTCCTTCATTTATTCATTGTCTCTGTCTCTCTTTCCTCTGTCTCTGTCTGTCTGTCTGTCGGTCTGTCTGTTGCTCTCTCTCTCTCTCTCTCTCTCTCTCTCTCTCTCTCTCTCATACATTTTCTTTTTAAATGCCCAGTGTACAATCAGATTAGACAAGTCTATTTCCCTCTTATTTCTGAAGATGATGATTTAGAACAATTGCTCATTGACATACTAACCAACGACTTAACAGGAAATAGGCCTATAGATAATGTAGCCAAATTTCTCGTCGCCGCCTTCAAGATGCGAGAAAACAATATTGCGAATGTATTAACGTAAAGTATAACGTGTCTGTATCTACAAGGGCTGAAGTATTTCATATGGTCATTTAAGATCATCACTATTGGAGTTTGTTGCCTGCCATTGTTTTTATGACAAATATGTGTGTACTGATTCTCCCCCTTGAAAGGGGCTGTAGGCCTATATTCATTAAAATTCCGAGTTCCGAGTTCTCTCTCTCTCTCTCTCTCTCTCTCTCTCTCTCTCTCTCTCTCTCACAACACACACACACACACACACACACACACACACACACACACACTGAGGCCTGAACACAAACATACACAATGACAGCTGTACATAGCCTACTCATCCTCGGCTCACTCTCTACACTCATGTCATGCACAAAAACCAAAACTGATTAATTTTATCTAGTTGTTCATTTTATGATTATGTGAGTTACTGAATGTTGATTTTTGACAAACAAGCTGCCATGGTTGTCTCTTTGTTTGCAAATCAAAGCATAGTAGTAGCATGTCTTCGTCTTTGAATAATTATGACTGTTTCCAGTCTCGTTCCCTCAGTTCAGCATAGCCACCCCTTTTACACTTATCTCTGCTCGACGCGAGACCGCGTCCGTTGGCCATTCAAAGCCTCCTGGCTCGTCAATCAAATGACGTAGACAGCCTTTGTGGGCGGGGCTTGCCCAAAAATAGCGCTGAGACACACCTGGGAGACAGAAGAGAGAGGCACGCTACTTCTGTCTGTTGAATGGCTTGGGGGGGAAGGAAGACGAAGCAGTGAATTTGTTTCGCTTCTCGAACCGATCGGAGTTTCATGAGAAGTTTCCGTGTATGGATTTAAAGTGTGTTTGTGTTGTGCGCATATTTTCCTTTGCACTTTCTCGCCCTTGAGTTTCTGGAGTACTTTTTTGGATGAGTTGTGGTGTGGGGAAGCAACTCGTGTGTGTGTGGATCGATAAACAACGCTACACGCGCCGCTCCAGATTTGAAAAGGGGGGCAACGCAAGCGGCGTGTTGCTTGCTCCGCTGAAACCCCCATTTTTCGTCTGTCGTCTGTGATTGTCAGGTTGAGCCGGCTTTGGCCTTTCTTTTGTTTTCCAAACTAGCGGAAGATACAATGAGGTGTACGCCTGTCATCAATCATTTTACACGGATTGTGGATCCACTATCTTGACGAAAACAGAAAATCGTGTCAGCCTTGTGAAAGTTTGGGAATTGTTTGGATTATACATCGGAGGATAACAGTCAGAGCGTCTCATTTCTTGTGGTCAGACACTGGACCTTCGTTACAATGGCGACTGGAGGTGTACCATTGTCACCACCTTCTCCTCCTACCCCACCATCGCTTCCTCAAATTTATGAGAGTATCGATGAGGGGACGACAGTGACGGAATGCGACCCCCTTCTGGTGGTAAGTTTCAAGTTTGTTGATGATCGATTGATCGTGTACTTCACTGGTCAGTCATGTGTCTACAGCCATCTTGTTGGTGCTCCAGTTCCGATCGCGACGACATCACTCGATACAGCATGGAATCCAAATTTTACCGAAGACATGTCTAAAATTCGCATTTTACTTTATGATTGAAGTTCTTGTTCTTAACGAATTTGTTCTGAAAACATATTCCACTTTCATCTCTTTCGTTCAAGATAAGAAGCGAAACTGTATGTTATGTAATCCATTTTACCGTTACGTTATGCGGCGGGCAACAGCAGCTGCTAGCGCTTTGTATGTAGTCTACATCTATAGGACTGTGGTGTGTGTTGTGTGTGTGTGTGTGTGTGTGTGTGTGTGTGTGTGTGTGTGTGTGTGTGTGCTAGATTAAATGACTCATTGATGTACTTATTAAAAAGTTAGCGAATGTAGTCAGAGGTTTTGTTTTGTTTTTCATTTTGTTTTTAGGGTTTTGTTGTTGTTGTTTTTGTTCCAAGTTTCAAGTTCTTGAACTTTTTTGATTTAGCACTAAAAGTAGTTCTTAGAAGCAGCAACTTGCACTGCTACTGATACAGTATGACTGGTATTAGTGGTAACCATTTTGGAATGCAATCCTTGTTTGGCAACTTTAGTAAACTATAGGCCTAATCATCTGTAGTTGAAAAAAAAGGAAAGAAGGATCCAACTATTTCTATTGCTTTAGATTGGTTTAATAAATTAATTTGCAAAAGTTTGAGACTCTTAAGACATGTGTATTTCACATTGGTATTGTGTACCATTCGTAATGTAACTTAAGCCTAAATTGTACATGTTAATTTTTGTAATGAGTGGGGAGTCTTCAAGTAAATTGGAACTTAATTAGTTATAGTACAACTTAGTTCTAGAGGGCCCAGTGGTTATACTGGTGGTAGCAGTAGTATTAGTAGACTTTAGTACTCGTGAAACATGAAAATACCCAGCAAGCTTGCATTGTACAGTGTAGCACATGGATTTATGAAAATATCCATATGATACATTATCACAATGCATCTTCTGAGAAAACATTGCTTAGAACACAGTGGCACACATACATGCACTGACACACAGTTACAGACACACACACATTATACACATGCGTGTACACACACACACACACACACACACACACACACACACACACACACACACACACACACACACACACACACACACACACACACACACAACACACACACCAACAAATACAGGAGCAGCAGTACTGTATTTAGTAGGACAAAGTTCTGAAATGTCATTTCATAGATAATCAGTCTTATTGAAAGTGACAACAGACACAGTGAAATAAATTGTCCACATCAAATAGTTCACATTATTAGTTATATTTCAAACCACATGTCTGTTTTATCAGTAGTTATTACATAGCAAGAATGAATAGACTGCAGATACAACTAGCAAATCAGCAGTATGCAATTCATTGTGTAACAGCAAATGTTGAAATTAATAAAAATGTCAAAATTTTGGCGCCTGAGGCAGAATGATTTAAAAACATTTCGTCTGCTTGATGGAAAATCAGTATACTATATACAATTTTAATCTTGTAAAATAATACTAATAGGACTATGTCCAGAGTTTTGCTCCTGGATGCATCATTTACTGCTTGTGCTGCAGTATTTAAGTAAACTAGTAGTATAGTTTAGCAATATTTAGCGTGTCATTCATTGTTCCCACTTGGTTAATATTGCAATGTTTTTGTTTTGGTTTGGTTTTGATTGTATTATTCATGTATTTTCATTTGTTGAACATTGTTCTTTAAACTCTGACTAATCTGAACAAGTCTGAGTGAATGGTTAGTGACCATTCATGATTACTGCAAGTTATTGAATTTATTCTTTAAAATCTCTGTTGTGTCTAGATCTATGCAGTTTTATTAAATTATAAATATTAAAGTGATGATCTGAATGCTAGTGTTTCAGATGAGATTTAAAAATAATTGTGAGATCCTGTGTGCAGAATGCACCATAGCTGCACACGAGCAAAGAAAACTAAACTTGTACAAAAAGGGTTAAGTTTAATTGATTTTTTTAAAGTAAATTTCATCTTTTTCTACTGATCTACTGGAAAGTAGTTGTGCTGGCTTAGGTTGCCTTTAGAGTATCTAAAGTGCTTGTGTCCAAACTCACAATTTGGACTTAATGCATATTTACATGAGAACTAATCAAGACATTCCAAAGTATTACTATTAGTATTACACATAATAATCACTGATATCTCACATACATGGATACATATGAGAATATTCAAAATATCATGCAAAAATGCTATGTCTCATACAACCATACATTTAATACTAAATACTACAACAGTACTAGTGATATATAGAACACATATCACTGGTCATAATATAAAATGTACATGATAGTTGATACATGAATGATTACACAATCATACATGTCATAAGAAAAAGAAAACTGACTCTTTGGACAACAGAGTATGAAACTGCAGAGTAGTTGTTTGTTTGTTTTTTCAGTTGACTTGCTTACTCTTTCAGCAGCTGTTTGCAAATAAGGATTTAACTCTCCTGTAGTTTATAGTTTGTTCTGAGCATTGGAAATGGCTGGAACACATCCTCAGGATGGATAAAACCAGACTACCCCATGCCTGTCTTTTATGGTGTACCATCTGGGAATCGGAACAAGGACAGATCAACAGACTCCTGGTAGTGCACAATTCAGCAA
Organism: Monoplex corrugatus; assembly: GCA_030674185.1. NCBI lineage: Eukaryota > Metazoa > Mollusca > Gastropoda > Littorinimorpha > Ranellidae > Monoplex > Monoplex corrugatus. The sequence goes on along the minus strand of CM060312.1, from coordinate 27,861,730 downwards.
GAAATAGCTCTGTGAAAAGTGCCCAAAAGAAATTGAATAAATTATGTTGGCTTGGTCAAGACAATGGTGTCTGGAGGATACACGTAGGCTTGATGCTCAACCTGGAGAAGAGGATTGAGTGTTGTGAGCACTTGGGTAAGGAGTAAAATATAACAGAGCCAAGTTCAACCAGGTAGCCATTATGAGTAAAATATAAGTTAACAATTTATTTCACCAATTTTCACTAAATACAGTGCTGTTCTTATTTCTTTTCAAAAAGTTTTTTTTTTCAACAGATGAATTTTTAAAGACAGATTATATCCAGTATCCAAGCATGGAATGATGGATGTTTATAAATTTCATGTATTTAATGTAAACTGACCAGTCACTTTATGTTTTCAGGGAAAGGAGGTGTCAGACTCAAACCCTCGACCCACTGAGGGGCCAGTACGACTGTGTACAAAATGTAAAGATTGCCCTGGATTTCTCAGCCACTACTGGAGGTCAGTTTATTGTCTTGTTCATCATTATCATTTCGTGATCTGTGCATTGTTGTATTTCTTCCAGTAGTTCTAGTAAACTTGTCAGGACTTAATAAACATAAAGTTAGAGTAGATCTATACACACAAAATAGATATTCTGTAGACTGTAGTAGGCATTCACATCAGTCTTCTTACAATTGTGTAGTTTTATTTGTTTGTGTCTACATCATAGTGCTTTAAAGTTGAAAACAAATTCTGAAGATTTATTAAAGTATGATCTTTCTTTTAAGCAAGTAAATGATAGAACTGAATATCAAGTAAAAAAAAAAAAAGAATTGTATTCAGTAACCATAAAAACACGAAAATTGAATCAGAATGCTTATTTAATACAAGACAAGACGGGCGCAAATTTTCGGCCAACTGGCCTTTGTCAAGTGTGAATGCAAGATCACAAACACCAAATACAAAATTAGGAGAAAAAGACTGAAACTTCCCTGCTGCTTCGTCCAGTGGGAGAAGAGGACTAAATGAAATGGCAATGTGAGTATTGTGAGTAATGGTAAGAAGTGGGGAGAGGGGAGGCAGATATGATGTCAAAGGGGAAGTGAGATGAATTCTGCAATTTGAAAAGTGGTCATGCCATATTAGTTTTGTTTTGTCCTGAAGAGGGTCCAGGGCTATAACTATGAGATAAGGCTGATGTAAATGGTTCGTGCCTATTGCAACGAATCCAGTCTGACCTTGGAATAGGAAGAAAAACATCCTAAACCAATAGCCAAGGGGCTGAAGGGAAAACCGGAGTACCCGGATAAAAAATCTTTAGACGCGGCTGGGCCTGTCTTGTGAAACGAGAATGAGAACAGATTAAAACAGATAAGAAAAAATTGTTTTAAAAAAATTTTAAAAAGAGGGGGGGGGGGGGGCATATATATGTGCAGTCGCAAATTGAAGACCTCACTGAGATGGGAAATTGGTGATAAGATGGTCCATTTCAGGAATTTCAGGAGGATAAGATATGGAATGGGGCAAAGAAAGTATCATACATCATCATCGAGGTAAAGTATGCATGGACTCAAGGACACACACACACACACACACACACACATGCACGCACACACACACACATGCATGCACACACACACACATGCACGCACAACACACGCGTTCTGATTCTATTTTCGAGTTTTTCTGGTTCCTGTTCACTTGAACACAGGCAGTCGAAGTTGTTTTTGGAAATTGTATTCAGTATCAAAATATTTCAAGTTCTGTATTTTGAAATGAAAAAAAGAACTTTAAATAACTTCAACATTAGATTATTACTTTATGTTGACAGTAAACTGATGTATACATATCACTTTTATCAGCTGTAAATCTACTGTTTCACTTTCACACTCTAAATTATATTCACTAATTCAGTGTGCAACACTCATTATGTGTGAAGTATAAATGAGAGAACTTGTTGCTGTACTTCATAGGTGATCGTAATCTTTTTAGTTTTCATCAACTTAATGTGAGTGTCATTGCTATTAATATGAGTGCTAATATTCAATAAAAGTCACTGTAATAGATGAGAAATATCTAGAATTTAGCGCTTGGAAAGTTGAGTTTGCTTGTACATGTATATCATACATACTTTTGTAGGCCTCTCAGAAGGGAAGGGGTGGGAGGCTCTATCAGTACATTTATTAATCTAATTTCTGATGTTTGCCTAAAGTATCATCTCTTTGGTATCACTGTCCAGAATTATACGTATGCTCAGATAAGTTCGTGTGTACATCATAAAATGATCATTGTAATTTGTATATCTGTCTGAGCCATGTTTGTCTGTCTGTCAGTATGTTTGTGTCTTCTCTGTTTCTGTCTTTTCATGTCTGTTTGGGCTGTGTTTTCTGTCTCACAGTGTTTGTGTCTTCTCAGTGTCTGTCTTTAATGTGTCTGTCCGGGCTATGTTTGTCTAGAGCTCAGTGTGTTTGTGTCTTCTCAGTGTCTGTCTTTAATGTGTCTGTCTGGGCTATGTTTGTCTAGAGCTCAGTGTGTTTGTGTCTTCTCACTGTCTGTCTTTCATATGTCTATAGATCTCAGGATCTGTTTCAGTGTCTGTCTGTAATGCTCACTGTCACTAGTAGTTACAGTCTCCATCACAGATTCGCTATTCAGATACTGTTGCAGTAGTACTGTTAGTTGGTGTGCCATTTTGTATCAGATCTGGTCAGTTTCAGTTTTAGATGTAGAGATCTGTATTGTAATTCCTATGCCTGGTTGCCTGCCTGTTTGTCTGCCTGCCTGCTTGCTTGTCTCAGCTAGTGTCGGTGTGTGACTGTTTTAAGTGTTTTGAATTATGATCTGTCTGTCTAGAGCCCTCGAGCTGTCTGTCTTCCTGAAGTTCCACCCTTTCTTATTATCAGTTTGTGAGTCAACTCTCTCACTTTCTTTCACTCTATCTATAATAACATGCTCTCTCTGGTCTGTGTCTCTCCATCTCTAGTCTCTCTCTCTGCGTCATTCACTCAGGGTTTTTTGTTTGTTTTGTTTTTGTTTGTCTTTTTGTGCTCCCTCGATTGTTGTTCCAGTGTTTGTCTCATTACGTGTTTGTCTGTCTATCAGCCTCTCTGTCTTTTCTGTTATCCTGTAGAGTTTCGAACTCTCTTCCCATCTCTCTCTTTCTTTGTCTGTTCACATCCACGCCTCTCATTTTCTCCCTCCTAACCTGCTCCATGTGCTCTTGCACGTGTCATAGTCTGTGAATCCGTCACCTCATCAGTCTTCTTCAGTCTTTGTCACGTTTGCATAGCTTAGTGTCTGTTATCCCTCCCCCCCTTTGTCACTGTCACGTGTCAGCTGACCTGTGTTTTCAGTTATTATTCATACATCATACTAAAATATGCTCGTTGGTTTATTTGTCATCTAATCTGTCTGTGTTACTAGGTACTAGTGTCACTTGTGGTTTATTGCTCAGTCATATATTATAGACTGTATACTATGCAAAAATGTATGCCTGACGTTAAACATCTTCACGACGTGAATTTTTTTTTTTTTATATAGATGTTTGTTTATGAATTAAGTTCGGTGTAAAGAATGTGTGTAGGGGTGTTCGTTGGAGTCCCATTGCTTATCAAAGGAACGATATCAGACTTGAACTGACTGAAGTCTGTGCATGGTTTCATCAGTTGAGAGGATCTGTTAAGGAAAGAATGTGATTATGCCACTCTTGGTTGGGATATCTTTGAGAAAGTTAACTTTCCTCCCACCCTCTCTATGTACACAAAAGAAAGAAACATTGAACGTAATATTTGATAAATGTAACTGTTGAATTGAATTATAATGAATTCAATTGCAGGTCATCTGTGCCCTTTTGTGTGTGTGTGTGTGTGTGTGTGTGTGTGTGTGTGTGTGTGTGTGTGTGTGTGTGTGTGTCTGAGAGAGAGGGGGGGACAGATGGTGTGTGTAAACTTCTTTTTTTGTTTCGTTTAAGAATTTATTCTTTTATTGAGTTTATCAAGATTAGATTATCAGTTACCCCGTTAAGAATACACAAGTGAAATGTGAAATCATTGAACCCGACGTGTGGGCGTATAAAGCATTTTAAAGGCGAGCAGAAGAATAGGCAGTCGGTTTGGTGTATTGAAAAGTGAATGAGGCAGGTGCCGTGATGAGGCCCCAACTGGCGAGCACGTGGCACTCGGATTTTAAACCTCGGGTTTCTTTAAAACCGTTGAGCCTGCGGGATGAAACTGATTGGAGTCTGACGAGCTCCGCAACGCCACGCCGGTGGTAACGGGGCTAATTTTGTGAATTACCGTGGTCGTGTTCGCCTGTTTGGCAGGGAAATAATTTGTGGAAAAATAAACACTGGTCTGAGGCGATGATTGAGAGGATCAGACGAGATTCAGAGTTAAAGCAGGACGTGGGGGGCACACACACACACACAGAGAGAGAGAGAGAGAGAGAGAGGGTGACAGTGATTAATAGCAAACATTCCATAACGGTAATAATTTGTGGTGATTGTAATTATGTCGCAATTTGATGTCATTTAGCTTTTGAAAGGAGTCTCGTTACAGGATTTATGAAACAGTTTGATCCAAACCAGTGACAGCATTTGACGTAAGACCAACAGTCATCTGTCATATCTTTCGGACAGTTTGTTAGTGTGGAAAGCGTTATGCTGTAGAATGTTTTGATAACTGGGTGAAATCTTGTGTTGTCCTGTGGGCAATGCATGGTCTTTCCATTAAACACGGGTTGGGTCTGCAGCGCCTTCCTCAGTCGTGGCGTTTTGTTGGGTCAGTTTTAAAAACAGATTTTGTCCCATTGACGGGCGTTTTGAAAAGCTGATATCCTTTCAGAATTCTGATAGAAACGTTATAGAAGAAGTTGCAGAACGCTGGTGCTAGGAAACGCACTACAGACTGTCTTGGTCCAGCGCAAGAAGTCCACATGTTGTCGGCTTAAGGTCACCGTGAGGCCTCATACCAGTGGAGACCCCGAACTGCTGTCGGGTCAGTGTAGTACACCATATAAATGCAGTATTGTTGTCGGGTCAGTACAGTACACCGTATCAAATCAGTGCTGCTATCGGATCAGTATAGTACTCAGTATGAAATCAATACTGCTGTCGGGTCAGTGTAGTACACTGTATAACATCAGTACTGCTATCGGGTCAGTATAGTACACCGTATTGAATCAAAACTGCTGTCGGGTCAGTATAGTACTCCGTATAAAATAAAAACTGCTGTCGGGTCACTATAGTACTCCGTATTAAGTCAGTACTGCTTAAGGGTCAGTACAGTACAAGTTTACATCGTATGAACTCAATACTGCTTAAGGGTCAGTACGGTACACCGTATGAAATCAGTACTGTTATCGGGTCAGTGTACTACACCATATAAAATCAATACTGTTATCGGGTCAGTACAGTGCTCCGTATAAATTCAGTAGTGCCTGTTTTTATTGCTAACTAGAGGACATTGCTTGTCTGAAGTCTACTCGAGTGTGAGGAAAATGTCCCGCACGAAAAGAGTTTGCTCAACAGTTACGATTGTTTGGAAAACTGCTCCCCTTTTGAAGTGTTCTGTCCTGGATGTGTGGTGTGCGTGTGCTGGATTCTCCAGCTGCTTGTGATTTCACACAGGCGCTAAAGTCAGAGGCTTCCGTGCATGCCAGCGCTGGGCGACTGGCCACGTTGATCATGTTGAAGCTTGGCGTGTTCCGCTGTTAGTCGTTTTGTTTCGGGTGCCAGCTGTCACCCAATAAATTGTCCCTTTTGCCCGTACAGCTGTCCTGAAGCTGGCAGCAAAGTGTGAATAACTGCCATTTTTATGGTTCAATGAGTCCGACTTTTGAGGAACCGCATCAACAGCTGTGCCAGTTAAGCTTTTTTCGCTTCACTGCTTCGCCAGACAATGCTGTGTGTTAACATGCTGAATGAGTTCGGAGGAAGAGAGGGCTAGCCTACAGAGAGACATAGACAGAAAGGGGAGAGGGTGATCGGTATAGCTTTGTATCTAAGGAAAAAATTATAGTTTCTTCTGCCAAAATATATAGACAAGACGATCTTGTGTTAGTCAGAATACAATCATACAGTGATATTTTAGGTCCATCAGAATACAATTTCACCTTTCCTAAGTTTCATACAGGCTGGGTAACTCTCAGCGGATCCACTAATTTCAGCGGATGAACTCCTAGTTTCAGAGGGGAAAATTTTTTTTTCAGAGGAAATATTACTGAAATATTGTATTTGCCATCAGGAAATGCATCCATAATGCCTCAAAATTACAGAAATTCTTCAGCTTCTGGGGGGCTTACCCCCCCCCCCCCCCCCAGCAGGGACGTTGACCCTGGACCCCGACCAATTTTCAGAGGAAACTATCTTCTTCTCTTACCCAGCCTGTTCATAACAAAACGGTGACATTGTATTTTAACGATGATCTGTCATAGGTCTGCCTTCTTCAGTGCTCTACCTGTCCGTTTGTTCAGATCATGTAGCTTTTGTATGATAAACTGTTGTCTGAAGTATTCAGGGAATTCTGCACTATAGCTGAGAAATATGTAAACATGATATATGATAGTTTATCTATTTCAGATTTCGGATGACAGTTATTAAATAAAAAAAAAATTAAAAAGCCGCTGGGCCTGTCAGTATCCAAACAGGTTTGCACATTTAGATTTGTCTATTTACTAAATGATAAAAGAACTTATTCAGCTTGATTCCTTTCATGATGCACAGCAGATGAATGTTTGTGAACATTGTTTTATCAACAAAAACACAAATTATTCAGATCAGTCTCTCTCTACATTCTGCATAGAACTACAGACACGTGGACAAATTTTATATCAGTTTACTCTTCGGTACGTTGCGATTAATACGCGTAGTCAAATATATTCATGAATGAACGAGTTAGACCAATCATTTGATGCACAAACTCAACCGAAAACTCCACAAAATATATAACCCTTAAGCCTTTATTATATTAGTTTTTGTTTCATGCAACGGTTGTACACTAAATGCACGAATGCACAAAACTGTACGATAATCTTCCAACTTAATACTGTTTAGCAGTATCAACAGTAAGTTCGTCGGATACGGAATAATAAGTTCAGTAGTCATTCTAAATGATTTAACCCTGTCACCCACCCCTACTAACCCCTCGCCTTCCCTGAAACTTTAGAATCAAAGTTCTGTATACATTCCGCGTGCAAATTGTTACCAGCTTTTTTGGTAAGAGCTCTCGTCGCCCAAAGAGGAAAGGGAGAACTCTGGCAAGACCAAGAGCAGGAAAACCAGAATTCGGAAAGGATGTACACGGAAGAGGGATTCCGCTATTGAGGGGTAGGGGTTGGGAGGAAGTAGTCGGAGGGATGGGATTTACTGAACTCTCCACCTAGGCCGGCCGCACATTCGCCCACCAGTACAGCATTCTTGATTTCATTACCATCTCCCGTGGGATACATTGAATGCATTGCTCTACTTCCGTCCTCGCCGAATCATGATCGTGCTTGGTATTCCTCCGCCGTGATCTTTCTGTTCACCGCCTCTGCCAAGTCTGCTTTCTTTTGCCGGGAAGTTCTTGAAAAGCCTGGAACGAAAGAAAAGGGCTGAAGTAAAACTGATTTTGGAAAGAACGAAAGACGGGATGCCAGATGACATTAGAAGACCCCGTGACATAGGTTTTGCAACTGTTACGTCGGCATTAAAGAAAAGAAAAAAAGTTTAGTTGATACTTTTTTTAAAATATTGCAGCATGCATGTAGTGTACACATCTGTTGTGGGCTTGGTTACGGAAATTAGAATATAATATGAAAATTCTGTCATGGATGGAATGTGGTTGATCGTCGTATCCGGGGTATAGAGGTAAAAGCTTTAATTTTTTTCTTTGAAATTTCTTTAGACTTTAAATTTGCTGGAGGAGTCTCACTTCAGTTAGTTCTGCTAGTAATGTCGATCTGTAGGCTTCACTTTGAGTATACTCTAGCGACTTAAACTCAGAAACTTGCCAGTACACACAATATTAAATTATTTGTTGTAAAAGCGATTACATGTATTAATGACCGTAGTAATCGTGCATAATCATAACTGCCAGTCCCAGCATTAGGCTCCTGCCTCGTACCTCCTACCCCTGTTCTTTCTGGTCCTTCTGTGTGTGGTGTGGTGAGAAAAGGTGAGCAAGACTCCTTTGTGGTGAGTCTGAACAGGCGGCTATGACAAATAAGTCCTGTAGATTAAAAGAGAAGCCTGGGTCTGGCAGCTGCGAGACTCGCAGTCCACAGCAAGATAGATGTAAACCAATCTAAAGTGCTCCTCCTTCGCTCCCATCACCTTCTTCTCCCTCTCCCTCCCTCCCTACCCTCCTACTTTCCTCACAGTTCCAGAGGAGAGCTCTCAGTACCTGAGTTCCAGGTAAACGCGACGCAGGTGGAGAGGGCAGAGTACGAGAGCACAGGTAAAAGCTTTCGAGTCAGACACGGAACAAAAAGAGAGGAGAGGGAACGCTCACATTCAGGGCACACCTTCCTTTCCTCATGCCGACTGGGGGAATGTAAACTGTTTGGTGAAGTGGGGGCCCAGGGTTTCTCTCCGCTGTCTCTGTACATCCTTGGAGCCAAGAGTGTTCTCGAGGAAGACGCTTTTACCTGCCCCTGCCTGAACCATTCGTTTAGCTGGGAGAGAAGAATGTCAAAGAGGAGTTGAAAAATATCTTGGGAATGTTTTAAGACTGGCGGAAGCCAGACTTCGGAGTGGATTCTTACTTTCTTTGTTTGAATTTGTTTATTTGCTTATCTACTTACAGTTCTTGTTTGTTTGAGGAATAACTTGGTTATTTTGGTTTTGTTTTTGTTTGGTTTTTTGAAAATAAAAATCTGGAAATTATTTTTTTTCGAACGAGAATTCCATATACACCATGATGTATCCATACATTTCTTTGTCTGTCTCTGTCTGTCTGTCTCTCTGTCTCTGTCTGTATGTCTCTCTGTCTCTGTCTGCCTGTCTGTCTGTCTCTGTCTGCCTGTCTGTCTCTCTCTCTCTCTCTCTCTCTCTCTCACTCTCTCCCCCCCGCTTCCCCCCTCTCTGCTTCAAGTGCTTGCCTTCCTCTGTTTCATACTCTCTTTGTCTGTCTCTCGTTAGGTCTTAGGTCTATTATTTATAAATCTTAATTCTTTTGTAGTGTCTTATTTGATCTGTTTTTGACTTTTAATTCTTTTGCAGGATCGTAGCGTCTTACTTTTGTTTTTGTATAAGTTGATTACGCAGGCATAATTTGCCTGTATGTTATTCTGTACCGTTAAAAGATAAAGATTGATTCCATTTGATTTCATTGTCAGACATTTTTTTTTCTTTTTCTCTGTGCCTCTAGCTCTGTCTCTCTTTTCCTCCTTTCCTCTCTTCCTTACTGCCATTGATACCTATTTAATGTCACACACACACACACACACACACACACACACACCACACACACACACACACACACACACACACACACACACGTACACACACACACACACACACACACACGAATACACATGAAAAACCAGGGGAATGAGAGACAGAGGTGGGGGGAGAGAGAGAGAGCTGAGGATGGGATAAATTGCTTTTCTTGGCTAGAACGATTTAAGTACATCATTAATTTTGTCATAGGATGAACTGGAGGAGGAAGAGGTTGAAGGGGGAAGAGTTGAATGGTGACTCATTATTTTTGAATGGAGACTTTACTGTACTGTGATGTAGGATGATCCAGTGGACGTATGAGTTGGGTGAAGTGCACGTGCACATACTACTGAATCAGTCCAAATTACTTGTTACTGCTGAAACCGAAAAGAAAAGATGAAATTACATAGAGCGTTTGGGTTGTTTAAAAAAAATTTTTTTTTTTTTTTTGATTCCTCTAATACAAGTATGTGCGCTTTCTGACTTTAACTATTTACAACTAAAACAGTAATCACAACAACCACCACTTCAAATGGTGGTAGAAAAATAGTTTCCCCATCAATTAGTGATTTCCGCATTGGTCTCTGAGAGAAGTCAGTTTTTTTTTTCTTGGTACTGAAGCGGTTGCTCGAAGGAAAAGCAATGAAAAAGACATACTATCCTTCCATCCAGAGTTTCTCCAGAACTCGTGAACTATTCAGCAATCAGAGCTTTACAGCTCGGTTCAAAAGTAAACTACCGTTTTACAGAGACCTACTTAAGAGTATTTTGTGTGTGCTCTTTTTAAGACACTCGCTTTTTTCCCGAACCCTGTTCATCCCTACTGTTTTCCCATGCATATGATCGTAAAACTATTGTAGTTTGTTTGTTTATTTATCTATTTATTTATTTATCTAAATCTCCTGTAAAAGTATATGAAATTCGGCCTGCTGCCTCATTTATATTCATTTCTATCTCGTCACGTCATTCTGGCTACGTTAGCTCAGTTGCTTGTTAGTGTGTTTGCTTTTTGTTTTTTATTTTTTGTTTGTTTGTTTGTTTGTTTGTTTGCTCAGAGCGCTATGCTGATAACGTGAGGATTCTGGGTTCGACCTTTACACAGATTAGTTTTTGGCGGGAGGTTAGTTCTTTTGATAGAATTGTGGATTCAAAATTTGATGCCTTCAGTACAATCCCAGCTTGTAGCATAAAAACTGGCCTGTTTGCTGCCCATCTTAATGCTTCCATTATTCTGGTGGTGTGGGTGTTGTTAGATGAATTCTTATGCTCTCCTCTTCGACCTCCACCTCACCACTGCTCTCGCCTCGTCCCATCCCCATTTCACGATCTTGCCAGTGCTGACGGTTTTGTGCAGGTTCAAGGAGTATGTTAGATAGTTGCGGGCAGATTTGGGTTGGAACACATGGATTGTCCGAATGCAGTGACTCTCTCTTCAACAAACTCCAAACTACACGTCATACGACACAGTTAATACGGTAAAAGCAAAACAGTACTGTACGGTGCTGGAGGAAGCTTGAAAGTCTCATGACCTTACAGACTGAAATGCTTATAAAATGGTTTTATTATAATGAAGAGAGGCTGTTGAAACACTGCTGATTATATTTCAGAAACGACAGTTTAACACTTTGACTCCCGCACCCTATCTACCAACTGCAAAAACCTAACCCTTTGACTCCCTCGCCATATCCACCAGCTTCCTGTAGGAAGCTGGTGGATTGGGTGAGGGAGACGAAGGGTTAAGTTTTTGCTTTGATAGCATGGTTGGCAATGCATGATGCTGGTGGACAGGGTGTGGGAGTCCCAGGGTTAACAAAGCGTGGTCATGATGAGTAGAGCATTCTCTCAGTGCTTATGCCCTCAACAGCACCTCCACTTTGTATGTATTAATGTTTGACAGGCTAGTCTGAATTTTCTTCCCCTTCTGTACATAGAGCAGATAGTGAATTGAACAGCTTTAAATTATGCTTACCTAAAGCCAGAAAAAAAATTGAACATGAAAAAGATATGACCTTTTCTATGTCCGTGTGGTGAACAGTGATACAGTTGTATTATGGTCACCTTTTTTTTTTTTTTAAATCAAAGATTTATAAATACGTAATACACAACAAATGAAAGCCTTAAGTTAGCATACACAGCAAAATGAAAGCCTTAAGTTAGTAACTTAGCAAGGGGTTGACAGGTAGGCGATTGGATCAGCATAACGTGTGGCTGCCTGTACTGTGCCATCCAATGATCCACAGAAAGTTCTGACTTTTGAGATTGCTCTTTCCCTGTCTCTCTTTTTCTTCCCCTCAGTTTATCAGTGTGTCTGTCTTTCTCACCCTCTTTCGTGTCTGTCTCTGTCTCTCTCTTCCTGTCTGTGTCTCTTTTTCTCTGTCTCTCTGTCTCTGTCTCTCACTCTCACACACACACTCTCTCTCTCTTCCTCTGTCTCTTCTTCCTCTCTCTCTCTTCGTCTCCTTCCCTCCTCCTCTCTCTCGCTCGCTCTCAGTCGGGAGCGTTAGTAAAGCAGAAATTGCTAATGAGAGATAGAGAGCTTGTTTTGACTTTACACTGTTTACAAATGCTGTTAGATAAATAAATAAATAGATAAATAAACAAACAAACTACAATAGTTTTACAATCATATGCAGGTCGGGTTCTTTTTTCCTGTCCCAGCTTTGATCACTTAATTTAATGGATTTCTGCTGGGTTTGGGAAGACATGAAGATAATGATGCTTTATTTTCCAAAGGTAGAAGTGCTATAAACTTGCTTTATTAATGAAAACCTTTTTTTTTTTTTTCAAACTTGCCGTTGCTTGAATGCTGGCTGTATTCATTATTTATATTTCCATAAAAAAGCCACTGACATGACTTGCAGCATCTTTAACGTGCGTGTTTGATATTCTGCATGCGTACACACACACACACACACACACACACACACACACACACACACACACACACACACACACACACACACCCCACACACACACACACACACACACAACACACACACACACACACCACGCACGCGCACGCACGCACACGCACACACAGGAAGGAAGTTTAGACACTGGTAGGTCTGGTCACATGTTAACTAGGGAGATAAAATTTCCACCTTTTACTCAACGGGCGGAGGAATGTGTCTAAGCGGATTGAACTCACTACCTTCCGTTCCGTTACACACACACACACAGGGAAAGAGAGAGAGAGAGAGAGAGGAGAGAGAGCATCATAATCATTCATAATGATAATGATATTACCTATTCATAATGATAATAATATTACCTATAGTTCGTGTTATCTTGAAATGATAGTGTGCTGTGAAAAACCCCAACCCCCTGCTTTTCTGTTAACTGTTAGTAATTGATAATTTTGTTTCATGCAAAATTCTGCAACTCTGTCCGAATATTATCGGTGTTGAGCGTGCATGCTGCTCTGTGTTCCTGTTTTCGATGTTAAGGTGCTAACGTTTATTCTGCATATCTTCATCTTCTCCTTCTGCAAGTGCTGTTTCTACTTCTGTTAGAAGAAATTGTTCTGTTCTTTCCTTTCTTTTGTTTTCTTTTTTATCATGATTGCATCGTTGTTCGTGCTTTATCAACAGAAGTTTCTTCCCTTTTCATCTTTGTCGGGTGTTTAGCTTGTGCCATTGTGTGTGTGTGTGTGTGTGTGTGTGTGTGTTCTCTGTCTGTCTGTCTGTCTGTGTCTCTGCGTAAGAGACAGACAGACAGACACACACACAGAGAGGCAGCAGCTGTCGAGCTCAATATCGGAACGGATCAGAAGCAGGGCGAAAGAGTTAAAAACACAAGAGGCGGGTTTGGGAGGGTGGGAGGGAGGGGTAGAGTACAGGAGCATCCTAAACAGTAAACCGCATCTGGTGCCGTTTCTTGAAGTCGAGTCGCGTGCGTGTGAAACGCTCGTCTTCAGATTACGTCGTTAGTGCCAGGTCCGTACACACTATCTTCACTTTTCTTCATTTCCCTTTGTGCTCCTGCTTTCTGTATTTAGGCTTTGTGTTTTGCTTAGGTTTCAGTCAGATCAGATGTCAGTTTATTGATATGGGTAGTTTTGGGTAGAGTGTACATGTATACATTTATAAATCAGATTATTGGAACCGCCCTGAATTTTATAAATTTGTAAGTTGGAGGTCTTTGGCTGAGGACTTTCCCTGCGGTGGAAAGACACAGTCTAGTAAGAAAGAAAGATTTTGTCTCTCTGAGATAAGCAAGTCTCTGAAACTGTTTCATTATTCTCTCTTAACTGAGCAGAGTCCAATCCCCAGTTCCCATTTTCGGCTTCCAACATAATTCAAGGCAAAGCTTACGAACTGTGTTGAGGGATATGTGAAACGCCGACCTTCCTTATACATGATAAGGCGTCTAGGGTTTTTGGGTGGTGTTTTTTTTTTTTTTCCGGTGGTATTTCGGAAGATTAACTGATGTTACGTGTATACATTTGAAAAAACAAAACAAAACAAAAACCACATGAGATTGACCATTTATAAATGCAGAAATATTGTACCTTAGTAATAATGATAGACTGATATCATTTTGTAATACCACAGTGTTAACAGCACCATAGACTGGACATTTAAAAAATATTCGTGTAGTAATTATTGACTAGCATTACGGATTTGTAAGTATCTTTGAATTACATTTGTTTTACGTTCCAGTATGTGTATTTCTATGGGTAGGTTCCATTTTATAACTCTTTTTATCATGGTTACCGAAAGTGGATCGCCGTAGACTTGAGTCGGCATATATTTTAACACACACACACACACACACACACACACACACACACACACACACACACACACACACACACACACACACACACACACACACACACACACACACACACACACACACACTACCAAAGATGGACGTTGGGAGATAGAGATGTTGACATCACCACCCAGTCATAACACGGATGCCATGTGTAGCGTACAAACAAGCCAAGCATGGAGATCATACTCTACGACGAATGCCGCCTCCGCGTCGCCGGGTCCATCCCCAGCCATCGG
>CM060312.1:27839834-27842334 GCA_030674185.1 Monoplex corrugatus | reverse complement strand
GGCGGAAGACTGATTATAAACAGTGGAATTCCTGGGTGAACAGGTAAATCTTTAGCGACAACCTGAAGTGGGGAAAGGTGGGCCCGTCGCTTAAATCAGCTGGCAGTAAGTTCTAAACAGATTGTGTTACCAAACCTTAAAGGACTTTCTTCAGCTGATTAAATTAAAAGGTATGACACTGTCAGAAGCATGTGTTTTGAGGATCCCAGAATGACATATTGATTAAAGGTATGACACTGTCAGAAGGAAGTGTTTTGAGGACCGTAGGATGACTTCATTAAAGGTGTGACACTGTCAGAAGCATATGTTTTGAAGGTTCCAGGATGACTTAATTAAAGGTATGACACTGAAAGAAGCATGTGTTTTGAAGATCGCAGAATGAATTAGTTAAAGGTATGACACCGTCAGAAGCATGTTTTGAGGATAGCAGAATGAATTAGTTAAAGGTATGACACTATTAGAAGCATGTTTTGAGGATGGCAGGATGACTTAATTAAAGGTATGACACCGTCAGAAACATGTGTTTTGAGGATCCCAGAATGACGTATTGATTAAAGGTATGACACTGTCAGAGACATTTGTTTTGAAGTTCTCAGGACGACTTAATCAAAGGTATGACACTGTCAGAAGCATACATGTCTTAAGAGGATCGCAGGGTGGGTGGTGTTTGATGTGTAGGGAGGCTATCTAAAAGGTATGTTGGTAAAAGATTCATCAAAGTAGCGAAATACGCACTTAAGGGGTGTCGTTCGGTAGTCCCTTTTTTCACGTCCACGCGCGAAATATAATGAGGTAGCTGCGGATAAGGAGTGGTGCTGGCGGTCCGGAAGCAACACAAGAACAGGGAGGTGGGAGGCTGGTCAGCGATGTTACGGTGTGGACACTAACAAAAGACAGCATGACAGACCTTATGTGTCACCTCCTTGTTGTTCTTTCATTCACACTTACTACCGTACTGCTAGACTGTGATAGGTGGAAGATCAAAGACCATCCTCCCTCTGCACGTTTGTAGGTAGCAGTACCAGTAATAATGCTACCCACACATGGTCATTCACCCTCATCGGCCCGCCCGCGGCCACCACAGGCGATGGGACCCCACACATAATGTAGTCTGTGTATGTAGGGGCAGCCACGGATACCTCAGTGGGCACAACACATCGGTGTATCGGAGAACCATATGTCCCCAGTGTCCCTGGTGTTGAGAGTTGGTCCTATTGTCAGAGGTACATGTACACTCCCCATTGACATAATGGCAAAAGCATGTATATACATGTAAACATACTTCAGCTGTTACGCTAGTTATGATGATGGTTGTAATTATAGATCGTTCTTGGTAACGCTGTTGTTTAAAGTTATTTTGACTCATTACGTATTAAATGCTTTGTTACATGATACTCTGGATACGTTTTGCATGATTGACTGTTGGACCACACACATACACGCACGCACACGCATACATACACACACGCACACTAGTTATTGTAATAGTAATAATGTTGATAATAATAATAATGATAATAATAATAATGATGATGATAATAATTGTAGTAATAATGATGATGATGATGATGATGATGATTATGATGATGATGATGATAGTGATCCAGTCTGATGTGATAATGTTCAAAATCACTACATATTTGATTCTTTGATATATATATGATGATAATAATGATAATGATGATGATGATGATGATCCATTTTGTAATATTGTTGAAAATCATTTGAACTCACTACATATTTGGTGCTTTGGTAAAATACTAAGCATACGTTTTGCATAATTGTCTACCGGACAACTTTCTCTCTCTGTCTCTCTTTTTCTCCTCTCTCTCTCTCTCTCTCTCCTCTCCCTCCCCTCTCTCCTCACTCCTTTAAGGTACATGCAATTTTAAAGGAGCGTTAAAAAAAATTATCCACTGACGCACTCGACATTGACTTAACATAAAAGAAATGACGGTGACATGCGAGATATCACGGCGGAGAAGTGAGTGAGTGTATGTGTGTGTGTGTGTGTGTGTGTGTGTGTGTGTGTGTGGTGGTGTGTGTGTGTGTTGTGCGTGTGTATGCGTGTGTGCCTCTCTCTCTCTCTCTCTCTCTCTCTCTCTCTCTCTCTATATATATATATATATATATATATATATATATATATATATATATATATGTATATAAATATATATATATATATATACATATATATATATGTGGTGTGTGTGTGTGCCTCTTCTCTCTCTCTCTCTCTCTCTATATATATATATATATATATATATTATATATATTATATGTGTGTATGTGTGTGTGTGTGTGTGCGTACATGTGTGTGTGTTGTGTATTGTAGTGTATAGGTGCGCATGTGTCTTTAACGCTGTTTCGTGCTTGTGAGAGTGCGTGTACCGCGTACAAGAGATAAAGAGCTCGCGGATCAGTTTCCCTGAAGTCAACATACTGGTCGAACGAAGCGTACAGTAGTAGCTGTATATGAATCACTGAATGTAAGCCTCCG
>CM060312.1:27814834-27834834 GCA_030674185.1 Monoplex corrugatus | reverse complement strand
TCTTTGGTTGGGCCTTGAGAGTACCTGGGCGCTCCGTTTAGTCCCCTCGCCTTTACCTCTTCACACTTTCTTTGTTCGGTACTAATGAAACAGGTCCTTCTGCAAACCGTTCTGTTGGGTTTCTTCTCTTTGATCCTGCCAGATACTATTCTTCAAGATAAATTCCCAGAGAGAGAGAGAGGGAGGGAGAGAGAGAGAGAGAGAGAGAGAGAGAGAGAGAGAGAGAGAGAATAGTTTAGGGTTTTCTGTTGAAATGAATGTCTTCGCATATTTCTAAAACTAAGAGTGCCCACTAATAGTAAATAATTACAAATGTTTATATTATATGTAACTTTATAATATCTTTATCGCTTTGATCAAGCTTTTCTTTTTTCTTCTGATGTTTTCGACCGTACCTGTCTCGATTCATCTCTCTGTCTTTCTGTTACTGTCTCTGTTTCTGTCTGTCTGTCTGTTTGTCTCTCTTTGTATCTGTTTTTCTCTGTCTCTGTCTGTCTGTCTCTCTTTCTCTCTCTCTCTCTCTGTGACACACACGCATACACATTGTCTAGATACACACACATGAGCCCGCGCATATGCGTTTTGGTATTTGTATAAGCACATATATATATATATATATATACTTTTGTGTATTTATGATGAAATATCTCTCTTGTTTGTTTTTGAGTTGGGGTTTCTTTTATTGTTGTTTTTTGTCTGTTTTCCTTGATGTTAAATTCTTTTGCAGGACCTTTTTCCCCTTTATTTTTGTATCTTGCAGACAAACAAAACAGAAAAATGATTATGAAAATGTGCCCATATGTTAATATATGTATCGTTGGAAAACATTTTATTTCATTCCATTTCGTTTCGCATCGTTTCATTCCTCTCCCTCTTGTCTCGCTCGCGCTCGTGCGTTAGAACTCCCTCCTTCCCCTTCCCCCCTCTCCCCCCTCCGCCCCCCCCCCCCTCTTTCCTTTCCACACACTCTCAGAGCTCTCTCTTTTTCCCACGGAGTTTCTGTTTGCGTAATGTTGTCAAATGTAAATTTTACGCTTGTGCTGCACTGTTGCCCCCACAACGTCGTAATTTTCAAGTAATGATCATGGAGCCGGAAAACACTGCTGTTGTGACGGACCTACCAGTACGGTCAAGCAGACAGCGAGAAATCTTTCCGCTTACCGTGGTTTGAATCTGCTGAAAATTTGTGCATGGATGTCTCACACACACCACACACACACACACACACACACACACACACACACACACCACACACACACACACACACACACACACACACACACACACACACACACACACACACACACACACACACACACACACACACACACACACACACACACACACACACACACACACACACACACACACACACACACACACAACACACACACCACAGCAGGTCACATGAGTATTAATTTCTGCATCCATCTTCAGATTGTTGGATTTTGTTGAGGGGCTGGTTTATCTGCTTCTGTCTGTCTGTCTGTCTCTCCGTCTCAGGCTCTTTTCCTCTCTCTCTCTCCCTCTCTCTCTCCCCCTTCTGTCTCTCCCGCTCTCTCTGTATCCCACTCTCTCCCTCCTTTTCCCTCTCAGATGCACACACTTTCTTTCTCTCCCTCAAACTCTCTGTTTTTGTCTTTCTCTATCTGTCTCTGTATCTCTGTCTGTCTGTCGGTCGGTCGGTCTCTGTCTCTCTCTCGCTCAGTCTCTCTCTTTCTCTCTCTCTGTCTCTGTCTCTATCTTTCTCTCTCTCCTCTCTCTCTCTCTCTTCTGTTGCCTGTCTGCCTGCCTGCCTGCCTGCCTGCCTGCTGCTGCTGTCTGTCTGTACTCTCCTCTCTCTCTCTCTCTCTCTCTCTCTCTCTCTCTCTCCCTCTCTCTCTCCAGCTGTTAACGGCTGGCTGTGCCGGCTGTCTCCTGCCTCGCACCGATACAGTCGCCTCCACTCTATCAATCTCTCTCCTCCCCTGCGCTGCTGGGGTGCCGTTATCACCTGAGGCCTGGCTTTTTTCTGTACCACCCTCTACCTTACCCCTCCCCTCTCTGCAGCTCTGGTGCCATCTGCTTGGGTAGGGAGTCGGGTGGCTGAGTTGAAGGGGAGAGAGAGACTGAGAGAGAGACTGAGAGAGAGACAGACAGATGCTTGAGTTTTTGGAGGAGAGAGAGATTGAGAAAGAGAGACAGACAGAGAGACAAGGACAGAGAGAGAGAGAGACAAATAGAGAGAAAGAGAAAGAGAGAGAGAGAGGAGGAGGACAAGTTAGGGGTGGGTGGGTGTTGGAATGAAAGATGGGATGATTTGCTGCGTCTTGTTGTGTGGGGGTTGGGAGCCCAGGCCCGTGATTGCGCGTGTTTTCTTGGATTCCCCATATTTCACACTTGTGATGGGGCCCTGGGAGCTGGGAGTGATTCCTGCAATGTTGTGAGGGCTGCTTGTTTCTGCGGATGTCTTGCGTGCTCTGTTTCTCTCTTTCTGTGTTTCTCTCCCTTTCTCTCTCTTGCTGTCTGTCTCTGTGTCTGTTCCAGATCTCTGTCACAGTCTTTCTCTCTGTTTCTGTCCCTGCTTCTCTCTCTCTCTCTCTCTCTCTCTCCTCTCTCTCTCTCTCTCTCTCTCTCTCTCTCTCTCTCTCTCTCTTCTTGTCATCACTAGCTTGCTCTCTTTTACTCCCTGTCAGTGCTCCTTTCTGTCCTTTTCCCTCAATTCTCGCACCCTCCCCTCCCCCCTTCCCACCTTCTCTCTTTCTCTCTCTCTTCTGTTGCTCTCTCTGTGTCTGTATCCATCTTCCATCTTTCTCTTATGTCCTACCCCAGACCCTAAATCTCTTATGTCCTTCCCCAGACCCTAAATCTCTTATGTCCTTCCCCAGACCCTAAATCTCTTATGTCCTTCCCCAGACCCCGAATCTCTTATGTCCTACCCCAGACCCTGAATCTCTTATGTCTTTCCCCAGACCCGAATCTCTTATGTCCTACCCCAGACCCTGAATCTCTTATGTCCTACCCCAGACCCCGAATCTCTTATGTCTTTCCCCAGACCCTGAATCTCTTTTGTCCTTCCACAGACCCTGAATCTCATGACCTTCCCCAGACCCTGAATCTCTTATGTCCTACCCCAGACCCCGAATCTCTTATGTCCTTTCCCCAGACCCTGAATCTCTTTCGTCCTTCCACAGACCCTGAATCTCATGACCTTCCCCAGACCGAATCTCTTATGTCCTACCAACCGATCTCTTCCTACCACTGATCTCTTTCCTTCCACAGCCCATCAGACCTCCCACTAACACCCACCCACCCCTTCTCTGTCTCTGTTCTAAAGAAACCACATACGACTGAGGGATTTCTCTCTCTTATTTATTTATTTTTACTCTTGCAGACGTATGAATGTATAATATTAACAATATTGCGAATTATCCGAAACACTAAGTTGTTCCCAGACAATGGGTGTCAAAGAGCATCCTCTTCGGTTGTTGCTCGTTATTGTTAGTCTAGCCAGAGTAAGTACTTCACTGTTTGTTGGTTGCCGTATTCCAGACCACTGTCGTTTAGATGCATTGTCTGACCCTGTTATGCCCTTTTCGGCTGTGTCATTCCGCTAGCCTTTTTCCTCCCGTGACAGTTTACGACCTGGCTTTCTGCTAGTAAAATGAATGGAACCCCGTAACGGCCTGTGTTGAATGGTACCAGAGCTGTGATGTTGTTAGTTTAGCACGATGCTGGTTTTCACTTAGCTCCTGACATGGAATGACACTTTGTGTTGTGCGTAGTGTTGGTTATTGTTCCATTCTTGGCGATGACCACAGCAGAATTTTGACCGTCATGTTTCCAGAATTTTCACGACTGAGTAATGATTCTATGTCAGTTTGTTCCCGACACATTCCTGAATTATTTATTAATCTGCCAATTTCCCAACTCATTCTCGAATTATTGTTACGTTATTTCCTCGACTCATTCCTGAATTATTGAGTATGCGATTTTCCCAACTCGTTCCTGATTTATTGAATGGAAGTTGGGTTTTTTTCAACTCGCTCCTGAACTATCTTGATTTGGACACTTTCCCAACTCATTCCAAATTTATTGAATGGGCCATTTTTCTTCTTGTGGGGATTGCTTACATTCCGTCTGACGGTTTTTATATCTCCCCATCACTCTTCCCCCCCCCCCCCCCTCCCTTCCTGTCTCTCTCTTTCAGTTTCAGCTTATTTCTCAGCAAAAACTAAAGTAAATAAGTGTGAAGTGACTTTCTGTGTAAATGCTAGACCTCATTTTTTTTCACTGCCCCAGACCTCATTTTTTTTCACTGCCCCAGACGGATGAATAGCGAATCACCCAGAGGTCCAGAGCACATACACACACAGTTAACGATCGCCGGTAGAAAGTAAGATGTTGCTCATTCTCGTCCGAGTAGCTGGTTGTGTGCCAGGTTCCAGACCAGTGCCATTTGCATTGTCTGCCCCTGCTTGTCCCTTTCGGCTGTGTCAGCTTGTGTCAACCTCTCTCCCGTAGACTCAGCCATTTTTATATAGTATAATATACATGTCTAGATGGATGCAGCCCCGACGCTTTACGACTCGGCTTCCAGTAGGAAGAGAGCTGAGGGAAAGGGGCTTGTCTTGTTGTCCTTAGTTTATGACACGGGATGATACTTCGTGCCGGTGTTTTACTGCATCACATCGGTGATGACCAGGATTCCATCGACCACTGTGCATCTAACAAGCCTTTTTACTTAGTATATACCAGTTTTGTTGTTGTTGTTGTTGTTTTCCAATTAGCCCAGACTTGCTAAATGAAATTGCTGATTTTTTGCCATGAATACTCGTCATTGAATTATTAAATGTAACGTTTTCTCGTCTCAGTCTTGATTTGTTAAATGTTTTTTGTTCCGATGTTAGTCATGAATTTATTGGTTATGTCGTTTCGATATTTGTGTAGTTTAGTTGTTGTGTGACCAGTGAAGTTAGAATATCGTATATCTGTTTTTAAGAAGTTCGTTAGAGTATGCCTATGTTTTCTTCGTTCTCGTGATCCTTTGTAAGGTCAGTTATAAATTGTGTAATTGCTTGGGGTAAATCAGCTAGATTATTAAAAAAGAACAACTGTACTTTCGCTAATAGTGTTGTGTGTCGCGCAGGGTATCAGAATTGTAGACGAGAATAGTGTTGTATTATTTTGTCGTTATCAATTAAAGAGTCTGGCGTTGCGAGTATGCCCCAAAGAGCTGATAGGCTGGAAGGACTTCGGCCAGAAAATCACAAGAGGCTTTCATTTGGAGACAAGAACTGGGATTGTCTTACGCTTTGAGTATGTCTGAATGATGAAAGAATGTAGAAAAGCACGTGTGAATGAGTCCATAGGGTATTTGATGAATGTTTGTAAATTTGTCATCTTGTGTTCTCCCAGTCTCGTTTACCTGGCTACACAACATGACTGGACGTTGTAAAAGTTTCAGTAGGTTGAAGTTGTAGATGTCGTATTTGACGTGGTCAAGTTTTGAAGTCATCGAAAGAATTAAGAACGTCAGTGGAAATGTGTGCAATCTGTTTTGAGAAAGGAGTGACAAACTGGTACTTTTTTTTACAAACTGGTACTTTTTACAAACTGGTACTTTTTACAAACTGGTATTTTTTACGGGACTTTCGTTTTTTTTTCCCCTTCCAAACAGGCTTTTATAGATATACGTCTGTGTATCTGTTTCCTCACCGTCTCTCTCATTTGATTTGTTTCCTCCGGTATGAAATTGTTGTGGTTATTGTTGATGTGGCCGCTGTTTTATGTTTTGAATGTGACTACAGAATGAAGCTCAATAGCGTCTGAAAGGTTTCATGAAATTTGTAAAACATATCTACATCTATACCTGTATCTATGCCTATATCTATCTATATCAGTATCTATATATCCATATCTCCCTCTGTCTGTTCGTATAATTCTTATTTGTTTAGCATATCATTTTCAAAATATTAATGTTTTATTATTTATCAGTCTATAGAATCGTCAATCAGCGAGAAAGCAAACGCTGTTTAGTCGCGAATAAAACCTCCATAAGATCCGTTATGAAATTTAACATTGATAATTGATTTGATGTTTTTTCTCCTGTGCCTTCTCCTCCAGATTGATAATATTTGATTTGATGTTTTTTTCTCTCCTTGGCCTTCTCCTCCAGATTGAATTAAGGACGCAGAGGATAACGATCATGTATGAATTTCCTTAGGAAAAATTGAACTAATCTCCTCTTTGACAATCATCGCGTGTTTTTCTAAGCAGAGCTGCTTGATTGTGTAACACTAAGTGATAGGATTTTAAAATAGTTTTTACAGAAACAGTTGATATTTTACAATCAAAATAAAACATGTCATAATCATTTTGATATTTGGTTTTAAACCTAAGACAAGATTTCAGTGTGTGTGTTTTTAAACTTTTAAATATTTTTAAAATACTTTTTTTTTTTTTTTTTTCTGTTAGAAAACTCATCTCATCTCGCAGACAGCAAAACATCTACGTAAAAACTGCCTCATTGGCTGATGTGGGAGTGAGCCCATCAGATTGAGTTGGGACAATTGTTTGCTGCAAGATTTAGTGACTTGACGTCTCTTAATGAAGAAAGGAATACTCGTCCCATAATGAACAAAGGAATACTGAAATAGATAAATAGATCTGAAGACTCATTTCTAGTTTGTTGAATTCATTTTAATAGGAAAGACGAAGAGGCAGCAGGGGATGGGGGCGGGGCGGGGAGGGGAGGGGGAAATCAAGTGGCATGCATAAAACAAAAATCACCTTGATAATGATGACATTTATAAGGCGCCAAATCCTGATTCAAAAATCAGATCAAGGCGGGCATTCTCATCATTCATAAAACAGTCACCCAACAACGACCAAAACTCCAGTGCCCAAAGCACACACAAGCTGGCAGTGGGAGGACAGGAGGGGTGAGGGACAAAAGGACGAGCATGTAGAGATGGAAATCACTGCTGGACAAAACGGTATGCCCTCATGCTAGTTTTGAAGGAAGACAGAATTTATGATTGTTGAATAGACGGGGGAAATCGTTCCAGGCGTATGGAGCAGACAGAAAAAAGAGCGGCGACCGACTGTGGTACATCTGTATCGAGGATTTGTAAACAACTAGTACCAGAAACAGTATGGAGAGGTCGGATAGGGATGTACTTTCCAGATGGTCTTGAAGATGAACAGGTGCAGATACACTTGTAGCATAATGTTTTGATTTTGTATGATTTTTTTCTTCTTGTTGTTGAAAAAACGAGCAGCCAGTGGAGAAAATGAAGCAAGAGAATGACGTAAGCATGCTTCTTTTTACGAAGGGCAAGACGGGCCGCGGAATTCTGAATACGCTGGAGGCATGCAACAGAAGAAACATGCACGCCAAGGAGCAGAGAGATGCAATAATCAATGCGAGACAAGATCAGAGAAGTCGCAAAGTTTGACGCTGCTAAAGTTGAAAAATAACGGCAAATAGAACTGAAACGTCATAGTTGACAGTAACCGGACTGGCAGGTTTGTGTGGTGAATTTCTGTTTAGAGAGTTGAGGATCAAGAACAACACCAAGGTTCCTGACTGAATCAGAAAGCACAATAGTGATTTCACCAAGTTGAATAGAACAAACTTACACGGTGGAAAGCTGGTGCTTTGTCTCACTGAGCATTGCTGCAGTCTTATCTCCATTCGGCTGTAGGTTGAATCATCCAGTTCTTGGAGGTCAGCACAACGGAGCCTTCGGAAAGAAGAGTTGAAAGAGTTTAAGGAGATGCACTGGTGTAGAACTGGGAATCATCAGTATAGAAACGATACTGATGTTGTGGTGACTGACATTGGCAAGTGACGAGGTGTAGAATGCGAAGAGAATTGGCCCAAGTACAGAGCCTTGGGGGACTCCATATGCAAGTTCAGTCCCGTCCAGTTTGTTTTGAATAAAGACACAGAAGTGGGGCTGGGGATGGTGATTAAATGAAGAAGAAAGGGTATGAACAATAAATTAGAAAGGGAAATAAGAAAAAAAAAAGAAAAATGAATAATAAAAATCAACTGAAGATGAAGATAAGCACACCCTTGGGTCGGGTTTTTAATCTTCCTAGATTTTGAAGGCACGTGGAATTTATGACAAGCAGGAGATGGAGACGTTTTATTCTCTGTTCTCACAATCCTGGCTGGGATTTGACAATTTGGCTGGAGGGTCACAGTTAGCATACAAACATGGCCTCCAGGGCGACAGACAGTCTGGAGGTGTCGTCTGCTTCGGGTCCACCCCGCTCCCTCCTTCCTCTGCCTCTGTGCCCTGCTGTGAGGTTTCTGGTGAGCTCCGGAGTTGGTTGCTTAGAGTTCATTTCGTTGGGGCGGAAATGAGCTAAGATTTCGTATATTTGAGAGAAAATTGAGTTTGAGATGTGAGATATTTTGTAATCTCGTTCCAGACGTCCTCAATTAAAAATGTCTGGTGTGTGTGTGTGCGCGCGCGCGCGCGCGTGTGTGTGTGTGTGTGTGAGCGAGTGAGAGAAAGGGAGAAGGAGGGAGAGGGAGAGGGAGAGAGAGAGAGAGTGTGTGTGTGTAGTGTGATGTGGTCGTGATGTACTGGTACTTTGTGCCCGTGTGCGCAGCACGCGTTTCGTTTGTGAACACGTGCGTGCGTGTGCGTTTGGCCTATCGTGTATAATGTAAATCCAGTGGGTTTGATTTATTGAAAAGTTCATATTCGAACTTTCTCAGTTCTCACAACTTCCTTTCCACCTCTGAAACGGTAAACTACTATTGAACGTTACCATTTTCTGTCAAAGGCTCTGCTAACAATGTCTACATTCCTCCATATGACATGTTTTATGAGAGAATAAAGTTGAAAAATACATATGAGATACACGGTCGAAATATTCGTAGTTATGTCTCTTTGCCCGTCTATTTTGAGTTAATTTTTAACGATATTGGACGTCTTATTTAAATAATTGACTAGGTGTCTGGGGACGCTATGATTTATTGGTAACTGATTCATGTAATGTCACGCGGCGTGGTTAGACGTGAAATGAAATAAACGACAACTGACAGAGGTGTCCTATTTGTTTCTTCTTAGACGACTCGCCCTTCCATCTTCCTGCTTCCCTCCCTCCCCCCCCCCCCTCTCCGTTTTCCCAGGTTAGTTCCTGTGTGTGCCTTCTTCCTCTGCACCGATAAACACAAGATGGAGCAACAGGTGAAGTAGGCCCACCTGCGATTTAGAGAGAGAGAGAGAGAGGCTGAGAGATGAAGAATGAGAGATAGAGAGAGCGAGGGAAGGAGACAGAGGCAAAGTGCGGTAGAGAGTGAGTGAGAATAGCAGCGTTGATAGGGAGGCACAGGGAGGGCACGGAGAGGATGGCAGAGAGAGAGAGAGAGAGAGAGAGAGAGAGAGAGAGAGAGAGAGTCTAGGTATGATTCCAACTCTTTTCTTTGATGTGGTGCCGGCAGGAAACGGGCCGGGAGCCACGCCTGATACTCACAAGTGGTCCGGGTATAGGCGCCCCCCCCCCCCCCCCACCACCACCACTACCAAAAAACAACAACAAAAAGAAAAAGAAAGAAAAAGGAAAAAAGGGGGTGGAGAGGGGAAGAAGGAGAGAGGTAGTAGATAGTTAGATAGCGACTGTTCTCGAGGAGCTGGAATGGACGAGGAAGTCCTAGGAATGATGATGATGAGGAAGACTGATGTTTTTACGGGAAGGGAGGAGAGTAGACAGGAGTTGGACGAAAACTAAAAGGTCGAAGGCGATGGATAAAGCAAGGAATAGGAACATAGAAAACGTTGAACGGTGGAATGGAACGTGAAAAAGTTTCAGCTGAGTAAGTGCCACACGGTTAATCAATCCTTTTACTTCTTTACCGTACCCTCCAGCTTCTGTGTAACCTTTTGATCCCCTCACCCTACTCACCAGCTACCGCTTAACCGTTTCACTCCCTCACCCTACCCACCAGCTTCCTGCAGGAAATTGGAGGGTAGAACGAGGAAGTCAAAAGAGTTACTTTTTTTTTCTCAGGAAGCCGGTGAGTAGGGCGGGGGAATCAAAGGGTGAAACAGATCTAAGTGATGATGCGTTGCAGCGATTGCTGCGCATGGTGGTTGCAATTTGGTTTGCTCGGGATCAAGGTGTAGTAGGCCAGACCTCCATGATCATGTAAGACAAGAGAGGGAAGTCATCTTGTTGTACCTACATCGAGAGAGGAAGACATCTTGTTGTATGTATATACATCTGTTTTATCATACACACGCGCGCACTCTCGCGCACACGCACACACACGCACGCACGCACGCACGCACCACACACACACACACACAGACACTCACATACGCGCACACACACATACACATATACACACACACGCACATACACACTCACACGCACGCATGCGCGCGCACACATACACACACACACACACATTCACACACATACATACATATACACACACGCACGCGCACACACACACACGCACACGCGCGCACACACACATACACACATAATACAACACATACTATACATATATACACACATATATATTGTGTGTATATATGTATATGTGTGTGTATGTGTCTCTCTCTCTATATATATGTGTGTGTGTGTATATGTACATGTATATGTATGTATGTATAATACACACACACACACACACACCACACACACACATACACACACACACACACACACACACACACACACACACACAACACACACATACACACTACACACATACGGCACGTGCCTGCTCCCAGCTGTAGTACGTTATGCTGCGTCAGCCGCGGAATATAATTCACAGACTAGACACGTAAATGCAAAGAAGACCGATGCTGGTGGATAGAATGCTGTCAGGGCGGAACAGCAGTGCCAGAAACAAACGCAACGCATGGAGCCGTTTTGGTATAATAGTATGCACTCGAAGAAGGGAGGGGGAGGGGAGGGGGAGAAGGGAACCCAATAAAGGAACAAACCAGTACACAGTTTCATCGGAGAGAAAAGAAAACGAATCAAAGATCTCCGCCCCTTCTGCACACATTATTACTCTTGTAAGTTTCCATCTTGTACCTGTTGACCGAAACAGTTGCACTGGCTTTTTTTTAGTCTAAGCGAAAGATGTTGTTTGTGTGATAAGAGTTAGAATTTCAAAAGAGATTAGCACTGTACGTATTCTCAACTGGTATTCTTCTCTGTTGTATGGGTTTTAATTGTTAAAACAAGATAATGACAGCGACAACAACAACAATGATAATAATGATGATAATAACAAGTAACAATAAAAACAACAACGATGATGATGATGGTGTTTGATGATGATGATGATGATGATGATGATGATGATGATGATGATGATTCATAGAGCGCAAAATCTCGGAAAACAGGCTACTAAGCATTTTGCAATTCACCAAAAATGTTATGCGTGAAAATAAAAGTCAAGAATAAATTCAACGATTCAAGCCTGTTACGACATACAAAAGCAAAGGAAAAAGGAGTATCATATATGTACGACACGAAAACGCACTCCATATGAATGCATACTCCCACACATCCATCCACACAGCCACTTAGATGGAGGGAGGAAGGAGGGAGAGAGAGAGAGAGAGAGAGAGAGAGAGAGACATGCTCATACGCGTGCAAGCACACTTACAGACACAAACACCTACACAGCGACTCGCGCTGGCAACCGCAGAGAGGAGAGAGAGAGAGAGGCATGCTCATACGCGTGTAAGTGCGCATACAGACACAAGCACCTACACAGGGACTCGCGCCGGCAAACGCACATACACTGACACAGGGGAAACAAATAATATAGATGAAATCAGTCAAACCAGTCCACCAGCCTGCTAACCAGTCAGTAGTTTTTTAAAGTTTAGATTATTGTTTTAGTTTCACAGCCTTATTCAGGGTGAGCTGAAAGGAGAACAACAGCGACCAGCTATGTAAGTGAATGATAAGGATCTTCGCCTCACCCCAGCTTGTTCTAGACAATCCTCTGTCAGGTCTATCACCCTCCGGATGCTGTCAGTTCCTTCCATGGGTCGCTTTAACTGATTCCAGAAGGGAGGCAACAACTAAAGAGTTTTTGTTTTGTTTTTTGTTTTTGTTTTTGTTTTTTTGTAAAAGGAGTTCGTCTTGGGTTTAAGGATTGCGTGATGATTAATAGCGATAGGCAGGCAGGAAGGAAGGTCAGACGGAAGGAAGGAAGGAAGGAAGAATCTTAGAAGGAAAGAAGAAAATTAGAGTGGATTGGTGAGAGAGAAACCCGTAGGAGCAGGGGAGGGTGTACGTGCTTAGTGTTGATCTTAATTTAAAAGATACACTGTGTGTACGGTGTTTTCTATGTATATTTGTTACACAGCGCCACATGTGCTCTGAATGATATTTGAAGATAAATTGATACCTCCTACAGCTTGTCAACGCAAAGAAGTCACTAGTTGATCGGTAATAATCAATATCGCAACTGCCACAAAACGAGGAGTACACGTAAAAACGCTAATCGACTTGTTATGTGCCCATCCCCCACTAAATAGATAAATGAATGAATGAATGAATGAATGAATGAATGAATGAATGAATGAATGAATGAATGAATGAATAAATAAATAAATAAATAAATAAATACATAGATTAATGGATAAATAAATTAATAAATAAAATGAGGGGGGGGGGGGGTATGGAATCGGTCGACCTTTCCTGTGCTCTCACAGATTGTGAGTTGGGCATGATTAACAAAAATAATGGTAAAGCAGTTTTGTAGTGCGTGTTCCCATTTGACAACTCGATAGACATATGTACACACATACACACATACATACACACACATACATATACACACACGCGCGTGCGCTCTCTCTCTCTCTCTGTCGCTCTATCGCTCTCTCTCTCTCTCTCTCTCTCTCTCTCTCTCTCTCTCTCTTCTCTCTCTCTCTCTCTGCTTCCTGATTTTCGTGTTGTCTCAAGACTGACCGTAATTTAGATATCATTTCAGCGTCCCTTCCAAGGGGCCACCGAGGTCTTTTTGCCTGTTGATGGACCCTGAATCCTCATCAGCACTCCCTGGGTTCTGTGATCTCAGAAGTATCATCTTTATCGTCCCGGGTAATCTCCACCCGCCGTCTGCCCCCCTTGCTTCTTTACTGATAAGGGCAGCCAGAAGGACCCATCCTTTCAACGTGTAGCGTGGGTGCTGGCTTCTTCAGTTCCCTGAAGGTGAAGGGTAAACGTAGGGATGACTTTTTTTACTGCCTTCATCGGCTTCTTTCAAGTGAGTGGATGCGTACCGTATCTTTTGAAACTGTTGACCTTTGCGCTGGTTTTTATTAGCGATGGCTCTGGTCATCCGCCACTCTACCCGTTAGCATTTGGACACATGAGAGACGTTAACACCAGACCTCTTCCTTACTGCCTTGATTTTTCCCACACACAAATCCACTCATTGACATCGTTTCTGTTCGCCTACCGTCCCTGCTTTCTCTCTCTCCCCTCCCTCCCCCCCCCCCCCCAGCCCCTCATGTCTGTCCTCTGGTCAGTATAAAGGCGAGGGTGTCGTTACAGTAGAGTTGATGGGCTCTTTGATGTCATACCATCGCTCTCATCTCGCCAGGGTTTAATCGAGTACGAAGATCTGGCCATCTTATGTTACAGGATGTTGTCTGTCATGTGAGTACCTCGTTACGATGTTAACTCCGATGTGATGGCCATCGTTCCTGATTCAAACTGCCGGCCTTGTGGATCATGTTTTTTTTTAAAGTGAGCCGTGACAATGCTTGCTTCATCAGTTCTCTTACTCTTTTTTTTTTCCGATTTGAAACCGTATCTGTTTGAAGTCATCCCTATTTCAGTCAAGCACCCGCCTCTTGATTTAATGCTGACCACGGGGCTGCAGGATTGTCGAACAAACTTGACCTTTTACAACGATTAAGTCCTGGTTTCTTCAAATTTCATAACTGAAACCGTATCAGAGACCGTATCAGATACTGTTTGTAGGGCGCGGTAATCGTGCAGGTGGGTAAACGTTAGACTTCCGGTCAGAACTTCCGGATTCGATCCTACCTGGGCGCCTCCTGCCTGTTGGGTTAACCCTTTGACTCTTGTACCCTATCCACCAACTGCAAAAACATAACCTTTTGACTTCCTCACCTTTTCCACTGTAGGAAGCTGGTGAATAGGGTGAGGAAGTCACAGGGTTGTTTTTGCTCTGCTAGCATGATGGACAATGCGGGATGCTAGTGGACAGGGTGCGGGAGTTAAAGAGTTAAGATGGGATTTAAAAAAAAAAAATTCCGATCACCCAAGTCAGTGTGTGTGCAAACCTGCCAGTGTTTGAATCCCGTTCGTATGTCTACGCAGGCAGAATATCAAATACGCACGTTGGCGATCCCGTAAGTCATGGCAGTATCTGAAAACACCCATCCAGCACGCACGCCCACCAAAGACGAAGTGTGCAGACTATGCAGCAACACAGTGCCGGCGAAGTGCGGGCAACACATACGACGCGCATACACGTATCTAAGAAAATCGGAAGGGTGTAGCACTGGCTTCTGATTAGGAACATGGGTGTAGTTTTAAGGACACTGAATGGAACACCGACGTAGTTCTACGGACACAGAAGAGAATGTATGCAACACCAGCATCAGACTGGAAACATGATGGCATGCATAATTACAGTACCGACATCAAAATATGGATGGAAACCTGGGGATATGGATGCAGTTTTAAATACACAGAAGGGAATGTATATAGTGCTGACAATCATACTGGGAAAATAGGTGTAGTTCTAAGGACATTACAGATCAACATGTTATGCAGGCTCGGAGTTAAAACGACGCGTCGAAAACGTCGGAGATTTGGCGATTTATCTGATAAAGAGTGCATTGATAGGCACAGTATTTATCATTGCCGAGTGCAGTGACAGAACAGAAAAAGACTCAATAAACCTGTGTAAGAGTTTACAACAGCCACAGGTAGCATTGCTTTGGACCTGCTATACATTCTCCGTCTTTAAGAATAAGAGCTTACGTCTAGTTCGCAGAGAACATAAATCAGTCTGGAGACTTTTACAACCCCGAGGAGCGATTGTTCATTTCATTCATCGTTAGCGCGTCAGTTGAATGGGCTCGGGCCATTGTTGTTTTGATCAACAAAGGGCGGCCTTTGTCTCTTCGGAATGCCTTTGAACTCGTTGTATGACATCCACGCGACACTGAGTGGGACACTGACGTCGTAAAAGAAAGGCGTTGCTATTTTGGCGGAGCGGTAGTAAGTAAACTTTCATGTACCCACTACACAGACAAGCTTGGTGTGCCTACCGCCGTCACGTTTTCTACACGCTGACGGAACCTGTTGCGTGCCTCAAGAATGAATGTCAAGGAGGGGAATTGTTGCCTCGGCGGAGGTGTGCCCGTGGGTGACCGATCGGAGCAGACGACATAAAACCCTGGGACCCCTCTCGTTATTGCACTTTAACAACATGCCTCAAATGCGCCCAACTTTATGAGCAGTCATGGCGTTCAGCGAGCTGGAAGCCGGAAACAAAATGATTTGGGGAAGGGGCGGAGAGCGGACCATAATCTCTCGAGAGATTCGTTTATTTTTTCGGGCGCCATGGTTTTAGATTTTGTGAAAACTGGGAGAGGAGGGTGCGGGGTGTGGTGTATGACGTGGCTAATGAAGCGACTGTGGCGACCTCCTCCATGCGTTGTGCTCGTCGTCAGACCGAATGGAGACCTTGGCCTCATTGGTATTCATAGCTTCCTGTCGGCCCCCGCCAACCGTTAGCGGTCTCTTTGGCATTTGAAGCTATTAGCGGCGCTTAGGGGATATGCTGATTGCTGCATGGGCTCGAGTCCCGTAACCCAAGAATCATGGTTCTCCACAGAGTTCAGTCATGTTCCTAACAGAAACGTAAAGTAAAATAATACGTTCCACTAACATATTTTAACCCTTTGACTCCTGCACCCTGTCCACCAGCATCATGCATTGTCAACCATGCTAGCAAAGCAAAAACATAAGCTTTTGACTCCCTCACTCTCTCCACCAGCTTCCTGCATGGATAAAGTGAGGGAGTCAAAGGGTTAAGTTTTTGCAGTCGGTGGAAAGGGTGCAGGAGTCAGAAGGTTAAATCACTTTGACGGTATCGTGTGTTTTCCTGTCAAACGATTTTTATCGTTGACGTTGTGTGCTGGGATTTGCGTGACGTCAGATATAATAATAATAATAATTACAATATTTATATAGCGCAAAATCTTGATAAAATCAAATCTAAGCGCTGAAGCAGACACACAGCAGCACGCACGCACGCACGCACGCACACACGCACGCAACACGACACACACACACCACACACACACACCCACACACCACACACACACACACACCACACACGCATGGCTATAAATGGGGAGAAAGAATAAAAGCAATAAAAGCAAGAATAAAACCAATGGAAAATTATAGAGAGCATAGCATATACAATTATATATTATAACCATGTGATTCCCTCCGAGCGGAGACAGGCTGCAGAGAGGGGGGGGGGGGGGTTGAGTGAGGTTAGGATTTTATGCGGAGGAGAAAAGGTGAGTTTTGAGAGCGGACTTGAAGGAGACAAAAGTAGTTGCTGACGGACTGAGAGAGGAAGTTTGTTCCAGGAGAGTGGACCAGAAACAGAGAAGGCTCGTGGACCATAGGTATTGAGCTTAGTGCGTGGAAAGCGAAAAGTCAGAGGATCGGAGGCAGAGCGGAGGGTACGTGAGGGAACATAGATCTCAAGTAGGCTTGACAGGTAATCGGGGGCTGCGTTATTGAGGCTTTTGTAGCACATGGTGTCTAGTTTGTACTGTATGCGCTTTGATACAGGGAGCCAGTGAAGTTGTGCCAGGAGAGGAGATATGTGGTCAGCTTTTTTCTTTTTGAGTACAAGGCGTACAGCATTGTTTTGAATGCGCTGTAGGATGTGAATGGTGGAGGCAGGAAGACCAGACAGGAGTGAATTGCAATAGTCAATGCGAGACATTATGAAGGAGAGAACGAGTTTTGCATTGTTTCCACAGAGAGATACTTCCTGATCAGCCCTTATACGATGGAGATGATAGTAGCAGGATCTGGCAGTTTGAGTAACAAAGTTGTTCATGGAGAGGGTAGAGTCAATGCAGACACCAAGGTTTTTAGCTGAATCAGAAATTGGGACTGATGTGTTACATAATGGGAGAGAAAGAGGAGGCAGCTGAGAAAGTTTCTGACGGGTGCCAATGAGGATAGCTTCTGTTTTGTCGTCATTAAGCTGAAGTCTATTGTGTGTCATCCAGTTCTTAATGTCCGAGTAACACTCAGTGGTGCGAGTCAACAGGCGCTGTATATTATCAGGTGAGTCACTGTCTTGAAGTTGGGTGTCATCAGCATAGAAGTGGTGTTTTATAGAATGGGAGTTGATGATGGTGGACAGGGGGGAGGTGTAAAGAGTGAAAAGAACAGGGCCAAGGACAGATCCTTGTGGAACACCACAGGTCAGGTATGCGGTTGAGAGTAAGTGCTATTGATGAGAACGGTTTGAATATTTTACTGATCACTCGGTGGAGACCAGTTTTTTTTATGATGTGGCGCCTGAAACATTTGTTAAAGTATTACGAGAAGTAAACTTTAAAAAAAATCTTTCATAGATTTGATGTTTAAATTGATTTGACAAAATTTGGTTTCCCTTTCATTTGACTGACTTTCCCTTTTCTTTCTTCTCTCTCTCTTCTCTCTCTCTCTCTTCTCTCTCTCTCTCTTTCCCTCTCTGTCTCCCTCTTTCTCTCTCTAGTGTTTTCTGCCCCCCTCTTTGTCATTTCGTCTTCTCTCCACTCTCCCTCTCTCACTTTTTATAAGGTGGAGATAGAAAGGATTCAGGGGGGGGGGGGGGGGAAGAGTACTGCAAAAGCCAAGACGATAGAAATTGCAGAACCATAGATTCAGAGACAGCACGCAGCACAACGCATCTGTAGCCCTGCCGTTATTGATTTATATATATATATATACTTTGATGGGAGGATGCATACCTGGACTCGTCATCCATCTTAAGTTGTTAATCCCATCTCCTCTTCACCTCGCCCTCTCCACCTCCATCTCCTATGCCTCAACCTTTGGCATTTTCTCTTCATTTTATAATCAGTGTCACACTGCACATGGGTTGAATCGTGATACCTGTAATGTGTGGTGTGGTGTGTGTGTGTGTGTGTGTGTGTGTGTGTGTGTGTGTGTGTGTGTGTGTGTGTGGGTTGTGTGTGTGGGTGTGTGTGGGTGTGCTTGTGGATGGGTGTGAGGGGTGTCTTTGAATTGATATTAGCACAGTTTTCTTTCTTTCTTTCTTTCTTTTCTTCGTAGGGTCTGGCTTCTCTTTTGATAGAGCAATGGACTCAAAATTTCATGTCTTGAGTTTAATCCCACCCCACAACTGACAAGTTGGCATGTTTGCCGCCCATCTTAATGCTCCAGGCGTTGAGGTGGTGGTAGTGGCGCATAGGCTCTGTTCCCCTCCCTTTTTCAGAACGTTGCCAGTGAAAGAGTTTTTGGCAGGCTCAAGGAGTCTAGCAGATAACCACTGGCAGATTTGGGTGGAGCGCTTATGCAGTTGCCCAAGAGCAGCGAGTCCTTGAAGAAACTCCAGATCGTGGGCCAGTCACTGTCAAAGAGTATAATTTATCAGGTTTCACACGTTGTTGGTTTATGATTAGACCTTCTTACAAGGAGCAACTGCAGTCGATTATCGTGTATTTAACCGAATCGACTAAGAGCAAAGTGATAAGGAATCGAGGTCATAACCCACTGGTGTATTTGACACACTGATACACAGGCAGTACGTACCTTGTCATTCGGTTTGTAAACAAGATGAGTGATAACCGGGTCGGAGTGAGTCATGCAGCGTAAGGACAGCTCCCTTTGCTTGGCGAAATGGCTGCCGTGTGCCGTCGGGAGCTGGGAGTTGGTTGTCCTGTCTGTGGTGAGGCATTGTTGCTCTGGATCCCATCCAGCACCTTTGAGTGTTTCTTGGTAACCACTTTTCAGAAGTCGTTTTTAGACGGGGGAAGGAGTGGGGAGGGGGGGGGGGGTTAGTCCAGTGAGTAAGCGTGAAACGTCCAGTCGGAAAGTCTGTACAGTTAGGTCCACCTTGACACCTCCGCCTGTAGATAAAAAGGTGATTTTCCCAATCTCCCAGCTCTACATGATGTGTGCAGACCTGCCAGTGCCTAAGCCCCCTTCGTGTGTATACGCATACAGAATATATAGAATATGCACGTTAACGATCCTGGAAGTCATGCCAATGGGTGGACTATGAAAACGTGAAAACACCCAAGCATGTACACCCACCACCAAAGATGACGTATGCAGACTGCACAGTGTTAGATAAAATAGCGTGCGTACATGTGTCCGAAAAAAAAATCTGAACACCTGAAAAATAAAAGAGCGCTTGTTTTATGACCAGACCGACAAGGAGAAGCTGCATTTTGTTTGTTTGTCATGTTTATAAACTGATTCGACGACAGAGAGAAGGTAGTAAGGGATCCCAGGTCGTTAACCCAGATAGTGCAAACAGCATGCATTATGCACACTCGATACGGGTCGTATATACCTGCAGTCTTTTTTTTTCTTCTGTCTCTTTCTCTTGTACCCTGTCAGTGACAAGCAGGTAACGGTACCGGTCGTTGTGACGTGAGAAGGGCTGAGTGGTGCCCTCCTCCCCTCTTCTCTCCCTCCTCTCCCCCAGCTCAGTGGTCCCACCGCACCTCTTAACACATATCAAAAACGCAAACAAATCCTGTGGTTCTATCGAATCAGGCACAGCGTGGTGTCCTTTTTCACTCTTTTCACACCTATACGCTCTCGCTCTCGCTCTCTCTCTCTCTCTCTCTCTCTCTCGCTCTCTCTCTCTCTCTCTCTCTCTCTCTCTCTCTCCCTCTCTCTCTCCCTGTGTGTGTGTGTGTGTGTGTGTGTGTGTGTGTGTGTGTGTGTGTGTGTGTGTGTTCAATGAGTGCGTGTGTGTATGT
>CM060312.1:27799834-27809834 GCA_030674185.1 Monoplex corrugatus | reverse complement strand
TCACAGAACATTATCGTGTATGCTTATGAATATACATCCATTATGTATCAATGTTTGTCACAGAACATTATCGTGTATGCTTATGAATATTCATCCATTATGTATCATAGTATTAATCCATTCATTGGGGGGTGGGGGGCTGCACTCCCATCTACGACTCAAAACGGTCAGTATCCCATGCCTGTAAATAACAATGGTAGTGACGATTGTTTTACTGGCAATGGATACGAAGGTTTTGAAAGGATAAAAGCAGAGGCATTGAAAAAAAGAGCATTTTTGAACATTGCATTTATAGCCTAGGGTGTGAAACCAAACGAACTCGCCACACTGTAAAAGGGTTTTTAATACAGGCGACAACAAAGTGCCAGTGGTCAATCCCATGACAAGTCATCTCGTGACTTCCTTCATTCAACCACGCTGAAGCCATTAGTATGTGACCCCAGCCAGCCTCCCCACCCTACCCCCCCCACCCTCCGTAACCAAAAAGGAGGAAACGAGGATTGGACAGGACAGGACAGGACAAAATCTAGTTTGGGCAGAGATTGCAGCTGTGTGGCGCAAGGCGTTGAAGACGTCTAGACGACCCCTGAATTCCATTCCGAATCATTTGATCGGAAAACGACGGGCCAGTGATGAGCGCGGACACGCAGCCCGACAGGAATGTGACCAGTACTGTGGAGTCAGGGTGAGGAGTTAGCGCTGATGACGAGATAGAAAAAATAAAAAATCGACGTCTGTGGTCAAAACTAAACCTACTCCCCGATTTATCGTATCCCATCAGCCACTCTCCCTCCGGTGACTTGACCGTGCAAATGAGTTTGAAGCAGCATGGTTGCTTGCTGTACGTGGCCTTGTCTGTCCTCCCTCACCCCCACCCCTCGCCCTTCCTACGTTCACACTTGGAAACCCTTTGGTTGGGTTGTTGACAGCGTGTCGTGTCCACTGGCCCTGAAAACGATGTTACTAGTGTGGATGTAAGGAATGGGCGAGCTTTTGGTTCTTGGTTACAGAGATGAGAAGGGAGGCGGCGGCGAAAAAGAAGGAGGTGGTTGGGATTGGGATGGTTGATTAACATCCAAAGGTCGCTACCCTCAGGTTAAAAAAAAAGAAAGAAAAGGGAAAAAAAGATGGGTTCAGTTGGTCTGTCTTCCCACCTGGATGTGGGGTCGGTCATCAGACTGTTTAATTCTAATGCCTTGTTTAATTCTAATGCCTTGTTTGTAAACTGCGGTTTTCATGGTTTCCTCACACACTGGAGACACGGGTCTTTCTAATCAAAATGCAGTTAGATCAGTGAAGCGATATGAATTAGAATATAAATTCGTGTTCGGCCTGAGCGTCTGTGTACTGTGTAAAACGGAGTGATGATGTTGACACTTCTAGACTCGTGTGTGTGTGTGTGTGTGTGTGGTGTGTGTGTGTGTGTGTGTGTGTGTGTGTGTGTGTGTGTGTGTGTGTGTGTGTGTGTGCCAAATGTATATATTAGTAAAAATTTCTGTGATTTGGGTTTATTTCAAACAATATTTGGGACATACGCTGTTTCAGATCTTATAACATGCACACGTTTTTCTTCGTCTGTTTGTATGCTGGATTAATTGAAAATATATATTGAAAAAAAAAAAACACCCGAAAACTGCATTTATAGCCTAGGGGTTTAAACCAAATGAACTTACCACACCCAATTTGTTTCTTGCAAAGAATGATAAAAAAAAACAACAACTGTCCCCTATTTTAAAAAAAAAAAAAAAAACTGTCGCCTATTCCCAGTTAGTATAGCTGTCTACAGATTACATTCTTTTATCTCATTCATGAACCCATGTGAACTTGGCACGGTTATTGTTCTCGTTGCACTGAAAGAAAACAAAGCAAAACAAAACAAAACAAAACAAGATTGATGATACTATTGATAATACTAGTTTTTATTTTCGATTTTTTTTTTATGAATGGCCTCCCTGAACTGGATATATATTTGTTCTTCTCATGCAACATTTTTAAGGTTCTTTTGTGCCTGCTTACAAGTGCGATTTTTTTTTCTCTTGAAAGATTTCATTTGAATTGAACATCATTCATATTGTCTTTTTCTTTATAACAGAACAAAAGTTTGTGCTGCATTACACAAGGTATTTCGAGACAGTCGAATGGTAGTGACTGATTTATTTACCGTGTTCTTACCGGTTTAGTTGTCACACATTTTCTTTTCCTTGCTACATATTCTCTTTTTGTTTCTCATAATGAACCCATACGTTTCTGATAATGAACCTGAATGTTTTGTGATAATGAATCCATATGAAATTCATATGATAGATCTGTGGTTGTATTTTATCCCGTTGACTCCTGCATCCTGTCTATCAGCATCCTGCATTGTCAACCATGCTAGCAAAACAGAAACTTAACCCTTTGACTCCTGCATCCTGTCTACCAGTATCCTGCATTGTCAACCATGCTAGCAAAACAAAAACTTAACCCTTTGACTCCTGCACCCTGTCTACCAGCATCCTGCATTGTCAACCATGCTAGCAAACAAAACTAACCCTTTGACTCCCTCACACTATCACCAGCAGGAAAATGGTCGATAGGGTGAAGGAGTCAACGAGTGAAGTTTTTGCAGCTGATAGACAGGGTGTGGGAGTCAAAGACTGAAGAAGACGTGAGAATGATGTACATGTGATGTGAGCCCAGTGTGTGGATATTTCAATTTCCGAACGTGGATTAATAAAGGGAGAATTTCTTTCTCCATATTTAGGACGCGTGTCTTCTCCTTACAAGAAATATAAAGTTCATCCTTACCCGCTACAACTACAAGGTCGATAGTGTTTTCGTAATGAACTCGTGTGAACTCGACAAACGTGCTCCTTATCGCTTTAAAAAAGACCCCTGCTTGTGATCTTTACCCATGTTTTCAGCACATTACACCCGGTATTTGGAAAGAGGCGAATCACAATGAGTATTTCAATAGCCCTGGTCAGTGGTTTGGTCATCACATGCTCCCACACCCGTGAACAGGTGCTGTTTGTGGCTTGCCTGTACCCCCATCGTGCACATTCCGGGATTCCAGTCCTGCTCCGGGTGCATGGACCGTGTTGGGATGTGTTGCAGGCAGGAGAGAAGGAGGCGTCTTGTCTGGTCATGTTTTTTGTTTTTTTGGGGGGTGGGGTGGGGGGTGGTTTAATGACCATAAAACTTTAGAGGTAAACGTGCGCTTGCTTATTCGTACACGCACTCGCATGGTCACGTGCAGCTCATTCACTCCCAACATAGGACCAAAGAGGCTGCTTGTCCTGCTTATTGAATAGTCTGTCTGATAGTACTCATTCTCTGATTTTTGATATGAATATGCGATACGCGCATGTATTTTGTTTTGTATGTTTGTGTCTGTTGTAAGTGCCTGTGTATGGACAAATATACGTGTGTGTGTGTGTATGTGTGTGTGTGACAGCATGTGTGTGTGTGTGTGACAGCATGTGTGTGTGTGTGTGTGTGACAGCATGTGTGTGTGTGTGTGTGTGTGTGTGTGTGTGTGTGTGTGTGTGTGTGTGTGTTTTCTTTTTGATTAAGAACAACAAAAAAAGTAATCGTACTTGAGGGTGCGAATTGAGAAGAGTGGAATTCGTGTCCTGTATGTAATCTAGGAGTCCAGCTTCCTTTTATGGATCGCACCTCCCTCCTCAGATCTCTACAGCCCTGTATTTTCCATCCGCTCTCCACTGTCCAGGCCTTGCAGCCGGCCTGTTATTTTGCCGGACACTGCCTTCTGTGTGCGTGGGTCACTTGACCCGCCTCCAACTTTGGACAGGTCAGTAGCTTGCTACCGGTTTCGGCGTCCACCCGAAGCCGTACGTTTTACAGGAGAGACGGGGTTATCATGGGCTCCGACCTCTTCCTCCATCAGTTTTCTGGACGTTTCCATTGATGACTTGTTGTTTGGTTGTGACTGCGAGGTGTTGGGTGACTGACTTCTGCTAGCCGAAGATATAGTATCTCCTAAAATTTCCTCTGTGGTCGTGGTGCTGCGTTTTGTTACTGAAGTTTTATTGCTTCTAAACAGCAGTCAGAAGACGTGGACGGAGCAACCAGAGCTGTACTCAGACAACAGGTCAGTAAATCAGTGGAGGACAGTGGCCAGCTGAAGCGTGGGAAGGGATGGTTGGAGGAAGACGACTACGATTAATTTTTCCCCCCGAAAGATACTTCAATAAAGTAGGGGGAGGGAGCAAAAAGACTTCTTTAAAGTAGGGGGGAGGGAGCGTCTGTGATATCACTTACGGCCAGGCAATGACCTCTTCTTTCTTTCGTGGTGGTACATTACTACGAGATGGTTACTTCGCCACACATGTCAAGTGATTTGGACAGTTGTAGTCATAAGTCATTAGACAGTAGTAGTCATAGTAGTAGTCACTGTAGCAATGTGGTCAAATTAATTTGAAAGAACTAATTCTAAAAGATGCGAGTAACTTTATTTCTCAAAATGACTATAGAGGACCAATTCGTAAAAGTACAAAAACAGTGGAAAACATTTCACAAAACGAATTCAAAGGATTGATTCAAAAAGGTGCAAGAACAAATGAATACACGTTTTTTTAGTCGTGGGGAAGGATGTACGTGAATACTTTTGTGCAAAAGCTGGCTTGTGTCAGATTGAAGTGTCATATTTACTACCAAGCAGGATGAAAAATTTTAGATGATTATCGTATGGACTCCGTGTCGTACATTAATTAATTTCGTAGCCGTATGTGCTGAAGAGGTCACATGATTATCTTGTAGTGTTCGTGCAGAGAGGGGGATAACACTTTTTTGTGGAATGGCTAAAGCAATAACATGTAATTTTCTCTGAAGTTTTATTGCAGCTAATTTCTCAAGAAATACCCGAGGGCATTGTATTGTGTTTCATTGATGTTTCAAAAATATCTATAGACATGAGCACACGTGACCTAAGCCTTTTCCCCCCCATGATTTATTAGTATTTCAAGTTTAAGATAGTGGGCTCTGTCCACGGATTTTTTTCCCCACAATGACATAGACTAATCTGATCTCTCAGATTACCTACATTCATGTGTATATAAATAAAATCTTTGAGCGATCGTGGACTTTACAAGACTAGACTCTTCTTGTGAGAAGTAAAGAGTTTGGCTGAGGAATAACTAACAGTTAACACATTCCTGATCACAGTAGGATTTATTTGAATGTCGCTCAGAAACTTTAAGCAGTGTTTCCAGAATCTGATTTTGGTGACTAAGTCTGATCAGCAATGCAAGGTGAAGTCTGTGAACGTGTCATAACAGGCTGGCAGGCCAATGGGGTGAACGGAATGCCATCACAGACGCTCTTTCCTCCTAAAGGCTTGTTTGTGAATAGACGTTATAACAAATAACAAATGAATGAACGACGTGCAGCTGCTGTTCTTTTCTTCATTGCTGTGCCCTGTTGTGCTGTTAGTGTCATGATCATTTGATTCGGAATGGGTAAATGGTCCACTAGGTAAGTACAGTTACAAGGTTAAGTAAGAATAGAGAAGGGTCGTATAGAGTCCTACCAGCACTCTGATTCCATATCACTGAGTATTATAGTGGATCAACGTATGATTGTAAACGTCACTATGGCCACATTGGCTTTGGACGGAAGAGGATAACAGTCATCACCATGCTTCGAAAGGAAAAGTAAAAAAAGCTGTACTCTGTCCATTAACCTGTTCTGATAATGTCAGTCTACCACTCTATCCACTTTGTCGAACACACACACACACACACACACACACACACACACACACACACACACACACACACACACACACACACACACACACACACACACACACACACACACACACTCACTCACTCACTCACTCACTCACTTCACACACACACACACACACACACACACACACACCACACACACACTCACTCACACCACAACACACAGAACAACACACACACACACACACACACACACACACATATATATATATATATATATATATATATATATATATATATATATATATATACACGCAGAAGGGGAAAGAGGAGGGAGGGGGACGTAATATACATACACCCACGTACACATTTTCTTTGACCATGATCCACTTCTGACAAAGTGCCTACAAGTCTACTTTATAACGATCACCTACTTTGCGATAATGAAGTCGATAAAGACCTTATTTTGTTTGATTTGCACCACACGTAACTACGATGTGTGTGTTTGAAAGGATCGAAGGGGGGTTACGTTTATTGACGTAGTGTCTGCTTTTGTACTGAAAGTTCCAAAACCTTTTAGATGTACACATGAGATATCTGTATCCAATGGCTTCAGTTGTCCGGAATTCTCACGTTCCTCGGATTTCCGGCGATTAATGTATATGTTGAAAAAATGTATAGACATACATGCATTCATATATAAGTTTCTTCTCCCTCAAGTGCAGGAACCGATCTATGCCGCCATTGTTCGCAACTTAACCCAGCAAGTGTGAAATAACCGGGAGGAACCCCACAGCGTTCACAGGAAAGGGAAGGACAATGACGGGGAAAGGAAGCGAGAAGCGTGGGCTCGTGTTCCATTTCGTGTGTGTATAAGACAAGCGTTCACAATCAGATCGGAGGAGCCCACACACTCGCCTCTGAGGGGAGCCCCAGGTACTTGGTGATTATAGGCACGGGGCGCTAATCACAGACCTGCTTGCAAGAGATCGGTGGCCGAGTTTGGGGAGGTGAAAAGACACAACGAACCGTGCTAAATCCCTCTTAACCCTTTGACTCCCGCACCCTATCCACCCACTGCAAAACCTTAACCGTTTGACTCCTTCACCCTAGTCGGAGGGT
This sequence comes from Monoplex corrugatus, assembly GCA_030674185.1. Classification (NCBI taxonomy): domain Eukaryota; kingdom Metazoa; phylum Mollusca; class Gastropoda; order Littorinimorpha; family Ranellidae; genus Monoplex; species Monoplex corrugatus. Next base: position 27,803,022 of record CM060312.1, on the reverse strand, counting down.
TAAAGTTTTTGCTTCGCTAGCGTGGTTGACAATGCAAGGATACTGGTGGACTGGGGTTAATTTAACATTGAGGCAGCAGGTCTTGTTTGATGAATAGGCTGAAGTGTCATGCTAAATGGCAAGAGAGGAAGACAGACTGCGCTGCAGGAGTGTCACACCCCTGGAGATGTTCTCTTTGCTGAGTGGGATACGTACGTGCCCATGTTACGTTTGGCATTTATCCATAAATTTAGTTGGCTGTGTGTCCTTCCTTAGGAACTGTGTCACATCAATAAACGAGAGAGCAACCTGTGCCCCTGACAAAACCTGATGGGCCCCATACGCTACACCACTAAGGACATTCTTTGTCAACATTCCCAGTGCCGCGACAGGCGCTTTCAGTATTTTGTGCACACGATGCAGTCATTAGCATTGTCAACAATTGACGATGCAGAGGAAAGGACTGTCGACTGTTTGGTAGTTAAGAACATTCATAATCAAAGTGTCCGTGTAGTATTCCCGTGCGGGAAACTGACAAGTGTGTGTACATATTGTGTGCTCTCTCTCTCTGTCTCTCTCTGTCTGTCTCTCTCTGTCTGTCTGTCTGTCTGTCTGTTCTCTCTCTCTCTCTCTCTGTCTCTCTCTGTCTGTCTGTCTGTCTCTCTCTCTTTGTCTCTGTCTCTCTGTCTCTGTCCACACACTCTCTCTCTCCCTCTCTCTCTCTCTCTCTCTCGCACACACACACACACACACACACACACACACACACACACACACACACACACACACACACACACACACGGGCATGCACCTGCTTACCCTACAAGCAGTACAGATCTTCCCAAGATTACCACTTTAGCGGCGAAGAGCTTTTAAGTACGACGGCTGTGAAAGAGGATGACCCAGGAAACGGACTTGACCGCACCGTGCAATTGATAGCCCACCTTTGCGCTCCGAGCTACCACTTGGATAGTATAGTACAAGGGACCACAGACTTTGCCTTCAGGGTGAGCACATCTTCACAAGAAGACGTGCAGAGGGGAAGAGATTTGTGATAGTAAGATAAACACCGCCGGTCCTGTGATCGCAAACACCTTGTCCCGAGTTAGCCAGGTGTAGCCAGATGTTATCAGCGTTACCGTCAACAGATCAGACCCAACATGTAAACAGGGACAGGACCATCTGTGTCAGGGGGAGATATAATACTGTGGGAGGGATGGCATTCGTGGTGACTGATAAATGTTGTCACACACTTACCAGAGGACTTAGCTGCTGGCGAGGTTGGTTGCTGTGGAGAAGAAAGGGGACATACGCATACAAAGAAGGCAGGTATGGAATGGGTTGTGTGGTCGTCAGTGGCGATAAAAAGAAGACTTGGGACTCATGAAGAAGGCAGGTATCGACTTGGTTACGTGGTAGTCATTGATACCGATAATACCCAGAGCCTTTTCTTATCTAGTGGTCTTGCAGTTATAATCCTAAAATTGCGTAAGCCAGTAACTGAAATAGTGATACCCTGCGTTATGTGTTCTTGTTTGATGATTGTGTTAGTAACAGTAGTGTACAGGTAGTAAAACTATTTAACTCCCATATGGTTGATATTCATATTTGGCCAGGCCACACCATACCAGATTTTCAACGGTTTGACGAATCTGTTTGGATCTTTCACTCTTTATTTTCAAAATAATGGACAGTTCGTCCCCACCTTTCCCCAAAGATTGATATCGGTGAAAATGAAAGAAAAACAAAACAAAACAATAAGGAAAACAGTGAGATCTAGCTGAAGTGATAGGGAAAAAATCAGTGACATCTTGTTTTTCTCCTTCTCTTCATAATCATCTTGATAAAACTGAAGTCGGTCGCATCAAAGGAACGCCAAAAAGGAAGCACAGGAAAGGAGGCCCCCAAGCCAAGTACTTCGTCGGAAAACTAATGTAAAGTTCGCTTTACTTTCAATACAAGAAGAGAAATACAGATGGGCTTGATCAGCGCACGGCCTTTTTCCTTCCTAGACCTTTGAAAATGAGGAAGCAGAGGATGGCGATGAGGCTTGAAGAGGAAAGAGAAGAGGAAGATGATGAGGGAGAGAGCTGGCAGAGTGGAGGCAACAGATACAGAAACAGGGAGGGAGGAGGGAGGAGAGAGAGAGAGAGAGAGAGAGAGAGAGAGAGAGAGAGAGAGAGAGAGATGTTCAGTAAACAGTTTCCGTCGCACCCAAGACTGAAAGCACAATGGAGGCATAGAGCGTCCCTGAATTATTGAAGGAGACTGTTTCGTACAGGCACTAAACTTGCCGGGATGCAAGCAGAGTGTTAGCTTACCAGGGTGGTGGTAGCACGTGAAACTGAAACATAACGCGCCAGAAATGAACCCAAGTCAGGTCGGACCATGACAATTTTGATATCCGCTAGGTTGTTGTCCTATCTGTCTTGATTTCGTGGCTGTAGACATGATTTGATGATTAACGTGCACCAGACAATGTGCACTTACCGCAAAATAGCATCACGATAAATGTCTGTGGCCCACCTGAAACGCGTTCCCTTGCGTAAACGGGAAATTCGGCTACAGCACCGCAAAATATTTACTTAGCCCATTGACTCCTGCACCCTGTTCACCAGTTCACCAGCATCCTGCATTGTCAACCTTACTAGCAAAACAAAATCTTAAACCTTTGACTTCCTTACCCTGATAGTGTGAAAGAGTCAAAGGGTTAAGTTTTTGCAGCTGGCGAACATTGTGCGGGAGTCCTAGAGTCAAAAGTTGAATACATTACACATTGAACAGTGATATATTGATTAATTTTCTTGAATTTTCCGTACTTTTTTTTTTGTCTAAGAGGATATCAGAATTCCAAAATAACGAAGAGTCGTATGTATTCAAAATCTTTAACAATTGTTTCTGATAATGTTGTCGAGGTCAGTCACTTAGGCAGTGGCTGTACGAACTGTTTCTGTTTAGCTGTAGAGCAGAAGGCATGTAAGTGCATTGATACTCGCCACTTGACAGGGTCGTTTTGGGTGTATGAAAATATTGTGCCAAAGCACATTTCATGTAAGTGGGCCTGTGTAATCTGTGCCCCTTATGAAGCATTAGGGCCTCCACTGCCATCCTCCGTCTTCGCTCTTGGGTCATTGTTGGTAGTAGTCCTACAGCTCATGATCTGAACGATTAAGCTTTGCAGCAGACTGCGTCTCTGGAGCTTTTTATAT
>CM060312.1:27789834-27794834 GCA_030674185.1 Monoplex corrugatus | reverse complement strand
CTCTCTCTCTCTTTCTCTCTCTTGTTTGTCTCTCTCTGTGTCTTTCTCTCTCTGTCTTTCTCTCTCACTCTCCCTCCCCCCCTCTCTCTCTCTGTCTATGTTTCTCTCTCTCTCTGCTCTCTGTTCTGTCGTCTGTCTCTGTCTGCTGTCCTGTCTGTCTGTCTGTTCTGTCTCTCTCTCTCTCTCTCTCTCTCTCTCGCTCTCTCTCTCTCTCTGCCTCTCTCGTATCCGTCGTCGTCTTTTGTTGCTGGGCTTCCCGTTAGAAACTCGGTGGGTGGTGGGGAAAGAAAAAAAAAAAAGAAAAATCGTGGCAAGTCTTGTAATATGATCATCGTATCAGTTGCCCGGCCTGCTTGCCGTGCTACCGTTTGAATGGAGCTGCTTCTCTCTATCGTCTGCCTCGCTTTCTTTTAGTTGTTTTTCCCTTTCACTGTCCGTGTTTTCTTTTCCATGCCTGCGTTGTCCTGACAAGGCGGAGACTGCGATTAGGGAGAGAGGGAGGGTGAAAGGTAGGGAGAGAGGGGAGGGGAAGGGTGTATAATATATTAAAACTTGTAGTAAGGGCCCAACACTCTAATCATTCAGACCGCCGTTAGGCTGTCTTCGTGTGCGCGTATCGTGTGTGTGTGTGTGTGTGTGTGAGAGAGTGGAGGAGAGAGAAGGAGAGAAATGTAGTAATGAAAAACAAGAATCCCCCCCCCCTCCCCCCTAATTTGAATGGGTCACCAAGCACCAGTTTCATGAAGTTACTTCGAACGAATGAATAGTTGTAAGTCGTATCGGCCAAACTCCTAATTAGATAAAACCAAAACTGAATGTTCAAATAATTACATAAAACATCGGCCATATTGGGCCATTCTTCCAATTTATCATCAGGGGTTTCAAGAACAAACCTGAATACAAATGGAAACATAACTTCGGTCACCAATGACATGTTAAAAACTATCGTAAGTTACCTGAAATTGCTTCTGCATGTCACATTTCCTGACAGCCAGAAATCATTATTAATATATATACACAATTATCAATCCTAAAATGAATAGCTTCTCCATATCACATTTTTTAGAGCCTAAAATGCAGTTAACACATGTACTAAATTATCAATCGTATAGGAAGTATGTCAGACTTAAAAGAACTCATACAGGTGAGTGGACCAGCAAGATAGAGAGAAAATAATAGGAAGAGGTGACAGAAAGCATTGGAGCAAGGCAGAAATGAAGAGAGTGACAGAAAAGAGGAAGTTTCTAGCACAGGATTTCCAGAATGTGGGGAATACTATTCATACTGAAAGAGCCCCTGGCATCCACACGGACAGAGCGTAAAAACGTGAACCGTCATCGTCTTCTCCGAGTATGCTCATTTCACCCAGCAAGCGCTAAATCACCCTAAATCACTGTTCTGGGTGCAGGTGGAATTCTGGACTGGGTCGAAACTGTGCACTGGTGGTCAGTTGTAATGAGTTTTTAGGTCGGTGCATGGTTCCGTGGCTAGGGGAGGGAGGCAAGTCGGTTTGTTTGGTGCCTAGTTTTTGTGGTCTTGCTGTTTGCTTGTTCAGGACAGCAACTGTGTGAGGAATGTGGTGGTAAGATGAAGGAGAGTTTGTTGTTGCTGTTGGATTTTCTTTTTTGTTTTCGTTTTTGCTTTTTTTTTCTTGTTGTTGTTGTTGTCGTCTCATCCCCTGCATCTTTTTAGTGGTATCGATCCCACACTGCTCGGTCGGGTTCTTAACACACCACCAGCCCCCCAAGTTCGTTCAGTGGAAATCCATGCGCCAGGATGCCCATGGGAGACAGCAGTGTCAACCCGCTGTAGAGCTACCCACCAGAGGAGACTGCGCAGCTGCCGAGTTGCTTCGGTTAAGATCGACAATGCCTCGACAGCGTGCTTTGGACACTGCTTACTTTACAACCCACCCCCCCCCCCCTTTACAAAGGATAGTAATCGCTCATATCAAGTGAGACTCCTTCCCCCTCCTATTAAGGAGATCAACGCCTCGACCATCCAACGACAGCCCTCTTGAACTATATCATCATCATCGTCGTCGTCGTCGTCATCATAATCATTATCATCATCATCATCATCATCATTATGTGCCGTGCCGCGTGGCGTTGACGATCATGTCCCTCCATACAAATCTATCCCTTTGTCCCTGCAAGTACATCTCCCACTCTCTCTGTCTTCATCCACAGCGCAAGTCCGTCGCACGTTTTCCTTTCTGGATCTACCTGGTGCTCTTTTTTTTCCCTCCAGCTTTCCTGTTGTGACTGGGTGCTCTAATCTCTCTTGCCTCATAAAATGTCCTATAAATGTTGCTTGTCTTTTCCTAATCGTCTTCGTTAATATCCTTCTTGTGTGTCTGCCTCCTTCAAGACTGTCTCGTTTGTTTTTCTGTGCTATCCATGGAAATTCTTCTTAGAAACCACATTTTAGCTGCCTCAATCTTGTTCCGATTTTGCGTGTTGACTGTCCAACACGCTTCACATCCGTACGGACTCCAGAAACCCCCAACTGGGGTTTCCCTCAAGGCACAGGCTTTCTTCTGAAGCTGCTGCTGCTGTTATCGTTGGTCGTCTTCTTCCTTTACAGCCTCTCTTGTCTTTTTTGCATTCTTGTTCTTCCTCTTAGAATTCCTCATCGTCCTCTTCTTCCTCCTCTTCCTCCTTTTAATCTTCTTTGCCGTCTTGATCTTTACGCGGCCATCATCTCCCGATAAATGTGGTTCTGCAGAAATCGCCATGGCGTTACCGACTCCAGCTTCTAGGGGCGTGGTGTGGTGTGTGTGTATGTGTGTGTGTCGTGGTACGTGCGTGCGTGCGTGTGTGTGTGTGTGTGTGTGTGTGTGTGGCGCGCAACCGTGCGTACATGTATGTTGTGTGTGTGTTTAATTCCATGTCTGTGTGTGAAATTTGTATATTTCATGTGTGTGTGAGCGCAGTGTGGTGCGCGGGCATGCGTGTGAATGTACGTGAGAGAGAGAGAGAGAGATTGGAGAGGAGAGAGAGAGAGGTAATGAACTTTCGTAACCCCAGAACCAAACGGTCCAAACCACTCGAGAACACGCGCAAGGAGGTGTGAGAGTCTGTGGCATGGTGGTATTTTTCTCAAAAGTGCCAAATTCATCTTCAGAAGTGAATGTGTGTGTGTGTGTTGTGTGTGTGTGTGTGTGTGTGTGTGTGTGTGTGTGTGTGTGTTGTGTGTGTGGTGTGTGTGTGTGTGTGTGTGGTGTGTGTGTGTGTGTGTGGTGTGTGTGGTGTGTGTGTGTGGTGTGTGTGTGTTGTGTGTGTGTGTGTGTGGTGTGTGTGTGTGTGTGTGTGAAGAGAGAGGTAAGGGCCTGGAAAGCTGAGGGTCTGTCAATGTGTTTCTTTCCCCTGAAGTACTTCGTACTGAGCCATCCAGTTTTACGACTGATAATGATGAACGTATCTCGTTCACAACCTCATGAGTAGAACTTCGGACTGAAACACCGCTTGGGGGAAGGAAGGAGTGGAAGGAAAGGAGGAGGAGAGAAGAAAAAGAAGAAAGGAGAGAGAGAGAGAGAGAGAGAGAGAGAGAGAGAGAGAGAGAGAGAGAGAGTGAGTGAGTTTGGCATTATCAGGCGCGCTTATAGTTGTCAGCCTCACGACAGCATCATCAGTCAGTGTCAAAATCATCAGCGTCGCAGCAAACGTATACATATACATAAACGTATACATACACATATACATACAAACATACACATACACATAAACGTATACATAAACATACACATACACATATACGTATACATATACATAAACGTATACATACACATCTACATACAAACATACACATACACATAAACGTATACATAAACATACACATATACATAAACGTATACAAACACATGTACGTAAACATACACATATATACATAAACGTATATATATACATAAATGTATACATACACATATACATACAAACATACACATACACATAAACGTATACATAAACATACACATATACATAAACGTATACATATACATAAACGTATACATAAACATACACATACACATAAACGTATACATATACATAAACGTATACAAACACATGTACGTAAACATACACATATACATAAACGTATACATATACATAAATGTATACATACACATATACATACAAACATAAACATACACATATACATAAACGTATACATAAACATACACATATACATAAACGTATACATGTACATAAACGTATACAAACACATGTACGTAAACGTATACGTATATACATAATATCTGTCACTGTCACTGTGTACATACACGCCACAGTACTGTGCCCTTCACATACGGACGCATTCAGACACCGGCACGCACATGCACACGCACACAGACGCACTTCCACACGACACGCGCACACACACGCTCTCGCACTTCATCTTGAACACACACACACACACACACACCACACACACACACACACACACACACATACATACACACACACACACACACACACATACACACACACACATACACGTATACAGAGAGAGAAAGAGAGAGAGAGACAGAGAAAGAGAGAGAGAAAATACACGTGCACTCACACAGACGCATCGTTTTCTGCTCAACCGTGCGCGTATGAATGGCATGCAGTCAGACTGGAAGCCTGGAGCTCTGCGCCAACTGCACCATCTAAACAAAGAAAGTAGTACCTACAGAAGAACTCTTCTCGTTGACTTCAGTCTGAAGTCGCCGCCGAGTTTGTACCAGAGGGATTCATCGCACTCGGACAAGTCCATAAGCGTTCCATCCAAATCTGCCAGCAGTTATCCAGGCGACTTTGTCAGCTGGTACAAAACCCTGTGCGCTGGCAAGGTCTTGAAATGGGGAGGAATAGAGAACCTTTGCAGTTTGAAACACTAACATCACTAGAATGTCATCATCTTGTGCCCTGCCTCATGGCGTTGGCGATCATGACTCTCCATTCGAATCTGTCTTTTGTCGCTGCATGTACATCTCCCAGCGTCTCTGTCTTCATCCACTC
>CM060312.1:27737334-27779834 GCA_030674185.1 Monoplex corrugatus | reverse complement strand
AATCCTGGTCTTGTTTTGTTACAGTAGATACGCGTTCTGACCCAGTTATGACTTTTTCTGATTCCTGTTGCTGCTGCTATTGTCCCAGGTTTTGTGAGTTTGTTTGTTGTCTTTCGTGTTACGTTTAATAAAGGCTTTTTGGCTTAAAAATTTGCGCCTGATTTGTTTCGTGAAGTACATGTAGACAGATGCATACGCGTTCTGGTTCTGTTTTCGTGTGTTTCTGGTTTTCTTCTCCGTTTCCTTCGTCGTCTGCGTGGCCACATCCGGCGATGAATGTGGTTCAGTTTTTGATTGATTGATTGATTGATTGATTGATTTTTGTCTGGTTTCTGCCGGTTTCCACGGGACTTAGTGGTCACTAGTAAGTCGTAGTTGGTCATAACTCATGTTGCTCATGGGATAGAGGCATGGCAACATTGCTGCCATATGTTCAGTTGTCTGGCCATAGTCATTCTGACGTTGTTGTGCTCTTTATGTCAGGTCCATGTGTGCACTTGACAGTGGCCACAAACCAGCTCGACGTTCTTAGCATGATTCCAGTTCAGTGTGGGTTTTGTTCAAGTGAGATTCATCGCACTCCAACACTTCCATATGCGCTGCATCCAGCAGGTAGACTCTTAGAGCCTGCGCAAAAAGCTTACGCGTTGGTCAGGTCTTGAATTCGCAGAGAAGGTGTGTTGGAAGGGATGTGGGGCGGGTGAGAGAAATTTACTCGTCACACAAGAAAAACAAGATTGGGAAGACTGTGGGTTCGATTATGTCAGAACCAAATTTGAGGCGGAGAGAGTGAAATGACCGTTATTTTTGAGAAACCAGAAAGGGGAAGGGGTAGATAATGTGACGGGGCATCGGGTTCGTATTTACCACGAGACTGAAATTAGCGAAAACAGTGGAGAGAGAGAGAGAGAGAGTGAAGACCTTCATTTCAGAACTGGAGAGTGTTAGGAAGGGGTGGGGATGGGGGTGGGGGAGTAGGTGAGAGGACGGGGAAAGGTGTTCGGATCTACCTTCAGACCGTAATTAGTGAAGAGATTGGAGCCTCTAGAACGAGTGACCGTTCTTGGAGAACCAGACTGGAAGAGAAAGAAGGGGGGGGGGGATGAGGGAAGGAGAAGAGTTTGCCAGGGGTCCCCCAGCCCTCCCCCCAAACAATTACTGTTGCAAATGTGCAGGCAACAAGAGGCGAGCGTGGCCAAATCGTGTGGCACATCTAGTTTAGATCTAGGTCTGCACGGCGCCAGCCGACCTTCCATGCTATTAGCCACCCGTAATTGCTCGCTTAACTCCTCCTTAACTGACCTCAGGGGGGGGGGGGGGGGGGGAGGGGGGGGATGAGGACGGGGTGTAGGAAGATAAGGGTGGAGTTGGAGCTTAGACGAAGGGGATCCTTGTGGTGGTGATGGTGGTGGTGGTGTGTTGTGTGTGTGCGTGTGTGTGTGTGTGTGTGTGTGTGTGTGTGGTGTGTGTGTGTGTGTGTGTGTGTGTGTAGTGTTGTTTTGTTTGATTCGGGACTTCTTTAATTGTGTACAAAAAGAAATCACAAAGGGGATGATTATGGACCAGTACAGAAGTTGTGCTGTGTGTATGAGAAAAAGAGAGGGGGGGAGGGAGGGAGAGAGAGGGGGAGGGGGAGAGAGAGGTTTAAAAAAGGATGGTAACAAAGGCAGAATTGCAGCGATTGGTACAAAGTATAATATATATGCATACATACATATAAATATATATACATGTATGTCTTGATAACCTATGTTCCCATTCACTCTTTTGTTTCAGCCTCGTTTTCTGGTACTCTTTGTATTTGTTCTCCTCTTGCAATGTAAAACACAGGACCTTGTTATACACAATATTATACTAAAGCACAGACTATCTGTCAATTAGAATGACAAGGTATGTGGACAGGTTAAGTAGAATCTAGACACAGGTATGTGTACAAGGAGAGAATGATAGCCACGGGTGTCTATAAATTATTTTTCCCTTTTTTTTTTTTTTTTCGTTTTTTTTTTCTCCTGTCTTTTCTTTCACCCCCCCCTCCCTCCCTTGCAATGCAGCTTTATGTATTAGATATTCTTGACTGGCGGAAGCGGACAAGCGGAAGAATGATGGCCATTCTTGCATTGTAATGTGTATTCTATGTCGGCGCTAATGTGCTTTCTGGAGAGTCATTGTTTTGTTTTGGTAGCGGTTTTGGGAACAATATATGTAATGTGGGTTACTTTGGAAACAAGATATGTATATTACGTGCTGGTACAACAGAAAAGAAAAAAAACAAAACACAACAGCGTGTGGCTGGGGAATAGATAATCATGTTTACGTAAGAGTACACGTGAACGCATTATACATACATACATACATACATACACAACACATACATTATATAACATACATACATACATACATACATACATACATACATACAACATACATATATATATATATTATATAATATGTTCCTTCGCGCTTAGGCATCAAACGGTAATGCAGAGACACGTATAAATCGTGATGAATTATTATCATTAATATTGTTTCTGTGTATTATATACATCTCTTATTTTATTATCTCTCTCCCTTGTGAAGAGATAATACCACACTTAAGCGTCACAACGAGTTAAGATAGTGCCGTTCTAAGGCATCACAACGAGTTAAGTTCCTTATGATTATGCAGTTCCTAAACGTTATGGAAACAAAAAACAACGTTGGGACATAATGGCTACCTGGCTGAACCTGTCTCTCAGTGACAAAAAAGCTACTTACTGCGTAGCTTTCATCGGCGATCCGGCCGACTTTCTTCAGCGCTACTGCTGGGTTGAGAACTGGCTTCAGTGCGCACCGCCGTTGGGACACTTTCAGCATCGACATAGAATATATTGTATCAGTATTACTATGCAAGAATGGCTGTCAGTTTTTCCGTGTCACCGTGAAATATTGAGTCAAAGATTTCTTGTACAGCACCCATCTACAAAACCCTGGAGCGCCTCACAAACGCTTAAGTGACAAAGGCAGACATGTGTTAACCCTTTGACTCCCGGACCTGTCCACCAGCACCCTGCATTGCCAACCATGCTAGCAAAGCAAAAACTTAACCCTTTGATTCCCTCACCCTATCCACCAGCTTCCTTGCAGGAAGCTGGTGGATAGGGTGAGGGAATCAAAGGGTTAAGTTTTTGCAGTTAGTGGATAGGGTGCGGGAGTCAAAGGGTTAAACGAATGTACTTATGTCATCCCCCATATCACTATGATGAAAATATACTAAGACATGCAGCATTAACCCTTTGACAACCCGGCACCCTATCCACCAACTGCAAAATCTGAACTCTTTGACTCCTTCATCTAATCCAACAGCTTCCTGCTTGAAGCTGGTGGATAGGGTGAGGGAGTCAAAGAATTAAATTTTTTGCTTTGCCAGCAGGACGCTGGTGGACAGGATGCGGGAGTCAAAGGGTTAAAGAAACAATTAAAATTTTGGTTTTGTTTGCTTGTTTGTTTTTAAAACCGTTGTCATTTATTTTTGTTTGTTTGTTTTTATAAACATTGTCGTTTCTTCGCCGATTGACGTGTGGAAGTATTTATTTTACTATAATTTATTTGTTTTGTTTCTGTAACATCGTATGTCTTTTACCTCGTCTGGTGTGTCACAGTGGTAAAGATTGATACGTATTTGCTTTACGTCCGTCTCCCTCTGGCGCTCGTGCTTTTGTACAGCACTTCGGGCTCTTGTGAGATGAGGCGCTGAACAACTGGTCATTATTATTGTTGTTATGTGCATTTCGAGAGAAGAAAGCGGATAAGGGAGGAGAGCAAAAGAGGAGAAAGAATATGTACGCGCGTGTATGTGGGTGCAAGCGCGTGTGTGTATGTGCTCTTTGGCTCACTGCTTTGAGCGGACAGGCGAAAAACTGACAGCCATTCTTTCATAGTAATATAATATGTGTATTCTGTGTCGATGTTGAAAGTGTCCGAACGTTGTTTTTGTTTCTGAGACGTTCAGAAACTGCACAATTACAAGGAACTTGGCTCGTTGTGACTTTAAGAGTAGCCTTATCTTCCCTCAAGAGATAGGGAATAAATGGAATATAAATGAATTAGTGATAATAATGATGATAATAATAGTAATAATAATAATAATGATAATAATAATAATAGTAATAGTTAATAATGATTACATAATAATAATAATAATGATAATAATAATAATATCAACAACAACAAGAAGAAAAAATGATGTCGTTGTCGTCGTCGTCATCATCATCATCATCATTATCATCATCATCATTAGTAGTAGTAGTAGTATCATCATCATCATTATTATTATTGGTAGAAGTAGTAATAATAGTACTAGTATCTTCATCATCATCAGAAATCTCAGCGGCAGCTGCGTGATAAACTTATGGACTAAAAAAACATCGACTGCTTTGTTGCTTAATGTGACGGCTTTTTCGTTGTAGTCTATATGATGCATGAAAGGAGGAGGGCGTGTGCATGCTCACATATGCGTGCACCTGGGTGTGTCATGTGTTTTGGGGGTGATTCTGCTCTTAATACACACGCACACACAGACACACAGACACACACACACCGTCTAATATCACTTACAGTGAAAAGACGTTAAATCAAAGAACGAACGAACACACACACACACACACACACATACACACACACACACACACACACACACACACACACACACACACACACACACACACACACACACACACACACACACACACACACACACACACACACAACACACACACACACCTTTGTTCTTTGTAGCTTTTTCCCTCCCTTTGTCCGACCCATTCATACATGGACAGACGGGCGTTTCCCCTTCCTTCACAGCCCAAGTCATTCACATCTATTTGGCGGACAGATTTCATTGACTTCACTGACTTCCCTTCCGTGTTCTTTTTGCCCCCCAGCTCAACACTTCGGTATATCCTCTTGCCCCCTGCCCTGTCCTTGGCATCCTTCTTTCCAGCCCTCCTCTTCCCCCTTCTCTCTCTCTCTCTCTCTCTCTCTCTCTCTGTCTCTGTCTTTCTCTCTCTTCTGTCTCTCTCTCTCTCTCTCTCTCTCTCTCTCTCTCATCTCTCCCTCATCTCACACACATACATCACATACATCTTTCCTTTCTCCCTTTCTCTCTCGTTCGTTCTCACCTCTGTCTCTCTCTGTTTGTTCTGTCTCTCTGTCTCTGTCTCTGTCTCTGTCTCTCTCTCTCTCTCAGTCGCACGTGACATGTTCGTCTTTCTCATGCCTCTCATACAGACGCACGCTTTCTTGCATACACACACGCGTGCGGGCGAGCATACTCTCTATATATCTATATAATCTAAGCTACCTATCTACCTATCTATACTATCTATCTACCTGTCTATCTATCTATCTATCTATCTATCTGTCTATCTATCTATCTATCTGTCTATCTATCTGTCTATCTATCTATCTATCTATCTATCTATCTATCTGTCTGTCTATCTATCTACCCCTCCCCCTCTCTTTCTGTCTTTCTTTTTCTCATCTACACGTGACTCAGACATCTCACACACATGCACACATGCACGCGCGCGCGCCCGCGCCCGCGCCCGCGCCCGCTGAAACACATGCAAACAAACACGCACACACACAGAGAGTATGTATGACAGTCATTTTCTGTCAAGAGGAGACATCTTTATGACAAGGCGCGAAGGGAAGTGAGGAGTTGACAGACCCTCCGTCTATACCCCCCCCCCCCCCCCCCCCCCCCCCCACGGATCAGGCCACAGTATGAAGTCCATGTTATGGCGCTACTGAAGTCACGTTGCTGGCCCACACGGCACTCCACAACCTCCCTACCTGTTGCCATTCCCATTCCCAGGGTTACCTTACCAGAATGCCCTATCTGGACTTCTGTGCTTACACTTTTCATGATACTCCCGTTCTGGCAGATAACCTCGGGGTTGGTATGTATACCGCTGTTGTCATTGTTGTGAAATTTTAGAAAATAAGTTTGCTATAATAACTTCTAGTACAACCGCCGTCGCCACCACCACCACTACTACTACTGTTATGTTGTTGGTAGGGTTGACATGTTTTTTGCTTTCCGTGCGTCTGCCTTTATCTGTCATGCTTTTGTAATTTATTTGATCGTTTAACCACACGGAAGTCGATATTTTTTTACAATACATTTTTATGACTTCTTTGACTTTGCATGTGATATGATTCAGCTAGTTTCATAACAGCGTTAGTTGACGTGCCTCCCCCCCGCCCCTACTCCCGTTTGTTTTTAATGCTTCATTTGCTTTCTTTTTTCTTTCTCTCTTCTCTCTCTCTCTCTTCTCTTCTTCTCTCTCGTCTCATCTTCTGCTTATGATTCTGTTGTAAGTATGGTTTGTTTTTGTTTTTAATGCTATTTTGATTGTTACTGTTTTGATTACAAATGCGTGTGTATGTTATTGCAACTACTACTATTATTCTTATGTTGTTGTTATTGTTGTTTTTCATTTTAGAGATTGGTATTATTTGCTTTACATGTTTCTGTCTTCGTCTCTCATGCTTTTGTGAATCGTTTGACCAGCTGACATATTGCTGTCGATGTTTTGTTATGATTTATTTATATTGAATTTTTTTTTACACTATTTGCGTTACGGTGTATCTGTGGTTTAATATCCTTGTATCTTGTGTGTGTATATATATGTATGTATGTATATATATATATATATATATATAATTATATATATATATATATATATATATATATATATATATATATATATATATATATATATATGCTGATATTATGTGAGTAGAGAAGCAAGTTATACTAGCTGTAAGACAGGTCTAGTGGGACCTAGTGCTTCTGTCCATGAGTAATGAAATGTTTTCATCTGTGAAGTTTAGAGTTCAGAGATTTGTTCAGGAGAGCTTCATCGCACATGGATAATCCCCCCTCCCGCCGACCTGCTTGCATTAAAAATAACGTTTAGTTTAAGAGTTCAGCGTTGTTGTTTTTTAAGAGGGATTCTTCGAGCAGTTGCATATGCGCTTCACCCAATCTGCCATCATCTGTCGGACTTCTTGATCCCGCTCAAAACCCTATGCACTGATAAGATCTTTATGTGGATGGGTGAAGAAAAAAAAAAAAAGGGGGGGGGGGGGCAATACCTCGAAAAGACCAGAATGATTGGAGTGTTAAAATGGACAGCGAACAGGCCAGTTTTTATGTTACGGGCCGGGGATTGAACTCATGACACCTGATGTGGCGTCTACGGTTCTATTTTTTCCTTTTGACTCCCGCATACTATCCACCGACTGCAAAAACTTAACTTTTGACTCCTGCACCATATCCACCAGCTTCCTGAGGGAAGCTAGTGGATAGGGTGAGGAAGTCAAAGGGTTAAGTTTTTGCTTTGCTGGTATGGTTGACAATGCAGGATGCCGGTGGACAGGATGCAGGAGTCAAAGGGTTTTAAAAAAAAGCCAGCCAGCAAGCTTTGTTTGGTCATTTTGATCTTTGGCACGCATGAGGATTTAATCCGCGATCCCTGCGACATCAGCTTGGCTGTCCAACTGAGCTAAGAGCAAGGGGGATGGGGGGGGGGGGTGCATTACCGGTTTCAGTCATTGACAGAAACCACCAACCATCACCACCACCGCAGCGGTGATGGGTCGCACCTCTCGCATGGGAGGATTTGAAATTTTATCGTTTAGAAGACAGATAAAATCAAAATAGAAAGTGGTCAGGATTTGAGAAAAAGGAACTGCGCAAATGGAAAACTGATCTTGACATATTTACAACTTCCCTGTGATTTACTCACACGTTTCACGTAAATGCTTTGGATAAAAGTGATATTACTGAGCATTGTCAGCCTGTGTTGTGGATGTTGGGCCTGTCGAATGCTTGGAATACGAAGTGGACAGTGTGTAAAGCAACCGTGCAGTATACCCATTTTGGCTGCACAAGCCCAGTTGAAAGACAAGGCGGTTCTAGTGACGGTGAAGTGTCTCCCACCACTACTACATCCATTGTATGCTCCGCTTCCACAAAGGTATGGATGGATAGGTAAGATACACCGTATGTCTCTGGTTTACACGACCAAAATTCGTTCACACGACTAGAATGCCTGACAGCCACTGGTGGATAAGTGCAGCGTCAGGTTACGTAAAGCTTCCTAGACCAGACTGTGTAAAGTCAATCCTGAACGCTGTCAGACCGATATTTGACCCTCATTTGGAATAATCTAAGTATACACAGCAATTTACCCCAGAACATCGTAACTGAAACGGTGTGATCATTATTTTCGGTCATTTTGAATCAAATATTTGCACTCTCTGTCTCTTGTCTCCTCTCTCTCTCTGTCTGTCTGTGTTTCGGTTTTCTCTTTCTCTTGTAGCTTAGAGACGGCCAATATTTGAATACGTGTACCGTTGGAAAGGAATTTAATTCATTGATATCACTTATTCATTGTCACCACATATATGTATGTTGCATTCAGCATTTTGTAATTGTGTATGATTCGAAACCCGGGCCCAGAGTTAGTCATAATGAATTTGTAATTACAGCAACGACAGTCTTCTTTGGTTGGCAACACATGGCAATCTGAATAATAATAATGACGATAATTCCATTTGTGTAGTGTAAACAATCTATGTCAAAGCATGCTTGAATGGGTGTTACCTGTTTGTAAGTAGAAAACAGGTAGAGGAAGGAGGAAAAAGTGAAACCGAAACAATGAAATGACTCTAAGCAAAATTTCTACAAATCTCTCTCTCTCTCTCTGTCTCTCTCAATCTGTCTCTCTCTCTCTGTCTGTCTGTCTCTCTCTCTCTGTCTCTCTCTCTCTCTCTCTCTCTCTCTCTCTCTCTCTCTCTCTCTCTCTCTCTCTCTCTCTCTCTCTCTCTCTTTGTTGGTAGTGATAATGCTGAAATTTACAGTTAGATGACCCAGTTCACAGAAGGTGGGAGTTAAATGGCTTGGTGGTGATGGTAGAGAGAGAGAGAGAGAGAGAGAGAGAGAGAGAGAGAGAGAGAGAGATTGGTGGGGGTGGGAAGGGATGAGGTAGATTTAACACTATAACGTATGAAAACGACCCCCTTGATAACGTATGTGGTGTCAGTAAGGTTTGTGTCAGTGGGTATGACAAGTTAACAGTTTAACACCGTGGTGTGTCAGGCTGGCGGCTACTTTAGGAGAGGACGGGGACGGACACGTGAGGTCGTGACGTCTTCGTGGTTTGACCCCGCCGCTACCTCATGCCTCCATCCCACCTCCACCACACCACCCACCACCCAGTCTCACCGCTCGCATCTTCGTTACGCTCCGTTTCAATCCTCTCCCCTCCACTGCAGTTGATAAGGCGCCAAGGCCACAGAAAACCCAAGCTTCATTGCTTAGCATTGTCCATTGTTTCTTAGTTAAAGATATTAAGTCAAAATTTTAGCGCTTAATTAAGATTACTTAGCATTGTCCACTATTTCTTGGTTAGAAATATTAAAGTGAGATATTTTAGCGCTTATTAAGACTTGTGTGACATAAGTACCCCGACGCTCAGTAGTACTACACGTAGTACTAGTTAGTGCTAGCAGTAATCGTCACTCGGATTCTTGGTGTTACCTAAGCCATTCCAGTGAGTTAATATTCCATACAACCTTGCTTGACCAAAACTTGAGAAGTTTCCTTCAAACCAAACGACTGACAGCGTTCAAGCTAACAGGAACAAGAAAAACACAAAATAGAATCAGAACGCGTATTTTAATGTAACAAAACAAGACTAACTTCCCTCCATTCCAACTAGTTCTTTAAATCAATAAAATAAAAGATTGTGCTTTTTCAATGGCTGGTACTGCCGTTGCCGATGTAGTCAAAAGGACCAAATTATTGGGCATTGCATATTCAGAGTTTAACCATTTGACTCCCACAGCCTGTCCACTAAATCCTGCATTGTCAGCCATCGTTAGATAAGCAAAAACTTAACTCTTTGACTCCTTCGCCTTATTCACAAGCTTCCTGCAGGCGAGAGAGTCAAAGAATGAAGTTCTTGCAGTTGGTGGATAGGGTGCGGGAGTGGGAGGGTTAATATTGCGTAAAGTTGGATCTTGTTGATCCTTCATGCGAAAGTTAACATCAGATTTGAAGTGTCATTTTACGGTCAGCATTTTCCCCTGTGGTCTGTAGATTACACTACACAATGCGAGTACCTCATTTTCCATTCCCGTGGAATGATTTGAAAGATGAAAGGCACCGTGATGTTGTTGCACAGCTAGTGCGCGTAATTGGTTGATGCTTGTGTCTTTGAGAACATGTACACACTTTCAGACAGTCAAGACATGGGGAACAAGGAAAATGCATTATCTCTGTAGAATTTGTTAATTCAGGAAAGCACCTTTTTCCCATTTCCAGCTGTGTGTGTGTGTGTGTGTGTGGTGCGTGCGTGCGTGCGTGCGTGCGTGTGTGTGTGTGTGTGTGTGTGTGTGTTTGTTTGTTTGTTTGGAACAGATACAAAGCAGTACAGTTCCGACTCTCCCCTCCAGTTCCCCGAAACGCCCCTCGCAACAACAGTAAAAATATCAAAAAGAAAGGAGCAGAGAAAACAGAAAGAGAAAACCAGAACCAAACAAAAAGAAAACGAAATTAAGTAACTAGATTGTAAAGCACGACGTGGAAACGCTCCAGTCTCAGCATGTTCAGCATTCCTTAAGCAAGAGCATCTCCGCCATCTGCCGGAGTGTGCAAGGAAAGCGTGTTTTTAGGTGGTGCTGAGGTATGAAAGAAGAAAGGGGTACGATTTGTGGAAGGCGGGGGTGGTGTGGGGGGGTGGGGTGGGGGGCGGAATAGGTAATCCCTTAATCATCGTGCGGCGGAGTGAGCAGCGGGGCACACTAAAGCTCATCAGACGTGCCGCCTTGTTGAGATGGATCTGCCCTGCAGCCACCAAACCGTAGCCAGCAAAACGAGGTGTAACCTGCCACAGCTGGTCCTCATGCCAGAATTGAACCCTTGGCATTATTGTGTAAGGTCTTTTGGGGAATCCTTGGCGTGTGTGTCAGTCTTCAGTCACACACGCGTACACACACACACACGCGCGCGCGCGCACACACACACACACGCACGCACGCACGCACGCCCGCACGCACGCACACACACACACACACACACACACACACACACACACACACACACACACACACACACACACGCAGCACGCACGCAGGCACACACACACACACACACACACACGCGTGCGCGCGCAACACACACACACACACGCACGCACGCACCACCACCACCACACACACACACACACACACACCACACACACGCACACACACGCAGCACACACACACACATCAAACACACTGCCCACACTGCACTGTTACTTGACTCGGACCCGAGCAGAGGTGGTCCAAATTGGCCTCATTTTGTTGAATGATCTGTCATGTTTCTAATTGCCCTGAACAGGAAATGGACCAGGGATACAGTTTCAACTGCCGTAAAGGTCAAACTATATGTTGCATATCGTTTTCTGCTACTCATTAATTGCTAATTGAATATATTGTCACATGATCGTTTTGTACATGTACTCACGCCAATATCCTGTTTGCAGTCTTCAGGATGACTACGCGTAGAGCATAAAACTCTTTTGTCTGTTTATGTGAAGAAAGGGTTATTCGCCAAACACCGGAAATATTTTGAGTACCCGAAAAGTGCCTGGGACTGGTTGTAACGTGGGTGTCTGTGGTGGTTTGTTACCGTGCTCAAGCTGAGCTCATTATCCACCTGCATGATGAGAGGAGGAGGTGAAGGAGATGAGACGTTAAGTGATCTCATTAGCACCTGAGGCGTGAGGTATGCATCGTGCTGCCAACCACACCACATACCCATACACAAAAAGACACGATGGATGGGACAATAAAAGAAAGTGAAAGAAAGAGAAGACGACAGGAGTAAAACGTAAAATCTCACACTAGTGAGTGAACAGTTGATACCATTTAAAAGAAGAAGAAAAAAAAAAAGAAAAAAAAAAAGAAAGACCAGACAAAAGAGAGATTTAAATGTCATTACTTATGAAGCAGTTGGTGCAAATGTGTTTGGACATGACTGGCTTTAGGTAAAACAAATGACTGGCTTTAGGTAAAAAAAAGACTGGCTTTAGGTAAAACAAATGACTGGCTTTAGGTAAAACAAATGACTGGCTTTAGGTAAAACAAATGACTGGCTTTAGGTAAAACAACTGGCTTTAGGTAAAACAAATGACTGGCTTTAGGTAAAACAAATGACTGGCTTTAGGTAAAACAAATGACTGGCTTTAGGTAAAACAAATGGCTTTAGGTAAAACAAATGACTGGCTTTAGGTAAAACAAATGACTGGCTTTAGGTAAAACAAACTGGCTTTAGGTAAAACAACTGGCTTTAGGTAAAACAAATGACTGGCTTTAGGTAAAACAAATGACTGGCTTTAGGTAAAACAAATGACTGGCTTTAGGTAAAACAAATGGCTTTAGGTAAAACAAATGACTGGCTTTAGGTAAAACAAATGACTGGCTTTAGGTAAAACAGATGACTGGCTTAGGTATTTAAAACAAATGACTGGCTTTAGGTAAAACAACTGGCTTTAGGTAAAACAAGTGACTGGCTTTAGGTAAAACAAATGACTGGCTTTAGGTAAAACAACTGGCTTTAGGTAAAACAAATGACTGGCTTTAGGTAAAACAAATGACTGGCTTTAGGTAAAACAAATGACTGGCTTTAGGTAAAACATTGGATTGGATTTGAAGATCAGGTGTGTACGTTATTGTCTGTATTTGGCAGCAGCTGCCGTAAAGATCTACAGTATCACATACGCTGGTTTTTCAGCTTCAAGCAAAGCTGTAGTCTAATATCTCCTCCATTGCTGATGAATCGGATAGTGAATTTTCCCGTCGAAAAGTGTAAAACTGGATCGTGACAACATCTAGCTGTATGCTATTATTATTATGCTCAATCCAGGATTCAAGAACCGCTGGTATTTCTAGGTAAGTAATATACTTAACCTTAACTTAACCACAACTGAGGATACTCCGGCATTGTATTAGCTGGCGTTCCCGATGTCTAGACCGTGTTTAGCTCCCTTCCCCTGAGGTCCAGATTCGATAAAAACGAATTGGGACAACGAAATTGGTACTGTTTAGTGGTGGGGTACATGGAATGCAAACAATATTCGAAGGGCTCCCCCTCGCTTCCCTCTACCACCGCCACCCCCACCCCACCACCACCACCTTTTTTTTCTTTTTTTCTTTTTTTAAACTCCTTTTGTTTGGGAGGTAGCTGTGTTCGGGCTCCGGTACAGGGTAGGGGCGTTCCCAACAAGGGCAGAAAACCCCCATCGCAATTAGTCTGCGTCTCTTCCTCTTTACTTACCCCCAGCTAC
This sequence comes from Monoplex corrugatus, assembly GCA_030674185.1. Classification (NCBI taxonomy): domain Eukaryota; kingdom Metazoa; phylum Mollusca; class Gastropoda; order Littorinimorpha; family Ranellidae; genus Monoplex; species Monoplex corrugatus. The sequence continues at coordinate 27,766,452 of CM060312.1, read as the reverse complement.
CCCGTCCTTTACAATTCACTTGAAGTTTGTTGCTATGGAAATTTCAAGCACGTCTGGCTCTTTTGATCCTTACTGACATAAACTCAAGTTGGCGAAAAGAAAAGATACGAGCATCGACGTGGACTCTCTCTCTCTCTCTCTCTCTCTATCTCTCTGTCTCTGTCTCTCTTCTCTCTCTCTCTCTCTCCCTCTCTCTCTCTCTCTCTGTCTTCTCTTTCTCTTCTCTCTCTCTTTCTCTCACTCTCTCGCTCTCTTTCTCTCTTTCTCTCTCTCTCTCTGTGTCTCTTTATCTCTCACTCTCTCTTCTCTCACACTGTCTCTTTATCTCTCACTCACTCTCTCTCACTCACTCTCTCTGTCCCTCACTCACTCACTCTCACTCTCTCACTCTCATTCTCTCTCTCTCTCTCTCTCTCTCTCTCTCTCTCTTCTCTTTCTCTTCTCTCTCTCTTTCTCTCACTCTCTCGCTCTCTTTCTCTCTTTCTCTCTCTCATTCTCTCTCTCTCTCTCTCACTGTCTCTTTTATCTCTCACTCACTCTCTCACTCACTCTCTCTCTCTGTCCCTCACTCACTCACTCTCACTATCTCACTCTCTTCTCTCTCTCTCTCTCTCTCTCTCTCTCTCTCTCTCTCCTCTCTCTCTCTCTCTCTCTCTCTCTCTCTCTGGCTGTAGTTGGTTCTTTTCATAGAGCAATAGACCCAAGATCTGATATCTCGAGTTCAATCTCAAACCGCAGTATTAAAAACTGACCCGTTCGTTGCTCATCTTAATGTTTCCATCATTCTGGTGGTGCAAGCTTAATGGGATGCACAGGTTCCCCTTCCCCACTCCTAGTTTCGAGACTTTGCCAGCGCGTATGGTTTCGCTCAGGCTCAGGGAATCTGCCGGATGATTGCTGGCAGAATTGGGTGGAGCGCATATAGAATTGTCCCGAGTGCGAAGAGTTTCTCATGAACAAACTCCAAACACACACACGCACGCACACACACACGCGCACACACACACACACACACACACACACACACACACACACACACACACACACACACTGTCTCTCTCTCTCTCTATCTGTCTCTCTGGATATCCCCCGCCACCACATACACACACACGCACGCACGCACGCGCGCGGAGCGCGCGCACACGCACGCACACAACACACACACACACACTGATTTGACGTCAGAGCTTTTTAGTTTAATTCCGGCACACTATAGCCACACTCACCCCTCCACCCATCCATCCCTCATTCCTTTCTTTCTTCCCTCTCCCTCCCCCCCCCCCCCCCCCTACCTCCTTTTCGACCACTTCCGTTTTGACTGCTTTTCGAGACAGTGACGAAGGTTAAAAAAATTTAATTTTTTTAAAAAAAGAAAGAAAGAAGAAGAAAGAAAGAGTAAGTAGAGAGAGAGAGAAAACTCTTAGTAGACTCGAACGATAGCTGCTGACGTACCATCATTATTATAACTAACCGAACCTGGCCCTTGTAGAGCATCTCCCCACCAGAGAACAGTCAGACCTATTCAACACTGAAACCCGCGGAGGGGCCGCCACACGACTTGAACAGTTAACAAGAGTTTTAATGAAACTGAAATGGAAAGTCTAGCAGCCCCAGACGCAGGGCTGGCCTTATCAGATAGCCTAGCCTAGCCTAGCCTGGCCTAGCCTAGCCTAGCCTAGCCTGGCCTGGCCTGGCCTGGCCTGGCCTCGCGCGTTTAAAAGGAATTGAAGACTTGAAGAGGCTGAGACTATTAGAGTGAAAATGGTGGGTTTACGAATTTCGGAAGTGGGGGTGGGGAGGGGATGGGGGTGGGGGTTGGGGGCAGAGAGACAGAAGGGAATGAGTGAGGTGGATTAGAGGCAGACGTCCTGGCAATTGTAGTTTTAAGATTACTTTAAAAGAGAACTAAAGTCAAACACGTACACACACACACGTACTAACACACACACACACACACACACACCACACACACACACACACACACACACACACACGTACACACACACACACACGTACACACACACACACACACACACACACACACACACACACACACACACACACACACAATGGGGAATGGGTGATACAGACAGAAGCGGGCAATGGTGGCTAGCGGAGATGGAACAGAGACAGAAAGATTGGCCAATTCAGTTTCAATATAATTACATCAAAAAGAATAATAAATCCTGTCCAACTTCTTTTTTTAATTGAATCAAATCCATATACCAACTTTTTCCCGTGTGTTGTTTGAACATTAGAATAACATCTTTATTATAGAACAGTCACAGACATTTGTTTTTTTTTCAAATAAGGTTTTTGTTTTCTGCCTTAAATAGCTTATTATTGTGTTTAGTAGGAGCTGATGGAAGACAACTGATTAAGGGCTTTGAGATGATGGTTCGATTTCTCACTTTCACGACATTTTTGTTTCCTTTTGTTTTTGTTTTTGTTTTCAGTTTCCTATTATACAATAAATGTATCTTTGTTTCATTCTCATGGGTACACTCATCTCTCTCTCTCTCTCTCTTTCTCTCTCTCTTCTCTCTCTCTCTCTCTCTCTCTCTCTCTCTCTCATGCACCACTCGCTCTGTATCTGTCTCTCTCAGTGTCTACTTCACACACATACTCACTCATTCTCTCTCTATGTTTCCCTCGCACATGCACACACACCAACACATCCACTCTCTCTCTTTCTCTCCTGTCTCTCCTCCCTCCCTCCCTCCCTCCTTCTCTCTCTCTCTCTCTCTCGTGTTTCCCTCACACGTAGCACTCACTCTGTCTCTCTCTCTGTCCGCTTCACACACATGTACTCACCACAGACATCTTATACATCTTGTACTCACTCCTTCTCTGTCTCTGTTTCCTCGCACACACACACACACACACACACCCCCCAACACATTCTCTCTCTCTCTCTCTCTCTCTCTCTCTCTCTCGGTCTGTCTGTCTGTCTGTCTCTCTCCCTTGTCCCTTTCCCTGCACTTCCTTCCTCCCTCCCTCCCCCCCCCCTCTCTCTCTCTATCTCTCTCTTGTATTCCTTCTTTTCTTAGTTTGGGTTTTCTCGCTCGCTTCTGTGTCTTCTCCGTTCCCTTTCCCTTTCCCTGACTGTTTTTGTCCCAGGTCTCAGCCGCTCGTTCTGTTTGTTGAGAAGAATTCTGTAACAATAGTCTGGGGAAAGTAGGACGGCGAAAAAAGAAAAGAAAAGCGCTGTAGACTTTGCTTACACACCGCCCACTGCACTCCAGACTCCTCCATCCCATCCCATCCTATCCCACGTTTTTCTGTGCTTAACGCCTCCGTCTCTTTATTTCGTTTTTTTTTTTTTTTTTTTTTTTTGGTTTTGTTTTGTTTTTGTTTTCATATCTCTCTACGTTAACACACGCGCGCGCGCGCGCACACACACACACACACACACACAAACACTACACACACACATATACTACTACACACACACACACATACACTCACTACACACACACTACACACACACACATACGCGCGCGCGCGCGCGTGCGCACCAGTACCATCATCATCTCCACCATCACCCTACACACACACACACACCACACACACACACACACACACAACACACACACACCCTACACTACACACACACACACACACATACACTCATACACTACACACACACACACTACACTACACTACATACACACTACACACACACACACACACACACACACACACACACACACACACCAATACCATCATCATCACCACCATCACCACAACACACACACACTCACACATACGCGCACGAGTAGCATCATCATCTCACCATCACGCTACACAGACAACACATACACCACATACCACACTCACACATCACAACACACACACACACACACCAATACATCATCATCACACCATCACCACAACACACACACACTCACACATACGCGCACGAGTAGCATCATCATCATCACCATCACCGCTACACAGACAACACTACACCACATACACACACTCACACACATACACACACACACACACACACACACACACAACTACACTACACTACACTACACTACACTACACTACACTACACTACACTACACTACACACACACACACACACACACACACACACACACACACACACACACACACACACACACACACACACACACACCCCACACACAACACACACACCGTTCTGTCCCGTGTTGGTGTGTTGACGAGGGGGCAGGGCCCAGTCAACGATCAGGACCAGCGGCCCGGAATATTGACTCTGAATTTACAGCAGGAAATTGAATTTGGGGTGTGACTGCATTACCTCTCCTTCGTCTTCCCCCACCATCACCTTGCTTTGCTTATCTCCCTTCCTCCAGCTCCCTCACCCATCCACCTGAGTTGCTTCCTTCGTAGTGGTTGCTTTTTCTGTGTGTGTCTGTCTACGCGCGCGCTTAGTGTGTGTTGTTGGTGTGTTGTGTGTGTGTGTGTGTGTGTGTGTGTGTGTGTGTGTGTGTGTTCTTCTCTCTGTCTCTCCTCTCTTCCCTCTCTCTCTCTCTCTCTCTCTCTCTCTCTTCTCTCTCTCTTTGTGTGTCTGTCCTTCTGTCTTTGATTCTGTCTCTCTCTGCCTCTGTCTCTCTGTCTCTGTCTGTCTGTCTCTCTCTCTCTCTCTCTCTCTCTCTCTCTCTCTCTTTTCTCTCTCTTCTTTTTCTCTGTCTCTCTTTCTGTCTCCCACTCTGGGTGAATTTCTGTGCACATCTTCCGCTTTTTTCTTTCTTATTATGTGTTTTTGTTTTCTCTGCCTCCTCTTGTCTCTTATCTTATCCTTTTTGTGTCTGTCGCTGGTCTCTGGGCCTTCTCGTTCTCTGCCATCCTTCTCTCTCTCTCTCTTTTTTTTTTTTTTTTTTTTTGTCCATCTTCCTCTGTGCCACCTCTCCCCCCCCCCTTTCCCTACTCCTCCACCCACCCTCAATGTCTGAGGAAATGCTCGCGTTTTGACAAAGTGCACTCCTGTCGGCAAGGATTTCCCCCGTTGTTTCTTGTTGGTTCTTTTAAGCAGATCAGCTCACGCGGATTTTCCAGTGAAAAGAAATAAAAAGTCAAGAATAGAGGGGAAAAAATAGCAAATGTACAAGTTTGAATTGACGTGACTCGTTTTTCAAGTCGATATGACGTCCGAAAATGGGCATTGTTTGGTAAAAAAAAAAAATTCTTGGCTGTTTGTTTGTTTTGTTTGTTTGTTTGTTGTTTGTTTGTTTTAAGTGATTGGCTGTTTGGTTAATTGGCTGCTTGGCTCTTTCTTGTAATAGAACGAGGGACTCAAAATGTGTGACTCGTATTTGATTGATCCCAGGCCTCATTAGAAAAACTGGCCTGTTTGCTGCCCATCTGAAAGCTCCAGTTACTCACTCTGGTGGTGTCAGTTTAGTGTTCAGTCGTTTCTGTCCCTGCCCTCATCAACCTGTATCAAGACTTTGCCATGACATAGGATTTTACGCAGGCGTAAGGAATCTGCTAAATGAGGTATCTGGACGTGTCTGGGTGCGGTGAATCCTTTGAATAAACTCTCCAGTGTAGAATCTCATCTCAAGGTTTTCCCGTTCGTTGTTTTATTCGGTGGTTAATTGTTTTTGTTGTTGTTGTTGTTGTTGTTTGTTTGTTTTTAAGTTGGTTGATTGGTTGGTTAGTGGCCGGGTGGTTGATCGTTTGGTTGGTTGGAAGTCAATTATTTCTTTGGTTGGTCAGTATTTTGTTCAGTTCAACAATTGGTTGGTTGATTACCCGAGGTCTAACGTCGCATATGCACAGCAGAAGGGCACTGGGCCCAGAGACAAAAACGTAAGATCTGATATAACACGAGAAAAAGACAAAAGGAAACACGAGAGCGGACGGAACGCAGAGACACCAGAAAGAACAACAGCAATATATTAAAAAAAACAACACAGCAGTTTCCTGACCATGAGAAGAAGAGAAAACGCTCAAGGAAGCGGAGAGAAAATAAGGAAGTCCCAATTTCAAACGCTTAAAAACAGCGTCCTCAATTTGCGGCAAACAGAATTATACACAGGGGCCAGTAATGTAGTTCGTACCCAGAATCACGATATGGGCTTGATTGGATATGGATTTTTTCTTCTTTTTGTTTTGTTATCTATTTTTTAATTATTTTATTTTACTTTGTTCTATTTTATTCTATTTGATTTTAATTTCTTTCTTTTTTTCTTTCTTTTTTTTTTCCAAACGTTTGTGTGTCTCCTTGAGAGTGCCAGCCGTGATTTCTTGGGCGTGTATGGGTGGATCTTCACCTAATGATTTTTGGATATGTCCGTATGGACGGGAAGTCACGCATGCATAAATTTCGGTCCGTACTACTCCAGGATGCCAGGGTTTTCTGAGACGTTTTGTGGTGGATATTTCCCAGATTATTTTGGATCAGAAGTCCGGATCGAAGGGAAGCCTGGCGTACATAAATTTCAATACATTTCCGCGATATGGGGATGACAGCGGGCTGAAGACGGCGGTGTACTCCATGAAGGGTTGAGTCCGTGGTACTTACTAGTGCAACGTTTATCATCCATCGCACGTTTTGGCTTGGCGCTGTGACTTCGGTGTTTTTCCAGCACGTGTCAGAAGATTAGTTTTCTGTAAGCTGGGACTTTTCTTGCCAGCGTGTGTGGGTTTATGCGCAGGCTTAAGGTATCTGTGGTGTTTGTTTTGGATCACCCATCGCACGTGACGTTTGTGCTCGCGGCAGCGCCTTAAAGGTATCAGCGGCACGTTGTTATGTCTTCCTTTTGAAAACTGAAAGGGGACAGGGAAACAACCGTATGTACCATCGCTTAGAACTTGTAAAAAGTTTCTGTGTTTACTATACCTAGTAATGGATTGCCTACGAATCATTTTCTTGTTATAAGTTTGGTCAAGTTGATAACTGAAGGGTTTCCCCCGGACCGCGCTTAATACCAGATCCCATCCTCTCTTCTCTCTTCTTCTTTCTCTCTCTCTCTCTCTCTCTCTCTCTCTCTCTCTCTCTCTCTCTCTCTCTCTCTCTCTCTCTCTCCTACCAAAGATTGGGATCGGGATCTCTCTCTCTCTCTCTCTTTTTTTTTTTTTTTTTTTTTCCAAAGGATTGGTTGTTACTTTGACTGATATAAATTGTTTTTGTAGTTTGTTCAGTAGTCATATTCGGATCACCCCCTACACACATTGTGATGATGGTTTTCAGCCGACGGTAACAACTGCTCTGCATCAACTGTTTGATCCTACCATGTGTCGGTGCTAAATTTGGGAGTGGGATCAGCCACATTGTCCAGCCCCTGATAGCTGCGGTGTCCCACCTTTATAGTGGACACTAGTTAATCTTGCCAATGAATGATGGTGTACTATTTTTCAAAGTTTAATTGGTAAAAATGTTTATCAGATGACTTATTCGCCAAGAAAAGTGAAAACAAATCAACTTTACGGGCATATTAGATGAATTGACAAAGATATGAAATAGTAAGGTAATAGGGTTCATTGGAATAAATAAATAGATAAATAGATAGATGAATAGTAGGATTGGGTAGAGGGCTGGCCTTTTCACAGACAATTCAGTGGTACTGACCTTTGTGTTAACGGTGTTTTTATTCATATGGTGGAAAGGGAAGGAATATCTCGGAAAGGACTTTTTCTTTTTTTTTTTTTTCGTTTTTTTTTTTTTAAACGTTTCTTTAACACCTGGGTATTATTGTCCGACACCCGTGGAGCGAGCAAGGCGGACACTAGCATGTTGACACTTTTATGGGCAATGTTACTACAATAGCGGATTCATTCACCCTTCAAACTACTGGTGCGATTTTATCCCGTCTGGTTGGTTGGTGGTGATCAGTAAGTGTGTGCGTGTGTGTGTGGTACGTGTGTTATATATATATATATATATATATATATATATATATATATATATATATATATATATATATATTGTGTGTGTGTGTTTGTGTGTGAACACACAAAACACACACACACACACACACACACACACACACACACACACACACACACACACACACACACCACACACACGGGTGTTGGGAGTGGGGGTTAAGTTTTACGAGTGGGATTTGGTTTGGGTCTCATACGCATTATACCCTGTCGTGAGCTTCAGGATTACCAGAGAAACACGATGCAGTCATCCAGGTACATTGCCATTATGTTCCACAGCAATGGGTGGTGGGTGGGGTGGTAATGGGTTAGATGTGAAAGGTGCACATAAAAGTCAGTGTACCCGCCTTGTTTTTTAACACTTTCGTTTAAAGTTGTTTAACGGAGGGAGGTGTCTCCAACTATACCCACCTGTATTTTTATTGTCAATGTGGATTTTTTTACAGTTTAAGGAAAAGACCTGTGGCAATCATCACTGGGTTCTTGTTGGAGAAGTTCCCAATTCTGTTTTGGTTTCTGTCTGTCTGTTTGTCTGTCTGTTGACTGTCTGTTCTGTCCTGTCTCTCTCTCTCTTTCCCTTCCCTTCTCTCTCTCTCTCTCTTTTCTGTAACCTCTCTCTCCCTCCCTCTCTTTCTCTCTGTCTCCTCTCTCTCTTTCCACCTCTCTCGTTTCCTCTGCCTTCTATAGTTCTGCTTTTCCCTCTTCCTGTCCTCTTAAAATTTAGTAGTCACTAATCAGAGGTAAGATTGAAATTGTCTCTGCTCCTTGCTTAAAAAAAATTGAAAAAAAAAAAAGCCCTCATCTTCTAGAGCACTGCATCATTTTTCCCCCCTTCGGCAGAGAGCCAGAATGACAGATGACTGATGATTTCTTTCAAACCTCTACGCCCCCAGCCTTCTCCCCACCACACACATACACGAACACACGAATATCTCATCTCCTGCCTTGCTGGTCTCCCTCAGGTGAAAATACAGCGTCTGCAGGCTGTACAAAACGCAGCTGCCAGAGTAATCTCTAAATGCAGGAAGACTGAACACATAACTCCCATCTTACGGAATCTGCACTGGCTCCCAGTTCAACAACGCATCAATCACAAACTACTAACTATCACCTACCGTGCACTCAACTCTAGTAGCCCTTCTTATCTTAAAGATCTTCTTTCTGAATATAAACCTGTTCACAGTCTGAGATCTGCTTCCAAGTCTCTTCTTCATGTTCCTGGGACAAGGGATGTTAAAACCAAAAGATATGGTCAGCGAGAATTTAAATACCTTGCCCCTACCAAGTGGAACATGCTTCCCATGAGCATCAGGGAGAAAAAGACTCATTCATCCTTTAAATCTAGTCTCAAGACACACTTTTTCTAATGTTGTATGGGATTGCTTATTTGAATGTGAATACCTTGAATGCCTTTATGAATGTTGGTGCAAAGGCTGTGTGGAATTGTTTTTGTGCCCCCCCCCTCCCCCCCACCGTGCGCCACGAGCATGCTTTTATAGCATGGAGATTTTTGTTGCGCGATATAAATTTTCATTCATTCATTCATTCTTATTCGTATTATTTAAAGCCCAGCCGGCTGCACAGTGCCATATCAGGGCTATAACCATTTCAAACGTACACAGCAGCTCGTTGAAAAAAAAAAAAAAAAAACTTGAAAGAAAACGAAATTCACATATCAATACATTAATGCACATAATCTAAGGATGTACCTCTGGTGTTATCCACTGCGTCCAATTTATCACCAGACGGTTTCAAAAAAAACTGAAATATGATTTGTAAACACTAACTAAAATATATAAAAACTCCCGAAAATTATCTAAAATTGCCTCTGCACATCGCATTCCCTTCGACCAAAAATACAGGTAGTATATGTACCTAGTTATCAGTAATAACTGAAAGGATGTAACACGCTTTACAGATCACATAAGGTGAATTGACCAGAAAGAGAAAATTACGGGACGAGATGACAGAAAGCAAAGGAGCAGAGCAGAAACAAAGCGAGTAACAGAAAAGAGGGAATTTCGAACTCAGAATTTCCAGGTGGAGATATTGCTTATACTGGAAAGGAGCCGCCGGCATCCCCACGAGGGGGGGGGGGGGGGGGGGGGGGATATGCTAAGGATTCAGGAATAGAAGTCAGTACTCCCATTTTCAACAGGAGTCCTGACGGTCATGCAAACTGTCTACGCCACAAGTGTCAGCCTTGACCCCCACCAGACCCCATGCTTGACTCGAACCTGGTCTGTGGGGGTTTTGTAAGGCCCGGGCGTGATGTCATCCTGTCTTGACACGTCCTGCCGGTCCGATGTTTAGCGCTGTTTACTAGTTAGGAGCTGGGCGTGAAGCCGCCAGATTAAATCTGTCACAACGGTTTTGTGGTAGGCCTGCCGTATTTGTCGAGCCACGGGACGTTTTGTGTCCGTCGGTGTCGCGCGGTCAGCAAGAGGTTAACCGCAAAAAACTGTGTTTTTATAGCTGTGTGACGCTTTTAGTGACTGATATATTGGTGTCGGTGGCGTTTTGGACTAACGATTAAGTTGTAGACGTTTGGTTATATGTTAGCTATGTGGAAATATCTGGTAAAATAAAACAAACTGAGCGTGTCATTGCAAAAGGTAATACATAAAGATTGCCCGATATTTAGCTAGAAGGTCGGTTGGATACAGCGAATGGGAGGAGAGGGGAAGCGGCAGGGGAGGAGATTTCAGCACAAACAAACTCCCCATCACCTTAATAGATCTGAGGGACGACTCTCCTGGTACAAACATCATTACAACACAGTCCTAGTTTATTTCATTCGGACTGATGTATTATGTGAGGAGACCTCGGTATTGCCCCAAACAGGGAGACAGTCTTCGACTTTATGAAAATAATGCCCTGTCCTCGTCCAGCAGAAGCAGTTTTAGGTTACTGATGCCAGTTTTTAGTGTATTTAGTTATGTTTGTACATTTGTAATCAGTTTTTGTTTGTTTGTTTGTTTGTTGTTGTTTTTTTACCTTTGTCGGGTTTTTTACCCCCTGGTGATAATGTGGACGGAATGGTCATCGCCAGGGACATTATCTTTAGACTTTGTGCACAAATGCATTGACATGTGTACTTAGTTTCTTTTCCATTTTTAACGTAGGTTCAGCGAAGTTTTGTGTTTGTTTTGAGAGGGTTATAGCCCTGATATGGCTCTCAGCAGTCGACTGGGTTTTAAACATTAATAATTGTAATAATGATACTCCCTGGCAAAGTTAATGTTGAAATGCACGTTGAACATTGTCAGATTAATTGAAAAATGCAATGCCATCCGCACGGATTTATGCAGCATGCCGCGATAATTATGATCTGATTTATACGTATACAGCAGCATGATCACATTTATATGTATGCAGCAGGCCGCAATAAGTATGATTAGGTTCATGTTCAGGCCGCATGTCGAGATAATTTAATTTGTGCAAAATTTTATCCAACAAACCTGCAGGTCTGCATAAAGCACTGGGCGAAATTTTTTTTTAAAGTTTAGTTTTCTAAAATTTTTGTACAACAATCCTGCCGGTCTGTAAGCACTTTTTTTTTTTCTCCATAGAACTGGACAGAAGAATTCAGAGTCTAATTTGGTTGAGTTTTGTACAACTGGACTGCGGGTCTTGAAACATTATTTCCCCTTAGAACAGCATGTTTACTGCGCGTATGCGGGGGATGCGAGTTCATCATCCTTCCCATCGATTCCTTCCCTTTCCCTGGTGCCTGCTGGACTAGTAAACATAGATCTTGGCTGGGTACTCACTACACGGTGAAGTGGCCCATACATTTCCACTGTTTTGTAAACGACGGCAGTTTACAGCCTGTTCAGAGACATTAGTCGTTAGGCTAGCGAAGCATAAAACAAATCTGGCTGAAAAAAGTAGTATTGATTTGACAGTATACCTTGGATGAAATTACAAGCCGTGCAAAGTATCCAGATACTGTGGCTAAAAGTCGTATTGATCTACCTGACGGCTGGTACATTGGCATTGTTGGTTTGGTTCAAAAGGGCATCTTTGGTACTGAAAATATCATGTCCTTATGCGCTCCACTTCATTGGAGACATACATATGCATCGCTAGTTTTCGAGTGGCCTCGGAATAAAAAGTGAACATACACTATCATTACAGCGTCTTGACGTTGTCGTGAATATCGATGAATGGAATCAGCTTGAGCCAGAAATGTCATATTCAGTTTTATTTGTTTGTTTGTTGTTTGTTTTCTTAAGGGACTGTCTGTCGTTTCTGTGTGTTTGTCTTTCTGTCTTCTGTCGTTTGTGTTTCATTGACTAAGGAACAACAAACCCAAGGAAAGTCGAAATGTTTTTAAGCGCGCTTTTTTTTTTTAAAGAGTAGAGTTCAAAGCCACCTGAAACCAGACTGAAGTGCTAAAAGCGCGCCCTAGTTCTGTTCAGTTCAGAACTGAAAGGCATTTTATCCAAACTGACTTTGGTTCCAAGGATACCACCTCGTGTTGCTTTGAGGCGGTTGACGTGAGTTTCACTGCTTTCAAATCGCTTGTGTGAAGCAGTTTTCCGTCCTTCCTAGTTGCTGGTATAAGGTAAGTCTCCCTCTATCCTTGCCACTGGTATGGGGTAAGTTTCTCTCCCTAGTCGCTGATATGAGGTAACACTCCCTCCCTAGTCGCTGGTGTAAGTCTGCCTCTTTCCTAGTCGCTGGTGTGAGGTAAGTCTCCCTCTTTTGTAGTTGCTGATGTGAGGTACGTCTCTCTCCCCAGTCGCTTGTGTGAGGTAAGTCTTCCGTCTTGCAATCCTTTAGTGAGGTAAGAGCGTCTTTCTTCCCTGTGGCCACCATCAAAGATAAACTTCAGAAGATCAGAAATCTTTGTTACCATAAACAGGAGGACGCCGCATTGGAGATGAAGTGTTTTGGAGGGTAACGCGACGTAAAACAGCTAACATATGCCTCCTTTTTGTTCTAAGTGCAGTTTGGGTTGTGGTCTGGTTATCACCTGCCAGTACCCTTAGACCCTGTCTCCCATGAGCTTTTCTTGAGTCTGGCACCACAGACTGGCACTCTGGATGTGAGAGGGGAAGAAGGTCATCTCCTGCGGTCAGCATGCCAAGATTACCTGGTATCATACTGTACCGCATGCCTAGTTTTTCCCCCTCACTAGAACTTCTCCTGGTGGTTTTTGTTTGGTTTTTGTTTGTTTGTTTGTTTGTTGTTGTTGTTGTTTGCCTCATGTAAAGATCCTCCCTGAATAGGTGTCTGGCATGAATAAAATATCGTCTTTTAGTTATATGTACACTAAGGACAGTTCCGACGGCAGGCAGTGTTTTGGTATTGATCAGTTACAGGTCTTCAAAGGAACAGGTTAGCCCTGTATGGCTCAACGCAGTCGGCTGGGCGTTAAACAACAATAACAATAAAACGATAAAGGAAGAAGTTTTTGTTTTGTTTTTTATTTTTTATTCGTCGTGTGTGTGTGTGTGTGTGTGTGTTGTGTGTGTGTGTGTGGTGTGTGTGTGTTGTGTGGTTTTTTGGTTTGTTTTTTTCTAAACCAACCCGTCTCATTAGCTCACCTTTTGCCTCGTGCGATTGCTTTCCCACATGCAGAACGTCCTCACGAAATAGATCATCAAACAGCTGTTGATGTATGCGTACTTCACGGCATTCTAGAGTGTTTAATGGCTTGTGTCTTCGCTTTTAAAATGAACAAGTTTTGCTGTTATTCGCACGGATTATTTTTAGCGTTCGAAAATGTTAACTGGTATTTAGTGATTTCAACAAAATGTCGCGTCTCGTGTCGTATCTGACGAAATAATGATGGCAAGTCTCAGCGTCACTTTGTTGGTCACCAATGGTAGTCTAGTATATGACGACCACCCTAAATCAAAACGATGTGAGCCATGGACAGCTGCATGAAATTTTGGCCGAAGAAAGAGAGTTACACTGGTTAGCGTAGCTAGCGGGTTTTGACTTGGTAAGTGTACAAATTGAACAAGGATTTGAGAAGAAAAAAAACCCTCATTAATATGTAATTATCATTTTTGGCACGATATATGCCCGGGGGCATATTCTGCCTACGCGAAACTTACATAAGCACTGCCGACATCAGCAGTACGGTGTGGGACCAGTTATAGCGTGTTGCACGTGTGAAACAGATGGAGCGTGGTGTAAGGCCAGACAGGCAGCGGTCAGTTCCTGGAGATGCTAGACCTTACAGTCCGTGAATCATTGTAGGGCATCTACCCTACAGTACGTACCTACCTATCTATACCGAGTATCGCTTGTTGGCCCTAATTGGCCCTTGTTGCTTTAATGAAGCGACCTTTCTCTCACACACACGCCCCTCCTTCCCCTCCAGCATACTTTCCCAGCCTGTGTGTTTCTGTCTGTCTGCTTCTCTCACCACTGTGTTGCTAAACTGCTTCGTATTGATCGCTTTTCTTTTACCTACTTACCTGTTGCTGTTATTGTTGCTTAAAGCCCAGCCGACTGCGTAGAGCATATCAGGGCTATAACTGCTTCAAAACATACAAACTTTAACAGGAAAAAAAGAAAAAGAAAATTAACTACACATATCAGTGCATTCGCGCACATAATCTAAGGACATGTCCCTGGCGTAGACCATTCCGTCCAATTTATTGCACAGGGGATTTAAAAAACACACCTAATATAAAATTTAAAGCATACCTAAGGACACCAACACACGTATATAAATAGGCCAAAGGTGCATCCGCAAATCTCAGCTCCGAGACAGTCTTGATGGAGGCAGACACAAGTTGATCATTCATAAGGAAGATTAGGAAAAGACAGGCAACATTTATAGGCCATTTTATGAGGAAAGGGGAATTGGAGCACCTGGTCACAACGGGAAAGCTGGGGGGAAAGAGCACCAGGTAGACCCAGAGAGAAGATACTAGACGGACTTGCAGAGTGGCTGAAGACAAGGAGGGTGGAAGATATGCTTGATGCAACAAGAGATAGAGACAGATGGAAGTCCATGGTCGCCAACGCCATGCGGCAAGGCACCTGATGATGATGATGATCTCACCTCCCTAGAGCTAAAAAAATGCACTTATTAATTTATGTACTCAGTTATCAATCCGAAGAAAAAGTACGTAAGACTTTATCGAACACATACAGGTGAATGGACCAGCAAGGCAGAAATGATAGGAAGAATGACAGAAAGCAAAGGAACAAGGCAGAAAGAAAGAGAGTGACAGAAAGGAGGAAATATCTAGCACAGAATTTCCAGAAGGTGTGGATACTGTTTATAACGAAAGAGCCCCAGCATCCCACGGGGGACCTACCTACCTACCTGTCCAACGACCTCTCCATCCGTCTGTCTGCATAGTGATCGATCTACCTGTCTTCTGTACTCACCTGTTTGTTTACGCGGGCTGGCTGGCTGTGTTGATAGAGCCGTGGACACATGATGTCGTGTCCGAGTTCAGTCTATCCAGCAACGTATAAGACTGGCCTGTTTTCTGCCCCATCGTAAGGCTCCAGTCATTCTGATGGTGTTGGTGTTTGATAGATCCTGTTCCTTGTCTCTTTCAAGACCTTGCTGGCGCATAGGGGTTTCGTGCAGGATGAAGGGGTTGGTCTGGTAATTGTTGGCAGGTTTAGGTAGAGAGCGTATGGAATTGTCCGAGCTTGGTGAATCTCTCTTGAACATACAAGATTCCTTACCTCACTGTATCCAGAGTGTGAAATTAAAGACCAGAGAGCCCATTTTGTGGATTCGCAGGGGATTTTTGGTGATTCCACCCACCCAATTTTTTGTCCAGTTTTCTACTATAGATCTCTCTGTTTCTCTTTCTGTATGTGTGTCTCGCTGTCTCTCTGTCTCTGTCTATCTGTCTGTCTGTCTGTCTGTCTTTCTGTGTCTGTCTGTGTGTGTGTGTGTCTTTCTCTCTCTGTTTCTTTTGTGTCTCTCTCTCTCTTTTCTGTCTGTCTGTTCTTCTCCACACTTTTTCTTTTCTTAGTGTTGCCTGCTTGCTTCATAAAAATGTTGCACGCCTCTGAGATAATTTCGTGGCTAAAGCACCTGCCTAGAACGCGGGAAATCCGAGTTCGAATCATGGATCAGACAGGGATTTCTTTTTCCCCCAACTCCTCCGGTAGATCGTAAGTGGTGGTCTAAGTACTAATCTTTAAGATGAGATGAGGTCCCGTGTGCAGCACGCACTCAGAGCTTGCTATAGCACTGCAACAGTGGAGTTGTTCTTGGCAAAATGATGCGTTAAAAAAATCCATTTTCGTAGTTGAACAGAATACATGCATTCAGATTAATGTGGGAGGCGGGGAAGGGGTGTCGCTGCACCGCGACATGTAGCTGTCCCCAGTGAGAGCAGGCAGAATTTCACATGGAAAATCCATTTTGACCAAAGAAACGAAATGAATGAATGGATAGATAAATGAATGCGTACAGGGAAAAACGAACAAGTAAAATAAAAGCGAATTCAAAACATAGATAAATGTAATACCGAAAAACGAATAAGTAGATAAAAATGAAATTAAAACATGGGTAAATTTAATACCGTTGAGTAGGTTTTTGATCTGTCGTGTTCATGGGTTATGGAGTGCTAAATGGAAACTGGAATCCTGCCTCGGAAAGCCGAAGGTTGTGAGGTGCCTATTTATTTCCCTCTCTTACCAGCGTCTTACAGCTTTTAACCTTTGATTTGATATGCCCACCAACGTAAAAGAACATTCCAGCTGTGTATTATATCTAGTGATCAAAGATCCTGTCCCATGCTACTCTACGCCTTCCACCCAGCATTGACTGTTACCTGACCCTGTTGAGGGCTGTGAAAGATACGGTGGCCAGGAAAGTACCGCGTGGAATCCGCCCTCAGAAATCTGATACTGGAGTAGGTAGTGATGTCTCAGCAACCTCCCATTGAACAAGCTTATAACCTTTAACATTGACCTTTAATTTGAGTAGGCCTCGCTACATTCCAGAGTGTCAAGCGTTCAAAGAGTTTGCCTTTGCTGTTCTTTTCTGCCCAACCAGTTGTAAGTGGACTCTTGATCCTGATCAGGGTTGGTGAAGGTAAAACAGCGAGGAAGAGGATCCACCCTAAAAAAAAAATCGATCTGAGCATAGTGAAATCTTTCCATGACCACCTCACTTCCCAGCGAGTTGTATCTTTGATTTGTGTTTCTATACCTTCCTGCCTTCCAGCATATCTGTTCTTCCGGCAGTTCTGCCTTTGCTGTTCTTCGACATCATGTCAATCGCAGACGAACGTCTGTTGAAAGTTGGAGAAGGTAAAGCAGGTAGGATTCGGAGTAGGATTTGCCCAGTAAAAAACTGATCCGAGTGTAGCGGAGCCTCTGTAGTACAACCACACTTTCCAGAGATTTGATGGCTATGAACGACCTTATTATACTTTGACCCTTTATCTTCTACTCACTGCTCCGCACGCCACTCATTTCGGCGCTCCAGCACACCACCAAACGCACTGAAGCTGAGGTCACCAAGAGATCAGAGTATGAAGGGCCACAGAATGTGGGACATTGCACTCTGCCATGATGTTGAGAGCGGAAGATGATAGAGATGATGCTGTGGAATTCCATTTCGGGTTGAGATTCCGTGGCAGGGTTGTAGTCAACGTTTATTTTCATTAAGATCCTGCCGTCGGCCAGGCCCAAGAGATACACACACTTGCGGTATTGGTCAATGAATTTGAACAACATCTTCAATGACGCATCCGTAAAGCGGTTGAGACTCGAATGTGTGGTCCCAGTGTTCTCATAACACGCTCAACTCTGATTAGGAGCCAGCCAGGGGTGAACACTCCCGCGGTAATTATTTGGGCTGATGGGGGTTGGAGCCCACGACCTTCCAGTCAGTGGTCCGTTACGCTAACCACGTTTGCCATGTTTGACTGCTGACCTTTATCTTTCCATACTTACTTACATTCCAGCATATCTAGTGCAAAAAGATTGTGTGCCCTCGCTGCTCTTCTCTGAACTGTCGGCTGACGCACGGGTCAGACGGGGCGTAATGCTGCGCAGAAGTGTAGTGGTCAGCTTTTTCATAGCGGCTTGTCACTCAAGACCTCTACAGCTGCTGTAGATATAGGCACTGTCCCACTCCGGGAGTCAGATAGCGTGCTCTCCTATGACCCCGGCTTGAAAGGTCAGCTGTTGTGCAGAGAGAGAAAGGGGGAGGGGGGAGAAAAAGAGGGAGAGAGAGAGAGTCTGAAATGAATGAAAGATAGAAGGGGAAAAAAGCTGAAGAAAGGGGATTATCTACCGGAAGAAAGAGGAGTATCTGACGTAGAGGACTGTTTAACATAAATAGCTGTTTATCTGCAAAGAAAAAAAAACTCTTAATTAAATGTGAACCTGATGAACAGACTTACAACTGTGCTACAGACATTTGCATAATTCGTTAGAGTGAAAGGCGTACTCCAACATCTGTTTATCCAGCTGTCAGAAGGCAGAATTAATGAAACATTTGTTGTTTTTTGTTGTTCGGTATATTGTGCCAGCGCAGATTTCGTGACTTTCAAACAGTCATTTGCCTGGCCTTGCAGTCTTGTGAATGATGATGGAGGTGAGTATAAGATTTCTTACAAAGTGATGTAATGGCTGCTGTGCCAACGTTCGAATGACGCAGTCTTTCTTGTAACCCTGAGATTTCTGTTTTAACATTAATTTCATCCATAAGCAGATAAGAACTACTTGCTTTTTTTTTTCCAATAAATAGGTACACAACGGGCGCCACTTACCGTCTGAGTTTTTGTTCAGTTACTTTCTTTCTGTCTTTCTTTCATTCATTTTTTCTTCATTCATTCATTTATTGTAAAAGGGGAAGAATGAAAAAGGAAGGTAGCCTCGAGGGGAAAAGGAAGGTAGCCTCAAGAGGAGAGAAAAAGGATAGTAGCCTCAAGAGGAGAGAAAAAGGATAGTAGCCTCAAGAGGAGAGAAAAAGGATAGTATCCTCAAGAGGAGGAAAATAGATAGTAGCCTCAGGAGGAGGGAAATGGATGGTAGCCTCAAGAGGAGGAGGCCTATTTCTTGTGTGATAGCAAGAAACCAATGAGGGGCAGACGTTTATTATTTATTTTTAACCACTCCAGACTACTTATAAAGTACGGTAAAGCGTGGAATTTTCTCAGGAGTCTTAGACTTGTGCTTGTTGGGGTGTTGAATCTGCTATTTCTCTTCTCGTTGCTTGATTTTTTTCATATATTCACAGACCTTTGGTGAGTGCGAACCAGATAACCCATACTCATTGAACGAGCAGCTTTCTTTGAACCATCTGCCCAAGTAATATGGTAAATATTGTACGAATGGTTTCAGTCTTCAGACAGGTTTCCTGTAAACAGAAAGCGCGTGGGAACTGTGCAGAAGTGGACACACACACAGTAGTGGGCAGTTGTGTGCACGTCTTTGAGTCATGTGGTGCCAAGAGGAGACGAACCGTAAGCAACTCGCTTCATGCTACAACTGTTTTACCCGCTTTGAAGTGCGCTTGTAAAGCGTACACATGAAGACGTAATCTCTGTACAGCATCGTGATTTTCATGCTTCGCTCTCTCTCTCTCTCTCTCTCTCTCTCTCTCTCTCTCTCTCTCTCTCTCTCTCTCTCTCTCTCTCTCTCTCTCTCTCTCCTCTCTTCTCTCTCTCTCACACACACACACAACACACTCATACACATACACACTCTTCTCCTCGTCCTCCTCACCTTCCCCTCTCTATCCCCTTCTCACATACGGGTAGTACTTGCGCACAACCAGCCAGCCTAAGCGAAGTGCATTGTTTCGTAAGAATAATAGCAACAGTAGTCAGTAGGGGGAAAAGGTTGAGAGCAAGAGGGTGAGATAAGCGAACAGTGCAGTACACAGATCACATTGTAGACGATGGACCTCCACTTTTAAAGGATGATACTGTTTTTGTTTGCGCGAAGTGATATAATGCGCAGCAGATGAGTGAATAGGACCATCACCAAACAGAACGTGAGTGTGTTCTTCTATTTACGTAAGAAAGCGGTGTTGGTTGATGAGTCCATGTATGTAATCCGCTTATCAACGTATTCCAACTTCCGCAGATATCTAGAATAAATGTGGCGGATGCGGATGAATCTGTGTATATCATCCGCTTATCGTCGTATTCCAACTGCCCTAGATATCCAGAATAAATGTGGCAGATGTCATGAGACTGTTCGTGGAGCGATAAACGCAACGCGCTGGCAAGGTCTTGAAATTCTACTTAAATGTCCCGAAATACAGTATTGCAGTACCATCACTCTTCATCTTCTTAGAGCCACCAGGCCTCTCCATGCCGCGTGATAGAGACCGCATCGGCACCTTACTTGGGAGTACAAGACAGGAATAAGCTGTAGACGAAGATATAATATCTGGTGAGGTATGTATATCCTGTGTAAACTCTTTACAGCCTTTGATAACTTAAAAGGAATGCAGAAAGAAAAGAAAAAGAAAATGGAAGACGAATGTCATTTTCTTCTGGTCGGCTAAACTAAGTTCTCTGATAAGATGACAGTTAAAAGACTTCAGACCTGACAGCCACTTTTCGGGGGGGGGGGGGGGGGGGGTGGTCGAGTGTGGGGTTTGTGTCCGAGTTGTGGTTGTTGGTCGCGTTTTCTGTTCAGCCTGCAAGTTGTAGGTTTCTGTTTTCACCGTCCTAGTGTCTTGTCTGTTTTCAGTGCCTGTAGTGTGTCTGTGGTCGTGTCCTGTCTCATTATAACACAACGTCACTAGTTCGTTTGCACTTTTCTCTCGCCACCCGCGCACTGCTCACAAATGCACGCCGCCGCACACACACACATATACGTCTTCTTTCTCTTTCACTCTCACTTCTCACACACACACACACACACACACACACACACACACTCTCTCTCTCTCTCTCTCTCTCCTCTGCTTATACACACACACACATCTCTTTACATTTTCTGTCTCATGTCAGAAATGAAGGGTACTGTTTCGCCGGGACAATATCAACAATAACCAACTGGGGAAAACGTTGAGAACAAGAGCGTGAGATAAAGGAACAGATGTACAGATATTGTAGAAGACTGATCTGTGTCTATTTATTTCATTTCTGTTCACGCAAGATGATACTGTATATAGAAGGGTGAGTTAGGCTTCCTAAAAAAAAAAATTAAAAAAAAACAAAACCAGGATATCGATCGAAACAGACATCTGCTAGTGTCGGATTCATTTGCAACCGTATTGAGGAGTACACATATTGCATCTCCTAAATATTTTCTGAAGTAACTGACGCCATCACCAATCTGCCGCTGCAGGACCAAACGGCTGAACACAAAAGCAGAGTTGTCGTCTCTGTGAAGTGAAGCGTCAGGAGACATGGCCGACTACAACTCCTCTGAGCACCAAGCCCCATGGCAGTGGCAAGAAAAGAAAACGAAGCAAACAAACAAACAACAAACAAACGAACGGCCATATGCATCGCCAGACGTATCCTAGCCATGTAGACATGTAGACGTTGAACGAAAGAAAGAGAAGTAACCCGAGACAGAAGACACAACACAGCTTCAGATATGGCACAATAGTAGCTAACTTTGCCCTCTGACCCCTATCCAAATATAATTTTGCATTAATGCAATATACGATGACATATCGGCAACAACACTCGAATGGTGGTAAGCAGAGTTATTTCTATGACGTCAAGCGCGCGTGTATGTGTGTGTGTGTGTGTGTGCACGTGCGCGTGTGTTTGCGCAATAGCAAAAACATGTCCGGTCACCCACTTACCCGAACACAGGATCGGTTGTCCGGTCTTAAAAGGACGTCACTGTGTTTTTCTGTTTGCGCAAAAAAAACGATGTTTTGCGGATGAGTCGTATATATATATATATAATCCGCTTATCCACGTTGTCTTACTGCTACAGATATCCAGAATAAATGTGGCAGATGTCATGTGCCTGTTTATGGAGCGATAAACCCAAGGTGCTGGCGAGGTCTTGAGGTTCTGCTTGAAAGTCTCGTGTGATAGAACTAAAAGTACAGTATTACAACAGCAGCGTCGGTGTCCATGTTAATGTCTACTGTGATTTAAAAGCCATACAGCACCATCAGTCTTCAAGTTAATGTCTTGTGTGATAGAACTAAAAGTAAAGTATTACAGTATTACCGTCAATCCGTGCTCATCATGTCTTGTGTGATAGGACTAAGAATCCAGTATTGCAGTACTACCACTCTTCGTGTCACTGTCTTGTGTGATGGAGCTAAGAATACAGTATCGCAGCACTATCTCTGTTAGGTTTAATGCCTTGTGAAGTGGAACTAAGAATACAATATAGCAGTACGATCACTGTTCTTGTTAATGTCTTGTTTGGTGGAACTAAGAATACACAGTATTACAGCACCAATATTCTTCATATTAACTCTTTGTGTGGTGGAATTCGGGAGACAAGTTTTGCAGCACCATCATCTTTCATCTTCGTAGAGCAGCAAAGTCTCGTGATTTGATAATGCAGTGTAACAGAGGCTGTACTGAGAGCGTGCTTAAAAGTAAGAGAGGCATGAACGAACTGTAAGCGAAGATACATGATGTGGGATGTAAACCCTGTGCAAAACTCTATTTCTAGTACACAATCTTTGATTATTTAAGAGGAATAAAAATGGAAGACGAAAGCCATTTTCTGCTGGTCGGCATAATTAAGTTCACTGATGAATTGGCATTTCCCCCCCCCCCCCCCCCCAACCTCCCTTTCAAACTCGATAGTTACTTTTCAGAGTCTTGGGGTTTAATAGGTCGATTTTGTCGAGGCAGCGTGCTGTCTGCCAACCTGTTTGTCTGGCTCTGCTTTCACGTTGTGTAATTGTGTCTGTTGTTTTGTTATATGAAACTATATTTTAGTGTAACTCTTCTCGTAACCCCCCACCCCCACCCACCCACCCCCTCTTTCTCTCTCTAGCTCGCTCGGTCTTTAAGCGTCGGTGTGTTGTGTGTGTGTGTGTGTGTGTGTGTGTGTGTGTGTGTGTGTGTGTGTGGTGTGTGTGTGTGTGTTCGTCGTTCGTTCGTTCGTTCTTGATTTAACGTCTTTTCACTATAAGTGATATTAGAGGGTTTGTGTGTGTGTGTGTGTGTGTGTTGGTGTGTGTGTGTGTGTGTGTGTGTGTGTGTGTGTTTGTTTTGTTGTGTCGCTTTTGTGTGTGTGGTGTGTGTGTTGTTGGTGTGTTAAACGATAAGAGTAGTGTAGAAAACTAGCTGTCTCCCAGTACCCATTTATCATACTTCGAACCTAGTCAGCAGCTTCACAAACCAGTCAGCAGTCTCACCATCCCAGTCAGCAAGCACACAAATCAGTTAGCAATCAAACAAACCGGTCAAACTTTCTCTGCCATACATCCTAGAGCGGCACTATATAGTTTTATTATCACGTCACATGGCAGTGTAACTAAACACGACTCGGATGTAGGATAAAACCGTTCCCTCTCCCACACAGCATAGTTATATCACTAAAGCTGAACAGCAAACACCGCTGATGGATTGGTATAGAGAACTAGCAATGTCTTTCTTGGCTGCGGCGTTTGCTGGAGGAAACCGTATTTTTCTATCGCGGCTATAGAAACGCCCCAAATCATGCCCGTCGGTAGGTGTTAAGTTCTTTTCTCCTTGTAGAAATAACATGACAACGATTATGCGCATTTGCATTTGGTTTTGTTGGCCGTCATCTGGAAAGCTCTGACCCCGTAGGAAGCAGCAGTGGTGAGTTTTTGGCTTTGATTAAATATGATGTGCAGACAACGTTGTAGGTCATTTAGGTCCAGTGTCTTAGCGTCCTTAGTTATGTTTACATTTGTATTCAGCTTTGTTTTTGAACTTATACGTTGGGCGGTGCGGATATGTGGCGAATACATTGATGCGTGTACTTAATTTTCTTTTCCAGTGTGTGTGTGTGTGTTGTGTGTGTGTGTGTGTGTGTGTGTGTGTGTGTGTGTGTGTGTGTGTGTGTGTGTGTTTCAACTATGTGTGCGTTTTGAAATGGTTATAGCCCTGATATGGCTTTAAGAATTCGAACTTTCCTATAATCCACGTTAAACAATCATCATCACCAGGTGCCTTGCCGCATGGCGTTGGCGATCATGGACTTCCATCTGTCTCTATTACTAGTTGCCTCAAGCATCTCTTACACCCTCTTTGTCCCCAGCTACTCTGCAAGTCCGTCTAGTATCTTCTCCCTAGGTCTATCCGGTGCTGTCTTTCCCTGCAGCTTTCCCGTTGTGACCAGGTGCTCCAATTCCCCTTTCCTCGTAAAATGGCCTATAAATGTTGCCTGTCTTTTCCTAATCTTCCTTATGAATGATCTTCTTGTGTCTGCCGCCATCAAGACTGTCTCGTTTGTTTTCTTACGTTAAACAATAAGAATTCGAACTTCCCCATAATCCACGTCTTAATACCGTGGAACGCCATACCTAAAACAGCGCTGCCAGATTTTGCCATAGGTCACTAAGCTTGAAACTGACTCAGATACATTATGATAAAACCAGTCGTCCTTCCCACACAGCGAAACTGTATCAGTAGAGCTGCACACCAAATAACCATGATGGATTGCTGTAGAGCACCTGCACAGTCGTGCAAAAACATGCACTGCCTCCTCCAACAGCTCTGACGTGTGAGAAGCTTCCCGCCACTGTTGGGGGTTGGGGAGATGTGAGAGAAAACAAATAAATAACAGTGCAGCACGGAGAACAGATGTGTTTGTCTTGCTGGGAAATATGTGTACCTGTCTTGTTGACTTTCTGGCGCAGGCTCTTCAGCAACGTGGTGGCTGCATTAGCCATGCCCTTAGATTGATGGTTTTTGTGCGTGCGTGGCGTGTGCGGTGTTGTGTGTGTGTGTGGGGTGTGTGTGTGTGTGTGGAGGAGTATGAGGGGAATATAACAGCACCAGAGACAGCAGTACAGAGACTGCCTGACAGTGCATGGCTAACCCTTCCGATTGTACTGATAAGTCTCACCTGTCTTCTTTGCTTAGACCCGGCGGCTTGGCTTTTGACATGACAAAGTCCATAATACGTTCCTGTCCACAAAACAGCTGACTTAGCAGGTCACAATAGCTCAGTTGGTTGAGCGTCGAACTCGCTGCTAATAAATGTTGGTTCGAACTACGGGCTGTGCAACTTACTGCACATCTTTATATTGTTAGTCTGATGATGTCGGTATAAGAGTAGATAAGTCCCCCTTCCCCAGATTCCCTGGGATGACTGTTCCCGTCTGTCGTACCACCTGAGTTGGGTACTAATGTAAAACTGAATCAAATCGATCAATCAGTCAGTTAGCGGTCTTAGGCATGGCGTTTAGGTAGAACTTTACAGGGAGAAAAGGAAACCCGAAATTGGGCATTGGGGAACGTTTCAAAGACGGTAGACGGCGGTTAGCGGGAAAATTGATTTTTTTCTTTTTCGTACAACATTTTACTGTTTTCGTCTGCTGGAGTATGATTACATTATTAATGATGATTTGAAACAACCACAATCACAGTTGGTCCCCTATTGCCAGCAGTTGTTTTTCAGCTTTGATTACAACGTCGTTATCGAGCAGAAAACAGCTGTATCTCCGTCATGGCAGTCACCGCCGTTTGCGTCATAATTGTTGCCTTTGGTCCTGCCCGTTCTACGATCAACACTGCGCGTGTGTGTTGTGTGTGTGTGTGTGTGTGTGTGTGTGCGTGTGTATGTAGTTGTGTTTGTGCGTGTGTGTGTAATTATATAATGTGTGTATGTTTGTACGCACGGTTTCTGACAGAAAACGACACAAATGTAATACGCTTTCGATATTAAGACACGTTCTGCTGCCTGCTTTCCTCTGGCTTAGCGGCTTGTCATTACATCGGACAGCAGCACACAAAGTCTGTACGTCATGTCCACAAATCAGCCCAGTGGAGGCATGTTCTGACGGTTTATCAGCTTCCTTAACACACTCTGCAAGCAAAAGGTTGATCGTCGTATCACGCGCCTTCTTCATGTTCCTACAAAGGTTTGTCATCTTCTTTACACAGACTCTCCACCAGCACGGAGGTTTATCGACAGTCTCATGCGCGCTCCTCGGCGTTATGAGGTTTTATCTCCTGCCTTATGTTGCTTCCTTCCACACGTTGTGAAGGTTTATCGCGACCTTACGCACACTCCACAGGGAAGGACAATTTATCGCCGCCTTTTAATGGCTGTGGAGGACGGCACTTATCATGCCCTACGTAGTGTGTGCGGCTCGTCTCAAAGGCGTTTTTCCCTGTGGTGGTTTTAGGGGCGATCTTTGCTCATATCCTGATTGGATCACCCCCAAAAGCTGCGATTGAGAGAAGCAGGTGAAGAAGGTAAGACTGGTAAATGCTTATATCATTTAACGTAAAGTGCAGTAAGTACCGCCCTTTGTGTATCGTAATGCGTAGTCCCAGCAAGAATTCTTAAATTACCGGATAGCGAAACTGCCTCGTCCAGAATCGTTTTATCGGTAAAAGGTAACATGAACAGTCAGTCACACCTCACACCGCCTTTCTCTGTTTAATTCATTTTTGTCTCCTCATAATTGTACTGATTTTAAGTGAACAGAAAATGCAGACACTCACGTCTGCCATTTTCTCCTGCTCAGCGCTATTTTGGGAAGTTGTCTTCCGGAGTTTTCTGCAAAGTTTTGTGCGTTTATTTGTTGTTGTCTTTGGTATATGTTTGACAAAGGCCAGTTGGTGAGAAATTTGCGCCTGTCGTGTTTTGTTGTATTAGATACTTTTTTTTAAATTCTATTTTCGCGTTTTTCTTGTCAGTTGTTGATATTATTATTATGATTATGATGATGATGATGATTATTAGTAGTAGTAGTATTGTTGTTGTTGTTATTGTTGTTATTATTGTTGTTGTTGTTGTTGTTATCGTTATATTATTATTATTATGCAGTTTATCAAAATATACTCATTTTTGATATGACAGAAAGCCGTCATTTATTTGTTTGTATACTTTCTCTCAAAATGTACTCGTTTTGATACGATAGAAAGTTGTCCTTCACTTGTTTGTATACTGTTATAACCGCGCTCGAGATGCAGTATCAAGGGAACAGTTAGCATGAAGGCTATATTCATGTAGAACTAAACTGCACCTGTATTATACACCCCCTTTTCTATCGACCTCCCCTTCCCCGCGACAAAAAAAAAAAAAATAATAAAGCAGATGAAAACAGATATGTGATGGAATGTGCGAACATAAAGCTTTTCATTCTCCAGGTAACATAAACGAAGGAACAAACAAACAAAAGTATAGAGAAGGAATGTGACAAATGTCACTGTGTGAGCATACTGCACAAACAAATAAAGATAAGGGTGGAATGTACCCTGTGGCGAGAGAAGACACGTAACCAGTCTTCTCGTACACATCACGGGTAGAGGAGCCAGAGAGGAGCCGGAGGCAGGTATGAAGGGAAGAGGAAAGTCTGCAGCAGCAGCAGCACACACGTGTTACATAGCACTTCAGTAGCCGGTCTGTTGGTATCGGGCTCTGCTGTAGAACAGTGTAGTGTATCACATCCCCGGCACAGGTATCTTCAGCAGCAGCACACATGTATTACATAGCACTTCAGTAGCCGATCTACTGGTATCGGGCTCTGCTATAGAACAGTGTAGTGTTTCACATGCTAGGCACGTGTTACGTAGCACTTCAGTAGCCGATCTACTGGTATCGGCTCTGCTATAGAACAGTGTAGTGTATCACATGCTAGGCACGTGTTACGTAGCACTTCAGTAGCCAGTCTACTGGTATCGGGCTCTGCTATAGAACAGTGCAGTGTATCACATGCTAGGCACGTGTTACATAGCACTTCAGTAGCCAGTCTACTGGTATCGGGCTCTGCTATAGAACAGTGTAGTGTATCACATGCTAGGCACGTGTTACGTAGCACTTCAGTAGCCAGTCTATGGTATCGGGCTCTGCTATAGAACAGTGTAGTGTATACCATGCTAGGCACGTGTTACATAGCACTTCAGTAGCCAGTCTACTGGTATCGGGCTCTGCTATAGAACAGTGTAGTGTATCACATGCTAGGCACGTGTTACATAGCACTTCAGTAGCCAGTCTACTGGTATCGGGCTCTGCTATAGAACAGTGTAGTGTATCACATGCTAGGCACGTGTTACATAGCACTTCAGTAGCCAGTCTACTGGTATCGGGCTCTGCTATAGAACAGTGTAGTGTTTCACATGCTAGGCACGTGTTACGTAGCACTTCAGTAGCCAGTCTACTGGTATCGGGCTCTGCTATAGAACAGTGTAGTGTTTCACATGCTAGGCACGTGTTACATAGCACTTCAGTAGCCAGTCTACTGGTATCGGGCTCTGCTATAGAACAGTGTAGTGTATCACATGCTAGGCACGTGTTACGTAGCACTTCAGTAACCAGTCTACTGGTATCGGGCTCTGCTATAGAACAGTGCAGTGTTTCACATGCTAGGCACGTGTTACGTTAGCACTTCAGTAGCGATCTATGGTATCGGGCTCTGCTGTAGAACAGTGCAGTGTATCACATGTCAGGCACGTTTACGTAGCACTTCAGTAGCGATCTATTGGTATCGGGCTCTGCTGTAGAACAGTGTGTATGCATCCCAAGTATCTAGGACACGTGTTACATAGCACTTCAGTAGCGATCTACTGGTATCGGGCTCTGCTGTAGAACAGTGTAGTGTATCGCATATCTGGCACAGGTATCTTGCTACGCATTATTTGATCATGAAGGGAATAGGAGAAGCAGCAGCAGCAGCAACACACCGTGTTACATGGTGATCCAATTAGTATCGAGCTCTATCATAGAACGTGCAGTGTGCAGTATATCGGGTTTAGCTATAGAACAATACAGGGTATCGCATACCCGGCACAGATATCTTTCTACGCATTATTGATCATGAAGGGAATAGGAGAAGGAGCAGCAGCAGCAGCAGCAGCAACACACGCGTGTTTCATAGCGATCCACTAGTAGTAAGGTCTATCATACTACAGTGCAGTTGTGTCGTATGCACGGGGATACAGGCGTCGCGATGCGCATCATTTAACCCTTTGACTCCTTCACCCTTCCTCCAACTGTAAAAACTCAACCCTTTGACTCCCTCGCCCTACGCCCTATCTAACAGCTTCGTGCTGGATAGGGCGACGGAATGGAAGGGTTAAGTTTTTGCTTTGCTAGCATGGTTGACAATGCAGGATGTTGGTGGACAGGGTGCGGGAATCAAAGGGTTAAATTTAGCGCTTCACGTCAGACAGCACAAGACACA
>CM060312.1:27712334-27732334 GCA_030674185.1 Monoplex corrugatus | reverse complement strand
ACAGAGAGAAGAGGAAGGATAAAGGCACTTTTTTGCGTCTGCTTTGGTCAGCTAAAGAGGTAGGTTTTAGCATAGCCGTTGGGTGACATAAACGAGCGTGTTTAGATAACCGGACTTCAGGTTTTAAAACAGTGTGTTCACGTTCTAGGGCAATGGACCCGTCGTTGCCTACAGAAATACTTAACCGCGTGTCTAGTGACAGCACTTGTTTCCCCCACCCTACTGTACAGTTCTAGCCCGTGTAGTTATTGCAGGATGACTGCAGAGAATTCTTTCATCGAATCGATCGCACTTCGTCTGTCACCTTGCTTTTTCTGTTATCATTTCGCTGCTTTCATTCTTTCTCCTTGTAATGTTGGTCGATACTTTCTCTGTGAACAAGCCTGAATGAATTGTACGAACTCGTTCAATGAGGTTTCTGTGAAGAGATGTGAATTGTACGTGTATACAACTAGGAGAGGTGAATTGTCGCTTGCTGCTGCTGCTGTTGTTGTCTTTCCGCTGGCTCATCATGTCAATGGAGGGAATGGAGAGGAGGAGTGGGAGGAGGAGGGGGTTTTCAGCAAAAGCTAAAAACAAAGAGAGGCAAGTTAGAGTTGAAATGTCAAACCTTTTAGCATCTGGTTGATTTAGGTGGGCTTTATGAGCGCTTGCGGGCGATGCAAATTTGCCGGCAGCGAGCGTGCGTGCGTGCGTGCGTGCTGTGTGTGCGTGCGTGCGTGCGTGTGTGTGTGTGTGTGTGTGTGTGTGTGTGTGTGTGTGTGTGTGTGTGTGTGTGTGTGTGTGATGAATGAAAGAGAGAGCGAGAAAGAGAGAGAGAGAGAGAGTTTGCGTGCACGTGAGCGAGCATATAGATGAGGTGACGAGATTTTGATTAGATTTTATGGTTTTTGTTTCCCTTTGGCTTGACATTTCTGATGAGCATAACAATCTTTTTCTTGCTTCGAGATTAAAATTCCATTTTGGTGTTATCGTTAAACAACTGTATGAGTAAATGTAATCAAATACATGAATAGATAGATAAGTAAATAAATGAATTGAATATAGAATATATGTATTAGGAAGTTTACATAAACGAAAATGTTTTAGTTTGAATGGAAACGATTGTCCTTGGATTTTTTTTTCAAGCAGAAACGTTGTCATTGATTCGATTTTCAGGTAGAAGCTTTATCCTTGATTCGTTTTTCAAGAGAAATGTTGTCCATGATTAGTTTTTCAAGTAGAAAACGTTGTCCTTAATTCTTTTTTTCAACAGAAACGTTGTCCTTGATTCGTTTTTCAAATAGAAACTTTGTCCTTGATTTTTTTTAAGCAGAAAGGTCGTCCTTGATACGTTTTTTACAAGTAGAAACAATGTCCTTGATTCGTTTTTTCAAGCAGGAACGTTGTCCTTGATTCGTTTTTCAAGCAGAAACGTTGTCCTTGATTCGTTTTTCAAGCAGAAACGTTGTCCTTGATTCGTTTTTCAAGCAGGAAACGTTGTCCTTGTTGTTTTTCAAGCAGAAAGTTGTCCTGTATTCGTTTTTCAAGCAGAAACGTTGTCCTTGTTTAGTTTTTCAAGCAGAAAACGTTGTCCTTGTTTAGTTTTTCAAGCAGACATTTGTCTGTATTCGTTTTTCAAGCAGAAACGTTGTCCTTGTTTAGTTTTTCAAGCAGAAACGTTGTCCTTGTTTAGTTTTTTCAAGCAGAAACGTTGTCCTTGTTTAGTTTTTCAGAGCAGAAACGTTGTCCTTGTTTAGTTTTTCAAGCAGAAACGTTGTCCTTGATTCATTTTTCAAGCAGAAACGTTGTCCTTGTTTAGTTTTTCAAGCAGAGATGTTGTCATTTTTTAGTTTAAATAAACAAGGAAGCAGTTTCTCTAGTTCAGCAACCGCTTGAATAATTCGAAGGTGTGGACAACTTTGCTTTCATCTTTTCCAAATTAAGGCTGTTGGTATAGTGTCACCTCCACGCACACATCTTTCTTTTTTGTTTTTGTTTGTTTGTTTGTTTGTTTGTCCTTCACGCTGGTTGTTGTTTTTGTTGTGGTTGTGGTAACTGTCGCCAAGAAAGCAATCGATGTAAATGACTTTTGCGTTTACGGAGGCGCGTGCAATGAATGTGCGGAAAGACGAATGCGGTTACAAATTCCTGGTCTAGGAATGCTGCAGGCTTCACCAGTTGGCTGTAGTTACGCTAGCCAACGTCGGACAATAGACCTTGTTACTACATGAATCTTCTGCCAGGTTTTTTTGCTAGTTTTCATGGTCAGATAAAGAGAGAATAAGATATTTAAAAAAAACATGAATCTTCTGCCAGGTTTTCTTGTTAGTTTTCATGGTCAGTTAGATGAAGAGAGGATAAGACAACAACAAAAATGTTCCTCGCATACACACATTTACTTGGAAAACGCATGTATGTCATTACATTGTCAAGTTGTTTGATGACAGTTACTTTATGGCGATTTTGTTTTAAAAAGAGCAATATTTAGAAAATAGTATCAGGAGAAAGAATGCGAAAGGTTTGCTTCACGAGAGGTCTGTGGCTCTTGTATGTAAAGATGAAACAATTATCAAAAAGGACAGAGGTGCCAAGATCGAACACCAGCTACATGTAAGAATAGAAAGGAAAATGGCAGCATGATGTGTCTGTCCATGCGCGAATGCATAATACTCGTTTGGCATACGTTTCTTTTGCGTATGATGGGCAAGAAACCTAGAAGACAGTGCGGCTTGCATTCTGACGTGTAGAGGTGCCCAGGAACTAAGGGGAAAGTCCATTTGTCATGACGAGAAGCTTCAAAGAAATTGCATGCATTACCCGACACTCATACCATTGGCAAGGAGCGAACGAGAGTGTCCGTTGTGACACATGCAAAGCAGGATTAGCTCGAAGCTAAGTGCATGCGTTGTAGATTATAGTTTTATCCAGATGCCTGTAACGTAGGACTGGTCAGAATCACAAGAGGAGAAGAAAAAAAACTGCACCTGGCATGACATGCGTAGGATTTAAGCCCAACTGCAAGAGGCGGACAGGAACAGGAAACAAGTTCCGTGTCAGGGGTGACGTCACGGCGGCCATGCCTCCAGTGATGATGAACGACAGGGGAGGCAGCAGGGGCCGTCACTCTTGTCCAGTTTCGCATCCAGCCGTCTGCTTTTTTTCCACCCGTTACATCGCCGTTGCCGTTGCCTTCCCTTTTGACAGCCATCTGACGCAACCCATGGCAGTAAATCAGGCGCATTTTGATCAGCGCTTCCTTCTCTCAATTTTCTTTTTTAATGGGTAAAATATGGGAGATTCATTGAGATCGACACGGAGAGATGCTGTGTGTTTGTTGTTTATTATTTGTTTTTGTTTTGTTTTTAAAGATTCGTGTCAGGAGTGATTGAAATGTCAGCTCTGACTTTTCGTTGCCTTTGTAGAATAAATGTGTTATATATGTAATCATTATCAGTCCTGGGTCGTAGATCGAGCTTGACAACATAACGTCACTTTCCTTGTTTTATGGTAAATTTTCTACCAACACGTTCTCACTAGTGATAATAATAATGAAAAGAAGAAGAATGATAATAATGATAATGACAATAAATGAGTTCTGTCCTGTCCTATAATATCTGTCTGTGGAAACCGGCCTTTCAACTGTGCATGGCAAAAATGGAAAAGACTGGAAAATTCCCGGAAAGTTGATATATCCTCCAAGGTCGCCTAGCAACGCATTTGTCATCGTCCTTTCCCTTTTGCGGAAAAAAGGGGTGGCGGGAAAGGATGTACATATATATACATACATACATACATACATAATATATATATATATATGTTTTGTGTGTGTGTGTGTGTGTGTGTGTGTGTGTGTGTGTGTGTGTGTGTGTGTGTGTGACTGAATGGTTGTGATCAGTTTTGTGGCGAGAAAACAGTGTATGGGAGTGGGGGTGGTGAGGTTTGGAATGGCAGGTGATAACGATGACCGAAAATACGAAACTTTTTGCCAATAATCTTTTCAAGTCTATACAGTATATTGCCAAGTTTCCAGCAGGTAATTTTGCCTTCGCAACGCTATCGCAAGGATTCTAGAATACAATGCAGATTGTTGCTGCATTAGACTTAGTCGTATACTCAGTCGTGCGTATAGTGTGTGCAAAAGCAGAAATCAAGAAAAGAAGATTATTAAGGATTGCCTGCTTACCTTGTTTGTCGTGATGATATGACGATGATAATATCAGATGATTGATGAGAGAAAACGAGTGTGGGTTGGGAGGAGCAGGGGGGGGGGGGGGGATAAGTTGTCAGCACACGGTGCAAAAGATACATAAAATGAAAAATTCGATATTCACATAGATGCGTTAGGGGAAAGCAATCACCAACCCACCCCCGTATCCCCGCCCCCCCCCTCCCTTTTTCCCTTTCCCCCCATATCTCCTTCACGGCTAATTAGAGGAAGCGTCAGTTAGATTTCCGCACGTGATAATCAAGGGATCTGGCTACAATCACACTGCTGTGCAAATAATCAATCCCCCAGACCTTCGGCGCCGTCAGAGGTTCCCTCTGCAAAAGTTTAGAGTTCAGTGTGTTTTTGCACCGAAGATGATTTTGTCTTCTTGGCTCCTGTACTCATTTACTTACTACAAGTTGTGTGAAAGTTGTACAGTACTCAAGTCACTAGGCTCAGTCTTCGTTCGGCACCTGGTGGATCGATTTTGGTTTCTCCACTGCGTACTTTGCAGGCAAACCGGTAACACTACTCTGCTTTCGCCTTTTGAATTATCCTCGTCTCTTGTATCTGTCTCTGTCTCTGTCTCTCTGTCTCTCTCTTTCTCTCTCTCTGTCTGCCTCTCTCTCTCCCTCCCTCCTTCCCTCTCTCTCTCTCTCTCTCTCTCTCTCTCTCTCTCTCTCTCTCTGCGAGTGCCTGTAGTGTTTGCTTCATTTTCTCCTACCGCTCGCTCTCTGGCTTTGTCTCTTGCGTTATCTGTTTCACTTTCTTGTGCGCGTCACTCTCTGTGATGGGCGTGTGTCTGTCGATGTGTCTGTGCACGTGTGCTTGTGCGTGCGTATATGTCTCTCTCTCTTCTCTGTCTCTCTCTCTCCGTCTCTCTCTCTCTGTCTCTCTCTCACTCTCTCTCTCTCTCTCTCTCTCTCTCTCTCTCTCTCTCTCTCTGTTACGCTTATTTCTGCCTGAAGGCGTCCATCTATGTGTGTGTGTGTGTGTGTGTGTGTGTGTGTGTGTGTGTGTGTGTGTGTGTGTGTGTGTGTGTGTGTTACGCTTATTTCTGCCTGAAGGCGTCCATCCATCCGCCTGTTTCCCACACGTCTCCCACTATCCTTGAGGACCAGCTTTTTAGTGAAGTGTGGTGGTCCACGTGGGACTCGAAACTGCAGGGATTTACTGATGACCTCACCGAAAGGTGCGGAAAAAAACCTCTGGCGGTACTCAGGGTTTGAACCCCGGCCAGCGCACTGGAGGCTTCAGGCAAGATTTCCTGTGGGATCTTGGATCAGGACCAGTTGGGTGCGTGTGTATGGAATGCTTGGTGCATAGTGATGTCATCTTAAACTGTTCAGTCGGGTGTAAATACATAATATTATTGACAGTGATCGGTCAGGTGTTATGTTACGCATGTATTTATCGATAATGATCGGTTTTACACGCCCACGTATCATGAAATCAGTGTTGGCATTGGTCCGTGTCTTAGTCTGGAGTTTGGAGTTTGTTCAAGAGGGAGGGATTCATCGCACTCGGACAATTCCATATGCGTTCCACCCAAACCTGCTAGCAGTGATCTGGCAGACTTCTTGAGCCTGCGCAACACTGTATGCGCTGGCAAGGTTTTGAAATGGTGGAGGGCAGGGAAAGAACATATGAAATACTAAGCTGACACCACTAGAACTTTGAAAACATCAAGACAGGCAGCGAACAGGTCGGGTTTTACTGTTCTGGGCTGAGATTGAACTCGAGATACTTTAGTCCACGGGCTGCATCAAAAGAATCGAAGGGCATAAAAACAAGACGAACAGAAAGCATGTCTTAGCGTGGGTGTTGATTGTCAAAATAACCACTGAGAAATATTATCGATATATCAGAATTGTTGACAGTAATCATGATTGATTGATATCAATTTTTTCAGATGGAAACAACAACAATAATCAACGCGAAGCATGTCTGAAACGGAGAGATTTGATTAACTTTGTGTCGATTTTGAGTAGATCTGATGAACATGACGTATATGGTACTGTTTGTCAGCAAATTGTCAGTGTAATATGGCTTTTGTGCAGGCTTGCGGCGTATAACTTTTTTTTTTTTTTTTTTTTTTCCCTATCGCACGGCGTCTGGTTTGTCAGTGCATATTGAATTTATTGTGAGCGCAGAGGCCTTGTCTTAAAAAACAGAAAGGCACACTGTTTATAAGAAAAAAAAATTTAAGTTACATTATCATTAGCCCATGTGGAATAAATACATTTGGACTGAATTGAACACTAAAATCTAATATTATTTTTTCTGGGCCAACTCATCGATTATCATGTTCATTTCAAAGCTGCGCTTGGCAGAAATTAAGAGCAACAACAAGCATCATCACGGCGTGCCCTTGGTGTAGTCCGGTCGGTGTGTTCGGTTGTTGACCGAAAGGTGGGAGGTTCGAGCCCCCACCGATGGACAAATATTTTAGTGGCTGTCACAATCGCCTTACACGTGAGGTGTCCTCGGTTCGAACCCCCGGCCCAGCCGAACCATTTTTGTAAGGCCCCATTAACTTCCGTTGGTTGGGGCTCTGTGCTGATGGGTCGTGTGCGTGGAGGTCGTGAGCTTGACCCTCCGGCATGTGGGCCACATGTTTTAGCACAGTTGCCTCAGTCGGTAGAGTATCAGACATTAAAATCTAAGGATTTAACTTTGGAGTTCTTTATCACTCGGTGCTTCATGTGTTGTGTGTGTGTGTGTGTGTGTGTGTGTGTGTGTTGTGTGTGTGTGTGTTTAGGGGAGGGGGGCTGATGAGGGTTTAGCTAACTGCGTTTGTTGATAGAATTGTGGATTCAAGATCCGATGTCTCAAGTTCAATTCCAGCTGGCAACGTCAAAGCTGGCCTGTTTGTTGCCTGTCTTAATGTTTCAGCCATTCTTCTAATGTCAGCTTAGTGTTTCATAGGTTTCATTTTTTCTCTCTCCTTTTCCCTCCCCCCCTCCCCCCCCCCCCCCCCCCATCCCCTTATCCATTTCAGGACCTTGCCAGTGTGTTTTTAGATTCAGTTGGAGCACATGTGGAATCGCCTGAATGCCACAATTCCCTCTTTGCGCCAGCTCCCGACAAGCTCATCATCAATGGCTCGTCAATCACGTCTGTTCAGAGAGGACTGTTCAGAAGAACAGGACGGGATTTGAACTCTTGTGATCTCAGCCTAACAATGACCCCGGGGGGAGAAGTCTGCCTACCGCTACCCTTCCGCTTGTCGGTGCAACAGTAATAACCCTCCCTCCTTCTTCCCTCTATCTCGACCGCCACCCATTCCCCTACCCTCTACAAATGCACATTGTTGAGTGGGGCGAGTGGTGAAAACGTGGGTTGCTAACGCTTTGAAGGGCCATATGAAATGCAGGGAGGTTGCGGATGTCATTCATGGGAATATGCATGACTCACTAGCTCTTCTTGATTGCCTTGTAACCGTTTTCGCCTGCTTCATTTAGGAAAGGGTGGCAAATTAGACAAGCGGTTTTTAGGGGTGGGGGGTGGGGTGGGGGCTGATACGGGGTAAGAGACGGGGTGGGAGAGAGGAGGGACGTAAGGGTTACCCTTGGGGGTAAGGGGATGGGGTGGGGATGGAGGTCCTGAGACTGAATGCCGGAGTGCACGGTGACAACTGATGCAGTTATTATTAATATGCATAGATGGGGAAGCATGCCTGTTAATTTTTTTGTTTTTTTTTTGTTTGTTTTTCTTTTTTGAAGTGAGAATTTGAGAGGAGAAATGCCTCTGCTTTGTGCTTGTGCATGTGTGTGTGTGTTTTGTGCGTGTGTGCGCGTTTATGTGTGTGTATGTGTGTGTGTGTAATGCAGATAAAATTTCCATGAATTATGACTCTCTCTCTCTCTCTTTTTCTCTCTGAATGTCTGTCTGTGTGTCTGTCTGTCTATCTCTCTCTCTGTCTGTCTGTCTCTCTCTCTCTCTCTCTCTCTCTCTCTCTCTCTCTCTCTCTCTCTCTCTCTCTCTCTCTGTCTGTGGTAAATGAGTGACTGATCTGCGATTAGTCTGATTAATTGATTGGCATTATGAATGTCTGTTTTTGCCAATTAACCGACTGTTTTGGGGTCGAATTGCTCTTATGTCATATATTTCTTGGTTCACTTCATTGTACATTAATTCCATTGATTGGTTTAGATTCACTGGTGAATAAATTGATAAACTGAACGCATGATTAGCTGACAACGGAATGATTATATAATTTGTTAATTGATGGCGATGGGTGGCTCACCGACTGATCGATTTATAGATTGATGGTTTTAGCTATTGAGCGATCAGTGATTGAATTATGGAATGTATGGATGATTGATTCGCGTTATTTGAAGTAACGATTGCAAATTGATATATTGAACTCAGTTAAATTCTAGGTTATCTGGTCGATTAAACCACTGGATAACTGATTAACTGGTTAAATGATTGATCGATTGATTGATTGAGTGAGGGAGTGATTACGTGAAGTGATTGTTACTGAAGTGATATCGATTGTACAGTTGGATGATGCATCAGACCCAGTCAATTGAAAGCTGATTTGTCAGTTGATTCACGGGCTGAATGGCGGATTATTTGATTGATCAACTGGTAAATCAGTTGATTGATTGGATAATTGATTGGTTGACTGATTGATTGATTGTTTGGTTGGTTAATCGATTGATGGATTGATTATTTATGTCAAGTAGCTGTGGTTGAATATATTGATCAACTGTATGATCACTGAAGGGTACAAGAAACGTCAGATCTGTGCACTAATTGAATGGTTTGTTTGTCTGATAGCCAGTTATTGTAAAATTGACAGTTGGATGAATGATATAGATGCGGTTAATGACAAATATTCTTAGCTGGCCAGTTAAGGAATATGGACTAGAATACAAATGAAAGGACCACTGTAAATGCAAAGATGAATGTATCCCAGCTTATGTGACGGTAAACGATAGAAGGGGACAATGTGACAGAGTTCACTGCAGTTTGATAGTATAACTTGTATGAATGTATAAGAAAACCTGATCTCCTCCCCTCCCCTTTCCCATGCATGTATTGTGGCCTAAGGCCGATGTACAATAAACATTTTCTGAGTTCTGAGTTCTCTCTCTGTCTGTCTGTCTCTCTCTCTCTCTCTGTCTCTCTCTCTCTCTCTTTCTCTCTTTCTCTCTCTCTCTCTCTCTTTCTTTTCTCTCAATCCCTCACCCTCCCCTTTCTCTTTCCTTCACTTTCTTAATAATTGTATGACAGGGGCGCGACATTGCAGATAAAGGAATGAGTTTGTAATGCCGACAATATCCGGCAGCAGTATCAGACCGCAACACAGCCGTCACCCCCACCACCTTTTCTTTTTTCCACCACCATTACGCAGCGTGAAACCCATTGAAGCGTTTCCCACGTTTCCCCCCTTGTCTGAAATTTGGCGCCTACCCCCACCCCCACCCCCTTCATTTCCTTCTCTCTGTCTCTCTGTCTTTGTCTGTGTGTGTGTGTGTGTATGTGTGTGTGTGTGTGTGTGTGTGTGTGTGTGTGTGTGTGTGTGTTCTCTCTCTCTGTTTCTCTTTCTTTCTCTCTCTGTCTCTCTCTCTCTCTCTCCCTCCCTCTCTCTCTCCCTCCCTCTCTCTCCTCCCCCAACCCCCTCAATTCCAAGAGTTTTGTGCTTGAATATAAAATGGTTCCAGCAACTCGTTTGGCTGTTATTTTGTTGTTATTATGATTGTTGTTTTGATTTTCTTTTCAAATTTGAAGCATTTTGGTGCGTGTTCTTCATGGCGGGGGGAGGGGGGGGGGAGGTAGAGTGGACGGGAATGTTAATCTGCTCGATGGTTGTGTCAAAACTGTAAGTGATACTTTAATGTGTGTGGATCATGTATCAGAACTGATTGATAGTTTTGTGGCACTTCATTTTGAACAGCTGCATGTTGCTTGATTCAAAAGGGACACTTTCGTTTGTTTTATGTTTTATGAGAGGATTGGTTAATAGTTGTGACAAAGCTTAGAACTTTCCGTTGCGTTTTTTTAGTAGGACCCCAAACTTTTTCCTCCCTGTTTTAGTTAGTGGGACAATTCTCGGTGGTTGTATGAAAACTGATGCTTAGGTGTTGGCTTTGTAGAACAGCTGCTTGTTGATAGATTAGGTTCAAAACTTTTTTTTCCCTGTTACGTTTTTACCGTACGTGTGTGTTCGTTCGTACGTGTGTGTTCGTTCGTTCTTTGATTTAACGTCTTTTCACTATAAGTGATATTAGACGGTATGTGTGTGTGTGTGTTAGCCGTGTGTGTGGGTGCGTGTGTGTGTGTTTCAGCGCTTAGATTTGATTTTATCAAGATTTTGCGCTATATAAATATTGTAATTATTATTATTATTATTCTAAGTGAATCTTGGGTTAGTTGTTGGGACCGGTTGAGAATTGTGATTATACAAGTTAGATAGAAAATAGTTACTTTTTAAGATCACAGTAGCTCAAAAAGTGCGAAAACTCTACATGATTGAACGGGAAAAAGAGTAATGTACATGTAGAATGGTTTGAACTCTCTATCTCTGTCACGCATTCACTGTCACACACATACCCACGCGCGTGCGCGCGCACACACACACAAACACACACAGTCACACGCTTACACACACACACACACACACACATACACACACACACACACACACACACACACACACACACACACACACACACACACACACATACACACACACACACAAAGTCACACGCTTACACACACACGTTTACACACAGACACACACACACACACAAACACACACACGCGCACACACACACACACACACTCTCGCTCTCTCTCTCTCTCTCTCTCTCTCTCTCTCTCTCTTCTCTCACTTCACTTACTTCTTCAAACAAAACAAAACGAAAAACAACAAAAACTTTGTTGCAATTGTTGTGCAGACCGAGAGTAGATCCAAACGAGCGTGCTTTCTAAGCAAGTGTGAAATTCGATAAGGGCGAGCATTAAACCGTAGGGGGAGGCCATCCATATTTAAAATCTTAATACAATTACCTGTCGTGTGTGTCTTTGGCCAGTGACAGCCTCGCTTGTACGAAATGCCCGCGGCAAACAGCGCATCATGCTTCGAGCCTGTCGTTTGGGGTGACAGGGCTTAAACTGAAATATAGATGCGCATTATTTTATATTTAGTCGGATCATTTACTGGATCTAAACATAATGTAATAACTCGAGATATACTTGACAAATGCAGTGACCTTTGTTAGTGGTTTGGTGACAGATCTGATACATCCTTTCGTGATCCTAATTGAATTAAAAAGAACATGGTTGTGACTGATATATCGACTGCAGACTTCAGTGGTTTATTTATATCGGCCACAGTCCCCTAGAGACAGGGCGGGGGGGGGGGGGGGGGTGTTCTCACATAACAACGAAATGCCCAACCATAAAAACGTGAACTGCCTTTAACAACATTTCTGATTTTAAGTGCTTTGTACAAGTAAATAACATTATTTCACGACCTTACCATTTGCTAATGATATTAGTAAGACATGTTTAAATCAAAGAGACTG
This sequence comes from Monoplex corrugatus, assembly GCA_030674185.1. Classification (NCBI taxonomy): domain Eukaryota; kingdom Metazoa; phylum Mollusca; class Gastropoda; order Littorinimorpha; family Ranellidae; genus Monoplex; species Monoplex corrugatus. Next base: position 27,720,604 of record CM060312.1, on the reverse strand, counting down.
ATAGTGATACATTGAGAGAGAGAGAGAGAGAGAGATTGTGTGTCTTTATATTGTGTGTGTGTGTGTGCAGAATTCACCGTATTCGCCGTAAGAACCCAAGAAAGAGCTATAAGACACACATTCTAATAAGTTGACCAACAGTCAGTAATGTGTTTGTATTAAGTTGGCACAAATAAACACACACACACACACACACACACACACACACACACACACACACACACACACACACACACAAGTGTACACGCACGCGGGCAAACACACACGCACACACACATACGCACACACACCACACAAACACACACACATATGCACAACACACACACACACACTTACAACACACACGCACACACACACACACACACACACACACACACACACAACACACAACACAAACACAAACACAAACACAAACACAACACACACACAGTTGAAGAGTCCCTGTCGTCCTTGCCTGGCGGTTGCCATAGACATGGCGATAGGAAAAAAAGTGCAGTGGTAAATAATTCATTGATCCCATCGATGTGTGTGCGTGTCTGTCTCCCTTGGACGGAATTAGTAGAGGACACAGTCTTTTATCCTGTAAACCGCATGTACCCTGTAAACCACATGCAACTTTACAGCAATACTGGCCATCAAGTGACTGTGGAAAGTGTCTCGGGTGCTCAGCGCTTGGACAAAATAAAATTTGATAGTGTGGTGGTGTTAGTGTGGTGGTGCTGGTGATGGTGGTGTTAGTGTGGTGGTGCTGGTGATTTTATTTATTTGTTTTTTGTTTCTTTGTTTTTGTTTTATTTTCATTCATTTTATTTAATGTTTCTTTGGTCTTGGTTTTTGTTATTGTGATCTTTTGTTTGTTTTTGGTATTTTTTTTTGTGTTTATGGTTTTGTTGTTTTTTTTTTGTTTTGTTTGGGGGTTTTGTTTTGTCTTCTTGCTGTTGTTGTAAATATGATTTTGTTGTTGTTTTTGTTGTTTGTTTGTTTGCTTGTTTGTTTGTTTGTTTGTTTGTTTGTTGGGCGAGGGTGGGGATAGACTGGTTGGAGTTGGGATGATGGAGACGATATATCGTATTGGTGGGCAGATGGAAGCTATGTCGTATTATAATAGAGGTTGATTTCTATGATGTGATTGTGTGGGACGTTGGTGATGTCTGTTTATACTTGGAAGTGGGGGAGGGGGACTTGTTGTTTTCATCTGTTTCCACGTTTGGTTGGTTGATGAGTTACTTATTTTAGGAGGGGGATGTTTTGTCTTTTTTAAAAAATATCTTATTTTATTCTTTTTTGGGGGGGGGGTGTGGGGGGTGGCTGGGAAGGGTAATATTGCAGATGGAGATAAACATTTAACTAGATTAGACGTATAAACATTTCACTAGATTAGATGTAGATAACGTTGTTAACATTTCAATAACAGATTGATACAAAGATAAAATATCAATTCCATACGCTAGGTAGAACTTCCAGATTCTGCCAGCGCATAGGCTTATGTGCAAACCTATGGCTCATACCATGATGATTTTGTATTTTTTCCATCACATAACATTCCCATGGCGTCAGTACACGTGGAGTTTATTTCCTAGCGCGGAGACGATATCTTGTGGGATTGAAACTGAAACTGAAACGGAAACCTGCGCGTGTATCCCAAACAGAGTGAGCTACAATATACACAGTTTTCTATGGTGCTATTAAACTGTATCAAAACGAGCGATTGTTCTCTCTGTCTCTCTGTCTCTGTCTCTGTCTCTCTCTCTTTCTCTCTCTCTCTCTCTCTCTCTCTCTCTCTCCTCTCTCTCTCTCTCTCTCTCTCTCTGTCACACACACACACAGACAGACACAAACACACACACACGCATGTTAGGCAAGGGGTGGATGACGGGAAAGGCGTATCATTACCTCCCTATCACCTACGCGTTAATGACAAGACGAAGTGCGGCGTGAAAGCATTGCTCCTCAGCGAAAGAACAAAAGTGCAAAACGTAACTCTTAGTTCCTTTGCTCCTAGTAGATCTACCTGTAGTCTGATTTATGCAGCTTGTATTATTACTCACACGCTGGAAAAGAAATAAAATCGCTGGTAAATTACATGTGGCCTGTTTTCACCATCACTTTTATTCACATGTCCTCCTTCCACTGGGTTGCATGACTTCACGGAAACGGTAACGGTACCTTGTCTAAGTTCTGCACAGCATTAATCATCGTTTCTTTTAACGTCTATTCGCGTAAGTTCTGCATTACATGATTTTTCTTTGTTAAAACAATTCCGGACTGCTCGAGAGAGAGAGAGAGAGAGGAGAGAGAATCGGAACCTTTCATTAGGAAATCAAAAGACACGTTTCTGTACAACATACAGTTAATTAACACACTTCAGTGTACATACATGGGAATATTCATAAACTTCTAATGTAGAAAAGGACATCTGTTGTTTCAAGTACGTACGGTCAAAATACTTTTTGCTCTTATTTTAAAGGCAGCGACCAAAAACTTCGCCAGGTTCACTATGCTGTGAGAGAGAGAGAGAGAGAGAGAGAGAGAGAGAAGAGAGAGAGAGAGAGAGAGAGAGAGAGAGAGAGAGAGAGAGAGAGAGAGAGAGCGAGCTACATTGTAGCCTTCGATCGTTTTTCCTTGTTCGCATAAGCGTTGTTTACAACTGTGCTAACCCAAAACAAAGTTAACACCAGAAAGCTTTTTTGTTTTTTGTTTTGTTTTTTTTGTTTTGTTTTATTAACAACAATCGTCGTTTCTTTCGGCGCCCCGCTAAACCTCTTTTCCTTCCACAAGTTCCATCTCCACCCTCACTTTCGGATGATGAGTGAAAGTAAACGAAGGAGGCGGAAGGGGGAGGGGGAGGGGACAAGGATTCTAGAAGAGGAGGCAGTGAAAGAGGGGTGGGGAGATGAACTCAGGTAAGCTGTCAATGCCCCATTGGCGAATGCTTGCAGGCAAAAGCAGACAATATCCCAGAAGATTAAAGCGTTCACCCAGCCCCGGAGTCAAGTCAGGTAGGAAGGAGGACTTGGCCTCACGGCATGGAGTTTATCTTCCCTTGGATAAGCAAATTAGCTCCCTTGTCAGTGACAGGCTGAGCGGCGTGCTGAGAAGGGCCGTGTTGTTGGAAAGGATGCTAATTTCAGTAGGACGGGTTGGGGGCGATCGAGTCAGTCACACTAACATGGTTGGGTTTTTGTTGTTGTTTGTTGTGTGTGTGTGTGTGTGTGTGTGTGTGTGTGTGTGTGTGTGTTTTTGTTGGGGTTTTGTGGGTTTTTTCCCTTCCAACAATGTTGTCCGGTTTGCTGCGATTTCTTGCGTAACTGCGTCTTTGGGGATAGTTCAGTCACAGGAAGCCTTAAATTAATGATCTCCTCCCTGTTTTTTGGGGGAGGGTTGTGTAGTGTGAGTGGGGCTGGGTGGGAGGCTGGTTGTGTAAAATGATTTTTTGTTTTGTGTGTTGTTTCATTTGATGTAAGTGATTTTGTTTGGGGGTGGGGTGGGGTTCTGTTGTCTGCCCGCTTACCATAACTTCCCATAGTGGACGAAGGTGCTGAGGTTCTGTTGTCTGCCCACTTACCATAACTTCCCATAGTGGACGAGTACTGGTTTGTGTCTGCCATTACCATAACTCCAAGTGACGAGGTAGAGGTTCTGTTGTCTGCCCACTTACCATAACTTCCCATAGTGGACGAAGGTACTGAGGTTCTGTTGTCTGCCCACTTACCATAACTTCCCATAGTGGACGAAGGTACTGAGCCTCTGTTCACGTCATTCATCATTGTATTTTTCGCGTTCTTGGTCACGACACCGGGAAATCACCACAGATGTATGTCAAAGTCAGTTGAAGCACATACAAAGAAAACAGAGGCTATAGAATGCAAACTCCATCCTACAATCAGCGTTCTATAACGAACTCCATCGTACAATGAGCCTGATGAGTCAAGTGACAAAGATTCTATTAAGAACAATTACGATGAGGACAAAGAATAGAATCAAGCCTGAAATAGCAGAAGAACAATGTGCATCTGGTGAAGGGAAAGGAACTGTTAATGTCGTAATTATGTTCCTAGAGCTCTCATAGAAAGATCCATTGAGTTCACTAAGGATCTGTATTTGTGTTTTGTTGATTATACTCGTACCAAGGCCTTTGATCGGGTAAGACACGAAAAATCGATCAACCAGCTTAAAAAGCTCAATGTTGATGAAAAAGATCTAAGAATAATAATAAGTATTGGGAACAAACAGCCGCAATGAGAGTAGAAAATACGTTTTTTTTCGGGTTTTTTTCCCCCAAATATCAAAAGAGGGACACGGATGTGTTCTTTCACTAGATTTATTTTTCACTTTATAACGAAACCACCGTGAGAAACTTATAAGAATACCCTTCGATAAAAATCGGAGGAAAAAAAAAATCGTTGTGCAGGTGACACCGTTCTAATTGCAGAAAACGATAAAAGACCTACAAAATCTTGTGAGTATAATAGACATAAAACCCAGAAATGAAGGGCTACTTGCAGTGACAAAAGATAGATTCGTATGAATGGCCACAATCGCCAACGCCTTGCGGCAGGCACATGGTGACGATGATGATGTTGATGATGATGATGATATGTATGGGTGTGTGTGTGTGGTGCGCGCGCGTGTGTGTGTGTGTTCTTAAATTCGGCTTGTTGTTCAGATACACACCACAGTCATATTTCCTGGTGCCAGCGAATGTATATAGATTCGTTCGACAACCGAAAATTTCGTTCCGATGGAGAGAAAGGGACGGGGTGGGGGGGGGGGGGTTCGTTGGAGGAGGGAGAAGAAAACTGTTTATTGGTAATAGATAAAGAAGCCGTGAACGTGATTTTTACGTTCAACCAGAAAGAGACATCATTACGATGATAGTGATAGTGCAGATACTTTACATTCCAAGGGTAGTAAGTCATTAGCTAAACGCCTTTTTTCCCAAAGACTTGCCGTAGCTTGCATGATGGGTGCCTGGGTCCGGGTGTTTTCATGTAATTCATATTGCTTTAATCTCAGTTAGGACATTGCCCCGCTATAAATGGCACAAACCTCATCAACCCAGGCCACCACCCGCCCACCCAGCAGACCGTCTCCGCTCGGAGGGAATCACATGGTTAACAATATAAAGATAAGCGTATGCTCTCATAATAGTTTCCATTGTTTTATTCTTGTTTTTATTGCTTTTTTTTTTTTCTCCAAGAGGTATAAGCATGCGTGGTGAGATTGTATGGATGACGGTGTGGTGAGAGATGTTGAGTAGTTACGTGCAGGAGTGGGTTGCGTGCGGGGTGCTTGGGTGTGTGGGGGAGTGTTGCTTCAGGCTGTAATTGTTTCAAGATTTTGCGCTATATAAATATTGTAATTATTATTATTATTATTAAATGCATAAGAGAGGGAAAGACAGACAGACAGACAGAGACAAAGACAGTGAGACAGAGAGACAGACAGACAGACAGAGCGAGTTGCTTCGATCGATCGGAGTCCAAGTTCTTTTTTTTTTTTTTTGTGTGCGGGTTTGATTTTTATTAACAGAGGGTGGAGTTTGCAGAGAAAGGGGGGGGGGGTGGGGGTAGTAGGGAATGACGGGGGGAGGAAAGGAGATTTCGAGGAAGTACGGCCGAGGAAGTGGAGTTTGCAGAGAAAGCGGGGGGGGGGGGGGGGGGGGGGGAGTGGGGGGGAAAAGATGAGTTGTGTGGGGTAGCGAGGTGTAATCCCTGCCCTGATTGTTTTGACTGCTTGTTACGCTTATGAGCGCCCGGCTCGGGGTCCCCGCTCTTTTGTCATCGCTCACGCGTAACCAACTGCGGTTTGTGGATCCAGCCCCTCTAATATAAGCCTCACCTCCTTCCATTTTCTCTGCTCTTCAGCTACTCCCCTCGCCCGACCCCTACTCCCACCGTCTTCCTCTGGTACCCACCTCGACATCTTCTTCTGTCCTCTCTCTCTCTCTCTCTCTCTCTCTCTCTCTCTCTCTCTCTCTCTCTCTCTCTCTCTCCTCTCTCTCTCTCTCTCTCTCTCATCTCTCTCTCTTCTTCTCTCTCTTCTCTCTTCTCTCTCTTCTTCTCTCTCTCTGACCCTCTCTCTCTCTCTCTCCTCTCTCTCTCTCTCCTCTCTCTCTTCTCTCTCTCTCTCTCTCCCCCCCCCCCCCCCCCGAACGTACGCACATGCATGCACATGGGTGTGCGCGCACATACACAAACATGCACCACATCCAGTCAGATGCACCATGCGATTTTTTCCCCTGCTGACATCAATTCTTTTTAAAATAAAACAAAAGACAAAAGTTTGCCTTCTATATAATTATATTTGTCAGACCCTTCAAACAACACAGTAAACTGTGTTTACCATCATCATCACACCACTACTACCACCTCTTTTTTTTTTTTTTTCTCTTTCTCTCTCTCTTCCTCTTTTTCCTCTTTCCTTCTTTCGACGTCTTCTCCTCTATTCTAATCCCTTTCGCAGCACGGTGCCTAGGTTTTTTTTGGTTTTGTTTTTTTTGTTGTTGATTTTTTCTATAGGGGACAGACAAACTTGTGCAGACCTTGTGCTGCGTCTATCGCAGGTCTCCATATGCAAACATCCACTCTTTCCCCCAGACGGTAAGCCGTTCATGGGATGTATCGCTCCCACCGCTTTGTTGTTTTTGTCATACTGAGCTTGCAGGATGGTGCTGCGCTGCTTGCTGCTTCGTGTTTTTAATGCAGTGTTCAACAGAACTGAGTCAACGGCTCGATGAAGTAGTGGTACCACCCCTATCACGTCTCTCGGAGTCAATTTTTGTCTGTCTTGTCCGTCGTCAGTCTGTCCCTGTCTGTTTGTCAGTGCTCTCTCTCTCTCTCTCTCTCTCTCTCTCTCTCTCTCTCTCTCTCTCCCTCCTCTCCCTCCCTCCCTCCCTCGTCTCTCTCTCTCTCTCTCTCTCTCTCTCTCTCTCTCTCTCTCTCCTCTCCTCACTCTCTTGTAAAACTGAAATAGAATCTGAAATAATTTTGTAGTAACTTGTCCGATGCACATATAGCTTAGAGAACAATTATATAGCAAACAAAAACAAAAAATGAGGGGGAGGGGAACGGTCATTACTGTTTATAGTATGCTATTACTTCTGAGAATAAGATGATGATAATTCGTCTAGAAATAAAATATTTTTATAATGAAGGCTTTTGATATGCGCAACATGATGTCACTGTAATATGCACTTATTTGCTTATTCGCACTGAAATATGAACTGTATTTTAAAAAAAAGTGCACTCACACTCCATTGATATAGGCCAGTGATCCAGTCAGTAAACCATTCAGTGGTCAGTGTTCTCACTCTTTGTTTCTCTCTGTCTCTGTACTCTCTCTTTGACTCTCTAGCTCTCTCTCTCTCACGAATTACACATACTACCCGCACGCACGGCACCGCACATCATACACACACACGCACGCACGCACGCACACACGCACGCACCACACACACAACACACACACACACACCACACACACACACACACACACACACACACACACACAGGCACGCACACACGTACGCACATACACATTTCCTTCCCAGAGAGGTGCATACTTTTCCATGCGGGATGCATAAACATCTGCGCGCACTGTAATGCAACCATCACAGGTTTCCATTTGCTCAAGATTTTCGCATTTGTGGCAGGTTGGAAAAGCTTCTGTGCCAGATTGGAATGGATATCCACGTCAGTTGTGATGCATTGGTGTAGAATGCGTTTGTTTAGACTGTATTGCGTCTGCGGAGATTTCAATGTGATTATGTGTGGGTTGTCATTCGTGTGTGTGTGGATTGTAATGAGTCGGTTCCGTCCCCCCGAGGGGATGCCGGGGGCTCTTTCAGTATAAATAGTATCCCCACCTTCTGGAAATTCTGTGCTAGAAGTTTCCTCTTTTCTGTCACTCTTTTGTTTCTGCCTTTTCCTTTGCTTTCTGTCATTTCTTCCTATCACTTTTTGCCTTGCTGGTCCTTCACCTGTATGTGTTCGATAAAGTTTTGTGTACTTTCTCTTAGGATTGATAATTGGGTACGTGTGTTGAGTGTGTTTTTGGCTCTAGGGAGGAGAGTTATACAGAAGCATTTTTAGCCACTTTTTGCCCGTTTTTAGATATGTTTTAGTGTCCTTAGGTATGCTTAAATTTGTGTTCAGGTGTGTTTTTTAAATCTCCCCTGTTCGATAAATTGGACGGAGTGATCAACGCCAGGGGCATGTCCATAGATTATGTGCGCGAATGCATTGATATGTGCACTTAATTTTCTTTTC
>CM060312.1:27697334-27702334 GCA_030674185.1 Monoplex corrugatus | reverse complement strand
TCAGGACTTGGGATTTAGTTTCACTTCCTTTGGAGGACTTGGGAGTCTTATGTTAACGTCTCGGGATTTGGGTGTCTATTTTCAATTTTTTGGAGCAGTTGACGTCTCTTTTCACTTCTCTCAGAACTCGGGATTTAGTTTCACTTCTGGGGAGGACTTGGGGGTCTACGTTGACGTCTCAGGATTTGGAGTCTGTTTTCACTTTTCTGGAGCAGTTGACGTCTATTTTCACTTTTCTGGAGCACATAGAGCATTTGGGGTCTGTAGTCACTTCTGTGAAGGATTTGGTTCTGTTCTACTTTTGTGAGGAATGGGGGTTTATTTTCACTTCTCTGAAGAACTTGGGGTCTAGATCACTTCTGTGGAGGACTTAGGGTCTGTGTTGATATGTATTCATTTCTCTGGAGAGTTTGGAGTTTATTTTTTTTCTCTAGGAGCGGGGGGAAGAGGGGTATCTTCCCCACTTGTCATAAAGAGACGTATGGTGTGCAGTCTCCTTTTGTTTTCTTCATTCATCTTGTGATCAAAGCAGCAGATGGTAGTGCTGTCTATGGGTGTTTCACAACCCGTGGAACTGTGAGAACAGATGTTTTCAACGTGTTATCGCCGCTGGCAGTCAGAGTCAGATATTCTAATTTAATTAAAAAAAAAAGAGAGAAGAAGAAGAAAAAGAAAAGAAAAAAAAAAACTCAAAAGAAAATTCGGGAATCAGAACTGCAAACGGAAATAGACTTTTATAACACGGCAGGTTCGAGTCATCATTGATGTGCCGTATTTTTCTTACAACAGTTATCTCAGTGTTGCACTGTTTGGAATGATGTGTGTCGTTTTTTTTGTCGTTGTAACTACTAGAGAAATAATTTAATTAATCAGTTTATTAGTTTGTTTTACGAAAAATCACTCTGTGTAATCAGCACCACTGCACGATACAGAGTACCACTACTCGACATATTATCTATTCGATGCCTCTGATGTTCGCAGTTTAATGAATCAAAAGCGCATCGTCACTAACGAAGAAAAAATACTCACTCACACACACATACACACACCATACACACACGCACGCACACACACCACACCACACACACACACCACCACACACACACACACACACACACACACACACACACACACACACACACACACACACACACACACACACACACACACACACACACGAAAAAGAAACGAAAGCGGAGGGAGAAAACCCCAGCACTGACAGTTGCCTTCTGTTTTGCTTTTTTTAACTTAGGAAGACAGTGTTGTTGACACAGAACATCCCTGAGCAATATGAGAGGGCTGTTTCTGAAGACAGCGAGAACGTGGGCATGATTTTCTGTCAATCCCAAGCGTTAACTAGGAAAAGCCGGTGGACTGCCCTTGTAAACAGACCTCGATAGTTTTTCCTTCGATCTCTCCCTCCCCGCTCTTAAGTGCATCCCTTTGGTCCCTCACCCCCCGTCACTTACTACCCCCCGTCCCATCCCGTCTTTGCTGACTTTTCGTGTGTCTGTTAGCTTTGGGGATGTAGACAGACCATCAGCCGGACTCGTGGCTACAGCCTGCAATGTGCAAGTCGGGAATTGATGGAAGATTGGTTGTCTGAACAGGGTTGCCCAGGCTGGAGAACACTTTCATGTTGTCTGTGGAAGCACCACCGTGACGGCGAGATGTCCTCTCCGGGATCGCTCGTTAAAGTTGTCTAATGTAATTGATGAAGGAAGAAACGGTAGCCCTGGTGTCACAAGTGGGGCAGTAGTCGTATTGATCACATCCAAAGTGGTGTTGTTTTAACTGTACTGATGACGTTCGCGGCTGACTTTTCGTATAGGGTTTTTGACGTACCATTTTGCTAGTGTCGGCCTGATCCAGTCAAGGTCTTGTAACAGATATTCTACCAAGTCTATTTGTTCTAAAGGTGGCAAAAACAGCGTGCATAACTGGAAAACAACTGGCTTGTTATCCAACGCGCTTCCTTTCCAGTCTTATTTTCAGCCGTACGTTTGGTCAGCGCATACCGTTCTTTTGATCTGCTCATTTCATGGAGAGTTGAGCAGACTTGCTAAATTATTAATCCAATCTGTAAAAAAAACGTTTTGTGGTGTGTAGTTAAATATTTTGGAATCTTCTGTTCGCCAGGAAGGGATAACGGACGGAGAATTAGTTGACATAATCGAATCACGAAATTCATGTAAGAACATATTAATAGGCAAAACAGACGGCTGCAAACTCGAGGAAAAGACGAAAGAAAAACTAACAACCGTTGACTGAATGACCCCATGTTTTCGCGGTGAGCTTTTTAACACCTTGAGTGGCAGCTGTGGATTTGCAGATCATGCAGATCTTTTTTGCTCCGGTTCGTGTGGACTTCTGTGGAAAACTACCTGAAAGCCTTGTGGTTTGGTAATGAGGCAGAAGAAAGTGGAAAGAATCAAGAGGCCAGAGGTCAAGTACCGTGTTGACAAATGTTGATGTATACTTGACCTTCTCTGACTTTATGTAATCTGGCTTCACTTGATGACCTATTCTAGCTTTTATGACCACACACATACACACACACGCACACACACACACACAACACACACACACACACACACACACACACACACACACACACACACACACACACACACACACACACACACACACTACACAGCATATACTGGACTGAACAGCCGTAAATAATTTTGACAAATAGCGTGAAATTAGCGTGATGATTGCATAAAACGGGTGCAACGCTATAAACGACGACACCCGGACTCCTTCAAGGACGAGGTGAAGAAATTGTCTATAAATCCCTTCAGCCCAGACGGCAGAGTAAGCCAGCAGCTTGGTGTCAGTGTTCTCACCAACCTTTGGCCTTTGCTGGGAGAGCTGGCAAGAGCGCTACTGTCCATACAGACAAGACAGAAGCGAAGAGAGGTTCCATGCTGTGTGGTGTCAAGTCCTTCATTCTGAACAGACAATGGCCACTTCTCAACCCTACAACTCCGGGTCTGGTCCTAGTGTGGAGGTAAGCTTTTGGCTTTGTTCCAAGTGTTGCAAGGAAGCTAGCTGGAGAGCAGTGGTTGTAACTGACTCTTCACATCTTCATCTTCCTCAGTTCCGAACTCAACTGTTAGGTCCATGAATAAATTAAAAATGGAGGAGAGTAGCTGAAACAAGGTTGAAGATCTGGAAAATTGAGGGGTGGCAGTGTAGCTGTTGAGTTTTGTATGGAATTCCTCTCTCTGTCCGTCAGCAACCTACTTTTGTCTCCTTCAAGTCCGCTCTCAAAACTCACCTTTTCTCCTCCGCATAAAATCCTAACTTCACTCAACCCCCCCCCCCCCCCCCCTCTGCAGCCTGTCTCCGCTCGGAGGGAATCACATGGTTATAATATATAATTGTATATGCTATGCTCTCTATAATTTTCCATTGCTTTTATTCTTGCTTTTATTGCTTTTATTCTTTCTCCCCATTTATAGCCATGCGTGTGTGTGTGTGTGTGTGGTGTGGTGTGTGTGCGTGCGTTTGTGTGCGTGCGTGCGTGCTTGCGTGTGTGTCTGCTTCAGCGCTTGGATTTGATTTTATCAAGATTTTGCGCTGTATAAATATTGTAATTATTATTATTATTATAAATGGTGCGGCAAACTGATAAGAAAACGAGAGGAGATATACTCTAAACAGAGCTAACAATTACTTGGTTATTCCTAGTTATTCCTTCTTTCGCCCGACCGTCACCTTTCCACTGTTTCCTAAACTTGTCTTTCAATAAATGTCACCAAATCAGTACATTTAAAACGATACTGGTATAGCGTTAAAATCTAACCCACTGATTGCTTTCGAGAAACCTTGTAAAACAATGAAAGCCGTCGTTGTAACTGTTTTTGCTTTCACTTGTAAAACAAATGTTTAAACGTTGCAACCCATTTCACGAATGAGTTAGACATTACATCCACACTCCCCTTGGAAAACATGATCTTAGATACTAGCAAAACAAACGAGTTTAAGCGTTATAATCATTTTCAGTAGTAAACCATATGAGTTTAGACGTTACAACCACTGTCATTTGTGAAACAAATGAGTTTAGACACTATTAAAACAAATGAGTTTAGACGTTACAGTCACTTTCACTTGTAAAAGAAATGAGTTTAGACACTAGTAAAAGAAATGAGTTTAGACGTCAAAACCACTGTTTACTAGTAAAACAAATGAATTTAGACTCTAGCGAAACGAAATTTAATGAGGTTGAACGTTACAACCCCTTTCATTAATAAAACAAATGAATTTAGACGCTATATTCACTTTCACTAGCGGATCGGTAAAATAAATGAATGTAGACATTACAGTCACCTTCACTAGCAAAACAAATTATTTTGGACGTTGCAAGTCACTTTCACTAACAAAACAAATTATTTCAGACACAAGCAAAACAAATGTGTTTAGACCTAGCAGAAGAAAAGAGTTTGGTCGTGGCAATCATTTTCACTAACAAAACAAATGAGTTTAGACGTTGCAACCACTTTCACTAGTAAAAACAAACGAGTTTGAACGTTACAAGCACTTTCACTAGAACAAACACTGACTACATTATCCACCCCCACCCCCACCCCCTCCCCTATGTCGCTGCCAGAACAGAAATGGACGGTGTCTCTATGGAGATGTCATCAGCATCAAGGGACATGATGGCATTAGAGGCTCATCAGAGGTGAGCTTGCATGTCATGTCTGTTTAACTTGACGTGAGTTACGGTACTCAGGGGACTTGCAGCTACCAGGCCAGAGAAAGTTTCACTAAGTACGACTAGTGCTACTAGCAAAGGCCACGCAGAGCCGGGAAGGATCTTTAGTCTTAGACCCAAACTGGAAGTCCTGCAAAGGTCGCTGATGTCGGGCTCAGTTCGGTGTCCTTCGGGGTTGAAGACAGCTAGCTTGTCAGTCAAAGGCAAGCAGTTGACGGTGATATGGACAGTTGGCTGTCTCAGATATTCCATACCTACCCATTCATACCGTCATTTT
>CM060312.1:27669834-27694834 GCA_030674185.1 Monoplex corrugatus | reverse complement strand
CGGTCGTTGGTCGATGGTAGAGACCTTTGTGTCTAGGGCAGCGCTGCGGGGATGACACCCATTTCTTCTGCCTAGTTGCTTTATCTTCCTCGTCGTCCCTGAGAGAGACAGGCACCCGTTCACAATAACGTGCACTATGTTCAAACGAGGGCGTGGACCTGCTGATCTCCCATCCTTTTCATGATCGGCAACCACGCTCGATTGGGTTTTCAGGATGGGGTCCTCCAATTACTGTGCAGTCCAGTCCCGGTAGAACTGTGTGTATAATGCGAGAAGTCGTTATGGTGGAAATATACTGTTTCTCTGTTCTATCAGTTTTCTCGGTAAGCCTAATTGTTGACGTTCGGTCATAGAATCCGAGGCGCTGGGTACGGTAGTAGTTGAAGACGTATAGAGTTGAGGTGGATAACCTTTCTTTGTTCGGGTTTCATTGTCAGCTCGCCTACCCAGATCCCTTCCTTTGAGGCTCCATTCAAACCCAGGATTAGAAGGTCGTTAAGTTGTGAAAGAGATCCCTCCTCTGCCTTTTCTGGTCTGCTGGAGCAAGGTAAGACACAGTGTCCTCATACTGCCTAAATACGTGAAAGTCTTTCTGAGCTGCCTGTGTCTTGTGCCCAAAAGATCAAACGAAGTGGCGGGGAAGAACGAGAAAGCTGGCCAACACTGAAAGATTTATGTCCAAAAGGAAGGGCGGAGAGCCAATCAGTACTGAAAATTGATCTTCACAGGAAAGGATAGAGGGCTGATACAACACTGAAAATTGATTTCCAGTTGCAAATTTCTCGACCTCGACCACAGAAATCAAGCAGGTGGGCAATCTGTGGCTGTTGAAAACACAAACAGTCCAGGCTTTGGCTGTACGTGTGTTGAAAACACAAACAGTCCAGGCTTTGGCTGTACGTGTGTTGAAAACACAAACAGTCCAGGCTTTGGATGTACGTGTGTTGAAAACACAAACAGTCCAGGCTTTGGCTGTACGTGCGTTGTTTTGTCAGGCCATTAGCTCAGTTTGTTGCAGTGCCATGCTCATAACGCAGAGGTTGTGATTTGAACCCTGGGATAGGTCACAGTCTTGTTATTATTGGGGGTTTTTTTTTTTTGTTTTTTTTTTGGGTGGTTTTATTTTTTTTTTTTTTTTTTTTTTGGTTCTTGTGATAAAACCGTGGACTCAAGATCTCGTATCTCGATTTCGGTCCCAGCCTGCGACAGTGAAAACTCGCCTCTTCACTGCTCATCATAAATGTTTCCATCATTCTTGTAGTGTCATCTTAGTGTGTTTCTTAGGTCCCTTTCCCTCCATCGCTTGGCATTTCAAGGCCTTGCCAGTACGTAGGGTTTTGCACAGGCTTAAGGAGTCTGTCGGCTGATTGTTGGCAGAGTTGAGTGGAGTGCGATGAATTCCCCCCCCCCCCCCCCCCCCCCCCCTTGAACAAACTCCAAACACTGTTTTGTCATCGTTTGCAGATGTGGGATTTTGCAAGATGATGATTGATCATCTCCAATACAGGCGTGGACAGAGCCAGTGTGTACTTTCTGTTTCACCGCATCGATAGATCTCCTTTGTTATTTGCAGGTATTCTCCCCCTCCCCCTCCCCCTCCCCTCCCTTTAATTACAACCACATCGCTTCAATTTGCTGGGCGTTTGAGTGGTGTGCTCTTAGTTAATATAATTTATGGTTGTAAAACAAGGAAACCATGTGGAACAGAATTGTGTAACTGAGTGCAGTAGCTTAGCATTTCTGTTTATTTAAGAATTACGTTTCCTGGCACAAATGGCATTTCGTTCAGTCATGTTGACGCCGACACCCAAAACAAATATGAATGTGTTGTTTAAAAAAAATTTTTTTTTTAAAATCCGACTGTGCGGAAAGAGGAAAGGAACATGGCGGAGAATTTTCGGAATATGCTCTCTATAATTTTCCATTGTTTTTATTCTTTCTCCCCATTTATAGCCGTGTGTGTGTGTGTGTGTGTGTGTGTGTGTGTGTGTGTGTGTGTGTGTGTGTGTGTGTGTGTGTGTGGTGTGTGCCTGTGTGTGTGTGTGTGCGTGGGTGCTGTGTGTGTGTGTGTGCGTGTGTGTGTGTGTGTGCGTGGGTGCGTGTGTGGTGTGTGCGTGCGTGCGTGTGTGTGTGTTTCAGCGCTTAGATTTGATTTTATCAAGATTTTGCGCAATATAAATATTGTAATTATTAATATTATTATTATAATATTCACCAATAGTTTCTGTTCACCAAGGTTTTATTATACATTTCCTGTACGTCTCAGAAGCCTGCTGAATTCATCAAGGAACTTGGGTCCATCATCAAGCGTGTCGGTGTCTGTCTGCAAGTTCGTTGTCAGGGAAACAGGAGGACTGGGAAGGGCAGATCGCAGCGTGAACGGCTGAAGTCGATTACTGTGTTGACAGCACTGCCCTCAGAATCTTGACCATCGTTCCTAGTGCCTTCCCTGACCAGTACAGATGGGCTGATGGAGTAGACCGCTGAATGAACATCGCACCCGTTTTAGATCAGTGTTCACATTGACGTTAACCCTTTGACCCCCGCACCCTGTCTACCAGCATCCTGCGTTGCCAATCGTGCTAGCAAAGCAAAACCTTTATCCTTTGATTCCCTCATTCTGTCCACCAGCTTCAAACATTTTGATTCCCTCACCCAGTCCACCAGGTTCCTGCAGGAAGCTGGTGGATAAGGTGAGGGGATCAGAGGGTCAAGATTTTGCGGCTGATTGATGGGGTGCGGGAGTCAAAGAGTTAAGACAGTTACCATCGTTCTGAGTTCGTGAAAACGATGATTGACTCTTTTTTAGCTTGAAGTCAGGTCTTCTTCTAACACTTTGAATTCTCTCTCCATCTCTCTCTCTCTCTCTCTCTCTCTCTCTCTCTCCTCCTCTCTCTCCTCCTCTCCTCTCCCTCCCCCGCTCGCTCGCTGGCTTGCTTGCTGTCACTTTCTCCCTCACTGCCTATCCCCTGAAGAAAGGGAGAGGTTTAAAACGAGCTGAAGGATCATTTTACGGCAAGATAAATCTTTATATATATATATATATGTCTTATAGTTATATGTGTACACTACTTGTGGCTGTTCTGTGCGTCTATTATGTGAAGCGCCTTGTGCTCCCTCCTTGTGAGGAGGAAGGCGCTCAACAAATGTCCAATATTTTTATTATATTATATATATAATATATATTATATAATATTAATATAATATATATATATATATAATATATAAGCCTTCGTTGTAAAGTGATATAATTTAAGCCTTCGGTTGTAAACACACAAACACACACACACACACTGAGTCATACATAACTACATTAGCGATTCGTTGTGTCGTTATCACAATACACCAGTAGTGTTACTGAGTGTGAACAGCGAAAAATAGATTGTGCTATTCTTAAAGCAGATTGTTTTCTTTGTGCCGTTCTTCAAGTAGATTGGTTTCTTCCTGAAATGTGGATGACATCAAACGAGTGTCCTGACCAGCGGTGTTACAGAGTGTGACGAGCGAAAAATACATTGTGCTGTTCTTGAAGTAGATTAGACGTCTTTTGTCTTGTTCCTGAAACGTGGATGACATCAAACGAGTACCCAGAACAAACTGAAGTAACGTGCAACACTTTCATCCGACTGTTGGGTTTATCGGCGTGTGAAACGGTATCCCCATGCTTTGCCGTCTTTATCTGCCCGTCATTGTTTGAAAGTTGTTAATTTTTTTGTAGAAGTTATTGTGTGTGCATGTGGACATTCATTAAGTAGTGATGTTGGTGAATCTGCGTTTTCTCTTTTGTAGAAGTTATTGTGTGTGCAAGTGGACATTCCTTAAGTAGCTGCATTTATTTCTTCTTTCTTTCTTTCTTTCTTTCTTTCTTCCTTCTTCCTTCTTTCTTTCTTTCTTTTCTTTCTTTTCTTTCTTTTCTTTTTCTTTCTTTTATCTGTCAAGTCCGTTTGTATCATCGTGGGTGTCGCGGGGACAATGTTGTCGGACAGCAATGAGCCTGAAAGCTTGAAGTGGAAAACTGTCGATGTCGCGTGACTTCAAAGTCTCCTTCACACCGTCGCGCCTGGTTTTCCTCGATCTTCCTCTCGCTTTAACACAAGGTTAAGTTTTTGCTTTGATGGCATGGTTGTCAATGCAGGATGCTGATGGACAGGGTGCGGGAGTCGAAGGGTTAAACGCCACCTATCTTTTCTTTGTGTGTTTGTGGAGCCAACTAGATGGGGTTGCAGTCTAGACATATGACCAAACCACTATTATCTTCTGCTGACGATGAATATGACGATAGACCGGTATCGTTCCCATCATTTCTCTGATCTTGGCGTTTTTGATCTTATCATGTCTAGTTTTGTTTGACAGAGCATTTAAAGGAAGAAGTACAAAGGGTAGACAGTTGGTGTAGAGGCAGAGAACCTGCCTGTCATCATTCAGACTGCATGAGTTCCACCCAGAGTCTCTGTATGTGTATGTGTGTGTGTATGTGTGGGGGGGGAGGGGGGTGGAAGGAGAGATGCGCGAGGCCTTTAGACGGTTGGTGTTGAGGCAGAGAACCTGCCTGTCATCATTCGGACTGCATGAGTTCCACCCAGAGTCTCTGTATGTGTATGTGTGTGTGTATGTGTGTGGGGGAGGGGGGTGGAAGGAGAGATGCGCGAGGCCTCCAGTCCATCTGACTGCTGTGAAAGGATACCTTACCCTGTTCAGGGTTGTGGAAGGTAAAGCAGCGCCGGAGAGGAGATTTTATGGGCATTGCCATCAGAATTTGGTTCCTGTGTGAAAAAAATTGAAATCTCTGCCTCCACAGTCCACAAATTATTATGGCTTTTAACTTGTTTTATTGTTGTCTTTTTGGGGGGGTACCTTTGTTTTCGTATATTTAAGACGTGATACTAGAATTTTGGTTTGGAAAGTTTTCGTGAAAGGATTCGGGAAACATCTGAAGTTTTATTTGGCCAGACTTGTGCGAAGTATCTGTATTCGTGCGAGTAAGAACCAGATAGAGAAAGAGAGAGAAAGAGGTGGGGGGGGGGGGGGAGAGTTCGAGGGAAAGGACATGTTCCTTCATCACAAGGAATTAAAGTGTGGTGGTTGGGATGGGCATTGAAGCTGATGAGGTGGTGTTGATGTTATTGAATTGCGATGTCTTGTTTGTTTTGTTTTGGGTTTTTGGTTTTTGTTTTGTTTTTTTGTTTTGTTTTGTTTGTTTTTGTTTACTTCAATTCTGTCAGCTCTCTCCTCTGTCTCTGTCGTCTCTCTCCTCTCTCTCTCTCTCTCTCTCTCTCTCTCTCCAACCTCCCCCCCTCCCCTGCTGAATGTAAGATAGATCATTCAGTGAAACTGAAAAAAAGTCGTTGCCTTCATAACGACTATCGCTTTTAAATTCTTTTATGTTTAGCTTGTTGTCTTTTATTTTATTTCGATTTCTCGACTTAGAAAAGTTCATATCTGTATATTATGGACCTACAAGGCTCCTCTCTGCCTTTCCCTTCCCAGCCCTCCCGTTTATGGATTTTTTTTTTAATCAGATCTGATGACGGGCCCACTAAGAGGTAGGTACTCGTAGTTGTAGGTCTGTGGAAACTGCTGCGGAAATGATCATTCGACCATTCCAGTAACGACATAAAAAGCGGTACCGATCTAGCGGTGCAGCTGTAGCGTGATCATAATAGATCTGGCGTCACTGCCTCGCGAAAAGTTCCTCACGACAAAGTTCACGCTTCCTTTACCGCATTCAACCATCCATGCACCCCTGTGTTTCATCTTCAAAGACCCGCGCCACTCGCCATCTAACATTGGCTTGGCAGCGCGCACTGCACAGCCCCAAGTGAAACAAAACGTTTGCTTAACACGCGAACAGAGCCGTCACAGTCAAGTATGTGCGGTTGACTTGCTAGGAGCTGTGAAGAGACAGTACTTGGGCGCGCTTCATCGGGCAAGCATGTGTTGGTGACAGCCCCGTTAGCCTTGCTCTTTTGATGCCGGTGTTACTGGCTTCATTCTTCTGTGTCCATAGTCACAGTTGACCGTGTCGGTAGTCACAGTTGTTGGTCTAGCGTTAGCTGGCGGGGATGCATGTGGAAAGAGGGGCGTGGGTAGGTCAGCTGTACAATTACAGTAATTGGAGGATTTTTTTTTTCACTGAACAGTAAGGGAGGTGTGTGTGTGTGTGTGTGTGTGTGTGTGTGTGTGTGTGTGTGTGTGTGTGTGTGTGTGTGTGTGTGTGTGTGTGTGTGTGTGTGTTCTGTCTTTGTGAAAGAGGAGAGGGATCTACTGTCGGAAGTGAAGAACGAGTCTACAGTCAAGAGGACACTTTCCAGTCTCTCACAGATACGCAATACATGTGCCTGTAAATTTCATACACCAGATCCTTGTAAACATGATTAATAGTTTGAAATACTGTACGGTATTGCTAAACTTGGCCAGCACTTTCATTAACCCGTTGACTCCTGCACCTGCCCACCAGCATCCTGCATTATCAACCATGCTTGCAAAGCAAAAACTGAACCCTTCGAGTCCCTCACCCTTTATCCACCAGGGAAGCTGGTGGATAGGATGAGGGAGTCAAAGGGTTAAGTTTTTGCAGTTGGTGGATCGGGTGTGAGATTCAAAGGGTTAACTAAACACACTGAAAACTGGCCTGGTCGCAGCCCATTTTAGTGCAGTGCTCCAGTCATTCTGGTGGTGCCAACCTAGTGTTCAATGGTTCCATCCGCTTTCCCCTACCCCCCCCCCCCCTCTGTCCATTTCAACGACATACCAGCTGATAGGCTTTTGCGCAGGCTCAGTGAGGTCTGCCAGATAAATGGGGGCAGATTTGGGTACAGCTCATACGGAATTGTCCGAGACGCGATAAATCCTTCATGAAGAAAGTGCAAACTTCGAACAGTCTTGATCTTGTTGGCTGGGAAGAAATGGGAGGGAGACAGAATATGTCATATATGTCATCATATGCACAAAGGGTTTTTACCTTGTTGAGTAAATGAAATATGTTAATTCACAACTTTGCAAACTCCTGTGTGCATACAGGACTTCACTCGTGCCCTGACACTGTGGCAATCTGTGTGGAAAATCCATGCACCATACACTTTGAAGCCCGAGTAAACACGTTAAACGACAATTTACATTTTGCGCTTGCAAACACGGCGTGCACATGAATGAACGCGAAATAGAGGCAGCCTTTTAACATTTCATGCGGTCATGGTTGCAAGAGACAACATTCGCGCACGTGCATTCAGAGAGTAGAGAGTAGAATAGGGAGGGGGAGAGAGAGAGAATTTTTCAGGTCATTCCACCGTCACAATCTCCCAAACACCACATTTTAGGAAACGGTAGCGTTTTGTTGGCGGAGTCTTTGTTGGTTTTGGTTTTGTTCGTTTGTTTGGTTCGTCCACAAATTTCATTCTAAACGTAATATAATTATTGTAGCTGAACCACTAATCTCGTTATCTGATTTTTTTGTCGTCGTTTTTGTTGTTGTTGGTTTTTTTGTTTGTTTGTTGTTGTTTTTTGTGTGTGTGTGTGGGGGGGGGGGGGTTGTTGTTTTTGTTTGTTTGCTTGTTTGTTTTGGGGGAGGGGGTATAGTAAAAGTTTCACACGTGCGACATTTTGTTCTTATTCTCATCGTCTTTTCTGGAGAATATTATTGTGCTTGTTTTGTTGTTGTTGTTGTCGTTGTTGCTGTTTTGGTTACGAAGTGCTTTTTGTTTTGCGGAATCAACATCACAAGATGCATGTGATGGCACACTAAAAAGTGTGTAGATGTTTCTCTATTATCATTGATGTCGATTGTATGTAAAACCCAGACAACACCTCCATTATCTGCTCCGTCCGTGTGAAGTCAACGTACCCTGACTGTGTGTGTTTGCAGAAAGATCTGTCGTCACTGTAAGTGTCCCCCAGAGCAGCACGACATGTCGGCAGGACCGGGAGGCGACACGGACCGCACCCTGCAGCGTTTGATGCAGGACGCCAGAGAAACTCTACCTCCGATGATGACAGCGGCTGCCCTTTGGAGGAGTACGCTTGGGTCCCACCGGGACTCAAACCTGAACAGGTGAGGAAAAGGATAAACAGTTTTGTTTGTTGTTTGTTTGTTTGTTTGTTTGTTTAACGTTTGTTTTCTTACGTCCACCGGGGTTGGTTTCAACCCCCGTACCTCGGCCTCTCCTTCTCTTTCCTTCATGCAAGAGTACGTGGTGTGTTGTGTGTGTGTGTTGTTGTCTGTCTGTCTGTCTGTCTATCTGTCTGTCGGTCTGTCGGTCGGTCGGTCGGTCTTTTTGCCTATCAGCGTGTGTGGGAATTGGCTTTGTATGTGTGTGTTTGCCTGTCCATCTATGTGTGTGTGTGAATCTGTTGAATGGGTGTATCTGCTTGCCTGTCTGTGTGGAAATCAGTTATGAGTGTATGTGTGTGTGTGTGTGCCTGCTTATCTGTGTGTGTGGGAATCAGTTGCGTGTGTTTGGCTGGCTGGCTGTTTGCCTGCCTGCCTGTCCTTCTGTCTGTCTTTCTGTCCGTCTGTCTGTCTGTCCGTCTGTTTACCTGTCTGTCCATGTGCTGATCTAGTTATTGTGTATGTATGCGTGTCCGTTTGCCTATTTGTATGTGTAGAAATCGGTTGTGTGTGTGTGCGTGCGTGTCTGTCTGTCTGTCTGTCTGTGTGGAAATCATATTCGTGTGTTTTTGTTTGAGGATCAGCTGTGTATCTGCCTATCTGTGTGTGTATGTGTGTACGCGCGTGCATGTGTGTGTATGTTTGTCTCTGTGTGTTTGTGTCAGTGTGTGTGTGCGCGCGCACGCGTGTGAATTACTTGTGTATGTGTTGGTCTATCTGTCAGTGTGTGAATCAGTTGTTGTTTGTCGTTGTGTTTTTTCTCAGTTTCTGTCTCTGTCAATTGCTTTCTCTGTCTGTCTGTGTCTCTGTGTGTGTGTTTGTCTGTCTGCCTCTCTCTCTCTCTCTCTCTCTCTGCCTCTCTCTCTCTCTCTCTCTCTCTCTCTCTGCCTCTCTCTCTGCCTCTCTCTCTCTCTCTCTCTCTCTCTCTCTCTCTCTCTCTCTCTCTCTCTCTCTTCGGTGTCAATTACCTAAAAATGGTATGTTCGTGGTTGATGATAGTTCACCGTTTTCTGTCACGCCTGTCACACAGCCTACAACCTAGGTTGGAATGCCAGTGATTGTAAACAGAAACAAAATTGACCGACCTTTCGAAAATCAATCAAGTGAGTCCCTTGATTTAAATCCTCCATGGACATAAAAATGGTCGACCCCCCTTCCCTCTTCTCCCGTCTTCTTTTGTGAACAGGTGGACTAAATCTCACTAAATCACAAACTACTTCACTTCTGATGGTAATTGTCAACGCTGAGGGAATTGGAAGAATTGGGTGGATTAGTGTAACGACATCGTTAGAAGATTGACCTGGTCCTCGCAGTGCAGTACAAAATCTTCCAGACGGAGGACACGTTCCGTTTATGTAAAAATACAAGATCGTTCACTTGGTTGGTAACATTTTTATTCTTGAATGCACATGTAACCAAAGTCTCCGAAAGCGTTAATACAAGACTTGAAGCAACTGTCTGTACTGACTTAAATATTAATAGGAACCCAAGAACATGAAACAATGTAAGCGCGTATTTAACAAACAAACAAAACAGCGCAAATTTCGGCCAACCGGCTTTGTCAAGCGCGAACGCACGGTCACAACAGTCACAACACAAACAATGGATAATAAAACAGGACTAAAACTTCCCTGCCGCCTCGTCCATGGATAAAAAGGGGACCAAATGGAATCCCATGTCTTCATGAGCATGTTATCGTTTTCTGAAATCGACGTCGTTCAGCTCTAAACGAAAACGAACATTTTATTCAGTTTACTCTGAAACAGCCCCTTTCTGAGCAGTAACACCGAAGTGTTGACAGTAGCCTCAGTGGATATGACATATTAACTGACAAACAACAAACAGTCTGACACCAGTGTCGTTCATGTCAATAGAAACAGCAAGGAAAGTAGCATGGGAAAGGTCAGAGCAATGATGATGACGACACGAATACGCTGTATTTACTTAACATGACCTTTTCCGTACCATGGTCCCATTGCGCGATATTTTCTGACGAGGAAGACAGTTACAGCAAAATACAGAGGAAAAAGACTTTCGCCAGTCTGTTGGAAAACAAGAATGTCACTTAAGAGATGAAAAAGTTAATGTGAAGGAGAAGAGACATCGGGGGGATCTGATTTTCATTAGCTACAGAAAAAGAAGTCATTTAAATCGAGCCAGACGACAAACTTCTATGTTCCTGTGCAGAGTTCTTTTCACATAACGATGGTAGCGCATTTTCGTGTATACATCTGCCAACCTGCTGGAACCATTGCCCGAAGTGTCAAAACAGTGACAGGTACGAAAGAGATGGTAAGTCAATCGAAGAGAGAAAAAAAAAAGAAAAGTATTTGAGATGTCGAGTTGGCAAGACGAAGTGCTGGTTAGTTAGTCAGTAAACACAAAATAGTATGTAGAGTTTTGGCAAGTCGGTCGGTTAAAGCAAACACTATACGCTGTGCCTTTGCCAAAGAGAAAAAAATTCTCCATCTCCATCACCATCGTCTGCCTCACTGTGTGTCATCACCTGGCCTCACATTTCATGTTGCTTCACCAGAGCCACACGAAGTCACTGATGGCCTGACTGGGAGTCAGCTGCAAAGCCTTACTTGTATGTTGTTTTCTTTTGTTTTCATTGTTTTTTGTTGTTGTTTTTTTCTTCTTTTTTCCCCACTCTTATTCTTTACTTCTTTACGCACTTATTTTAGTATACAAGTGTAAGTGTGCCAGGATTTTTCTTACAGGTGGCACATGTCTTGTTAGCAAGTCTTGTGTTGACATATGTATGCCCTTTATAAACGCACACAGAGTTACGTGCTATTCGCGCCGGGTGCGCGCGCGCGCGAGCACACACACACACACGCACGCACCACCACACACACACACACACACACACACACACACACACACACACACACACACACACACACACACACACATACACACACACATTTTCAAAAACAAAAAATTTCTTGTGAAAATAATGCATATCTGTTGGTGTGAAAAGTGTTTTATTATACAGGATACTCCCCCATCCACCTCTCTCTCGCTCTCTCGCTATGTCTTCCTCTCCCTCTCTCTCCTATATGTGAGTGTCTCTCTGTCTGTGGTTGTGTGACTGACTGTACGTGTGTCTGGAAGTCTCATTAACAGCTAAATAGAGACAGGTGGCTTGGGTTCTTCGTGGAATGTCCAGGGATGGAAGGCAGGGGTGGGTGGGTTTTGGCTGACTGCTGAATGTGACGCTTACCTCTTCTATGGTGTGTGTTGTCTGTGCTTACGTTTCTTCAATCAAAATACCTGACAGTTCTGCCGGTTAGGCAGTTGCGTAGTGGTGTGACATAACCTTGGAAAGTTCATCTTGTTACGATCTTGCTCTGTTCAACAAATTCCTGCAGGATGGTGATGGATGAGATAGGGGGGGGTGGGGGTGAAAGGGTTAAAACTCCTTCCCAACCTTAGCTTCTTCTCGTTTGTCGTCATATCTCCAAAGTATAATTATTGGCAGTTTTGTTAACACGATACCCTGGTGGGTTTTTTATTATTATTTGATTTGTATTGTGGGATTTTTTGCTTTTGTTTTGATTTGCTTTGTTTTCCAAAACAAGTGCGACTGCCCGAGTTCAGGCAAACAGGAACCAGGGGAAAGAAAAAAACACGAAAAAAGAACAAGAACGCATATTTAATAGAACAAGACAAGACAGGCGCAAATTTTTCGCCAACTGCTGGCCTTTGTCAAGCGTAAAAGGCCAGTTGGCGAAAATTTGCGCCTGTCTTGTCTTGTTCTATTAAATACGTGTTCTTGTTCTTTTTTCGTGGTTTTATTTTTCTGGTTCTTGTTTTAGTTTGTTATTATGTTTTAAAAGGCCCCTGCTAGACCTGGTACGTCAGATTTCAGTCCCCTAGATTTTCTTTAAGGATTACCCAACCCTAAGCTCGTGGTCAAGAAAGGCCTACCCTGTGAGCGCTGAGGGCTTGGGCTTTTTAGGTGGCCCTTACCTCCCGATGGCTCCCTCGTAGGACACACAGGGTAGATTTTAGGTCTACCATCGCAAGTTGCTACACTGCCCCGTCTTGACACTAACCATGTTTGGGATAGTTTATCCGTCCAGGTAAGCCTGGCTTATTTCGCAACTAACCTTCATATCTGAAAGCCATCCGCTATCCGCCACCTGTGAACCTCTGGGTTGGGGATGGTCGCCCCCCCACTACCGAAGTTGAGGTAGCCTATTGTCAGCGTACTATAACTTAGGCTTTGGAGGGTAGTCAACCCGGAACGCGGTACATGGAACAGTGTTTGTTGCTCGATTCTCATCTTCCACATCCTCATTTTGTGTCTCTCTCCAAACAAGATGCCAATAGGAGGGGGGGAAAGAAAACTTGGCAAGAAGTTCAAAACTTGTGGTGTAAATCATGTCAATTGCAGACTCCGTACCCCCACTACCCTCTCGTTTTCTTACCTCCAGGACGAAGGGAGGGGGGGGCGGAGGGAGTAAAAATGTACGGTAGGTGCGGGCAAAGAGCAAGTAAACGTTATGAGTGTCTACAGTGACGGCCCCTTGCAGTTCATCAGGCAGTGTCAGGAGCCCGGCAGGTGTCGCTTTAAGCAGGGAGCTGTTGAATGACATAACACTGAGCAGATCTCTGCTCCTGATAACAGCACACAGACCTGGCAGTTTTTCTGTGCTGTTAGTGCCGTCGTCATCATCAACATCATCGTTATCATCATCATCGTTGTCTCGTGTTCCATGGGTTCAGAATCTCTGTCTCTGTCTGTCTGTCTGTCTGTCGTCTGTCTGTCTGTCTGTCTGTCTCCCAATGTATGCATATATATATATATATATAATATATGTGTGTGTGTGTGTGTGTGTGCGTGCGTGCGTGCGTGCGTGTGTGTGTGTGTGTGTGTGTATCCCCCCTCTCTCTCTCTCTCTTCTCTTTCTCTGTTTCTCTCTGTCTCTTTCTCTCTCTCTCTCTCTCTCTCTCTCTCTCTCTCTCTCCTCTCTCTCTCTCGTTCGTTCGGTTGCTTGCTCGCTCACTCGCTCCGTATCCTCTTTGTAGCTATCTTTTCCCTCTCCCTCCGTTACCCTTGCTTTCATCTTTCCCTCCCTCCTTCTCTCACGTCACACAATATCTGAGAAAATTACATTGGTAAACCTCGACTCAGCCGACTCAGTCTGGTTATACCATCGGCTTAAGTAAGACCATTGGAGCTCTTGTCGTCCATTTCCTAGATCTTTTACCACGTTGGTTTGCTCTTTTTATCAATCCTGGCCATTTTGCTTTTTCATACCAACGCTGACCATTTGCGTAATATACTGAAAAGTACGGGAAAAGATTCATCAAGACGATTAGGTAATTGGGGAATCGGTGGAAATCGAATACAGAGAAAGTCTAAGATACATGTTTAATGAACATAGGTCAGAAGGTAGACATGCGACTTATTGTACGTACGTTATTAACCTGTATTTTTTATCAAAAACAATTTCTTGTCAAGCTGCACTGCTTGGTTTTCTTGTTCTTAAACTTATTACACATTTGAATAAAACGCTTTCTTCTGTCAAAGACGCAACTTATTTGCGGTTTTCTGTGTACATTATTATTCTGAGCTTGTCACTTTCTTTTCAAGACATATTACCGATTTGCGTGTTTTTTTTAATATATTTTATAATCCTGAATTTATATCAAATACTTCTTTCCTCTCTCGCTCACACACACGGCAGACACGCGCGCGTGCGCGCACTTACACACACACGCGCGCATGCGCGTGTGTGCGCGCGCACACACACAGCGCAAGTTAACAGACAGAAAATGCTCTCAGAAAATAATTAAATGACTGCAAAATGAGGAATTCCACGGACATACACTCACACTCAATCAGACACACGCAAACAAAGCGCAAGTTCTCAGTCAGAAATTGAGGGGTTCCAGGGATACACACACATGCACGCATACACGCACGCACGCGTGCGCGCGCTCACACACTCATGCACACACACATACACACACGCACGCACGCACGCACACATACACACACACACACACACACACACACACACCACACACACACACACTACACACAACACACACACACACAGAAGCGCATGGTCTTGATCAGAAAATGAGGGATAGAGAAAGTCAAAGAGTTCCCATGAATATTTATCATTAATTTGTCAAGAAAATCTTAAAATCTGATGACCTGTGTCGAGCATTTGATCAAGATTGTGCGTCTTTGTCTTGAACACGTAAAGAGAGTGTCGTTTGGCTGCCTTTGAACTTTTTTTTTTACCTTTTTTTTTTTTTAAAGGAGCAGGTCCTCACTTTCTCTCCATTTATTTCAAAGAGCTTTATCGCTGAACGGACGATAAAACTGTCAGTATCAAAATACTCTTCTCTCTCTCTCTCTCTCTCTCTCTCTCTCTCTCTCTCTCTCTCTCTCTCTCTCTCTCCTCCCCTCTCTCTCTCTCTCCCCTCTCTCTTTCTTCTCTGTTCTCTGTATCTATGGAGAGAGAGAGAGTGTGTGTGTGTATGTGTATGTGTGTGTGTGTGGTGTGTGTGTCAGAGAGAGAGAGAGAGAGGATATCCGCTAAGGCAGGGAATTATCCTAAGATGTTATTCATAAAATCTTTGAGTCTTCGTGTGTTGAAATTTGACATAAGAGGTTGTTAATTCTTCGTATGTTCTTTTTGATCTTTGAGATTGTTGAGTCTTCGGTATTGAAAATTGACTTTGACGGTGGTTGAGTCTTCGCTTTTGAAATCTGACATTGGGAGGTTGTTGAAATTTGACTTTGGGAGATTGTTGAGTCCTCATGTGTTCAGATCTGACATGAAGAGATCGCCCTTCCGTTCAGAGCAAGACGTCTGACTTAAGAGTGTCTTCACACTGGCTTAATTTAACTCTTTGACTCCCGTACCTTATCTTCCAGCTTCCTGCATTGTCAACCATGCTAGCAAAACAAAAACTTAACCCTTTGACTCCCTCACCCTATCCATCAGCTTCCTGCAGGAAGCTGGTGGATAGGGCGAAGGAGTCAAAGGGTCAATTTTTTCGCAGTTGGTGGACAGGGTGCGGGAGTCAAAGGGTTAAAGAGGAGGTGACGCAGTTACGGTCGTGCAACCAGTATCTAGTCGGAGCTCATTGCCAAAAGACATGCGCGACCGTACGAAATTCACATTGGGATTCGGTCCTAGTTCAGAGCAACGACTCGGGGCTTTTGAGTGTCTGCCCATAAAAGCTGTGTGGTGACATGGATGACGGGACCTATCTTATCGTCTGCCATCTTAAGCCTGGCCTGCCTCTGATGCTATCTGCCCTCGACCCCTCTTACACCCATCCACCCACCACCACCACCACCACCACCATCGGATCTGATCGATGTCGGTTGATCTGGCCGTTTGTCTGATGGGCTCACTCACTTCCCCTCCCCCCCCCTCTCCTCCGACTCGTAGTCTGCACATCCCCATACCATCTTCCTCCCTCTGTTTCCTCTTTCCTTTCCCAAATACAAGTCATCTGTAGGACGTCCTCATTTCTTGTCAATGGGCTGATGCACATCTCTCCAGAGAGCAGGAGGGGGGGGGGGAGATGTCGGGGAGGAGAGGGTGTAGGGAAGGGTGCACTGATGACACATCATGATTGTTCACACGCATGCACAAGATTATAACCGCACAAAAACACACCGCACACACGCCGGCAAGCACACCACATACAGAGAGAGAGAGAGATAGGGAAAGAGTGAAAGACAGAATGAAGAGAGGGAGAGAGAGAGAGGGAGAGAGAGAGAAGGAGGGAGGGAGAGAGGTAGAGGTAGAGGGAGGGAGGGAGGGAGAGAGAGAGAGAGATGGTGATCGGAGTATCAAACAAGCAGTGGGGAGGGGGGCAGAAATGACGATGCAGTCGTAACTTGTTGCGTGTGAATGCTTACTTATGATCGGCACGCCTGGCATGTTGCATATTAATGAGCTGCTCTCTGCCAAAGCCCCGTGGGACAGGGGCAATTAGTCTGGTGAGTAATGCCCTCAATAAGCCCCACCCTGGGGAGAACAGAGAGAGGGACAGGGGAGGGGTGTGTCCGGTTGAGGTGGGGGGGGGGGGGGGGTTGGAGCAAGAGGCCACGAACAGGGAATCAGTTCTAAGAGCTCGTTCTCTGTGGTCCCGCAGAAATTAGATTCCCGCTTGTTGTTATCCAGTTGCTGTAAATTAAGATACGTGCGATGACGGAACTGATGTCATGTTAATCGGTTTGAATATTGGACAATACAGAAGTGTTTGTTATCGGTGTTGTCTGCGTTTACTAATTATACACACACCCCACACGTGTACACAGCCTTGTACTAGTTCAAGCTAGTTGCAAAGTGAGAAATGTTTAAAAAGAAATGATATGATTCAGAGTGAAATCCAATTGTTTTGCAGTACAGGAAAGGCCAATCCAAACTGCACATAATTAAACGGGTTTTGTACTTTGATCTTGTCCATGATGATATGCTTCAGAGTGAAATACACTTGCAGTAAGAAAAGGCCATCCAAAGTGTACACAATTAATCAGGTTTTGTACTTTGATCTTGTCCATGCCAGCCATGACCACAGCTCCCAGAGAATGGTCGACAGTTTTGCCTACTGTTCAGAGATAACACAAATGAACAGTGGCCAAATGGGACAACCCTGGAAGAGCAGCTCTGAGAACAAAGAGGATTTGATGAAAATCTCATCTTTCATCCAGACGACTGGTCTGACTGAAGCTTAACCATGTTAGAATGAGAAGTACAGGGGATTTGTTTCTTCTTTGATCAGTTATATTTCATTGGTAACTCTTTTTCATGCGCCCCCCCCCCCCCCCCACCTGATCATGTTAGAATGAGAAATACGGGGAGTTGTTTCTTCTTTGATCAGTGATATTTCATTGATAACTCTTTTTCATGTTACCCCCCTTTCCACACTGTCTCACAACATTATATCAGCAAGCGCAGCATTTACAATTAACAATTACGATCGCTTCCCAATACTGTCGGGCTTATTTCTGACGATTTTTTTTTTTTCTGAAATAAATCTGATTAGAAAGCTCTTTATTGGTCTATTTTTACAACTGACGTGGCTCAACCGTGGGAAAATCTCACCGTCGTTGGGGGGGGGGGGGGGGGGGGGGTTGAACGAAAAGAAAAGAAAAAGAAAGCACCCAAAAAAAAAAAATTAAAGGCAACCGCGGCTTGAGCCTCCACGCGAGTTCGATAATTGCTTAAACGCTCATGCGCGGACTTATCGAACGGTTGTTGCGGAACTGTCGGACGAGATGGCGCCATCCTTGAAATGGACTCCCGTTTCGAGTAAACGTCTTTGGGGACCCACTCTTCTTCCGTGCGACTTGAAAGTGGAGTTGGTTTTCACGAGACTCGGGTGGGGTGGGGTGGAAAAAAAAAAAGAAGAAGAAAAAATTACACAAGGAAAGAAAAACCCATCGATCACCTCCGCCCGGAGCGGTGGCAGGGTGAATGGTAAAACAATCAAGCAGCCGACTTCATCAGGGAGAAAGGGGAGGAAGTGAGAAGGCAACAGTGTGCCGTGTGAAGGCGCCATTTGCCGGGCCTGCCGTCATTCCTAACACACCTCACGTAGGGGGCTTGTGATCCGTGGTGTTAGCGGGAAGATTGTAGGGGTGAAGATGGATAAGACAGGTTTTACGCCGCTCTGAAGAGAGTGGAGATGATGTAATAATACGACCACCAACAACAACAACAAAAAAGAAAAAAAAAAAAAAAAAAAGCAAGTTTCCCGACTTAAAGTGTACACACATTGCCTGTCTCGAAAACTGAAGGCATAGATAGGCTACATAACTGGTGGAGTGAATTAGTATGGATTTTGTTTGTTTATTTGTTGTTGTTATTTTTGATGAAGGAGTAAGCCCCACTCCTCTCCACCCACCCCCTCTCCCCACCCACCCCGAAAAAAAGAAATGCTCTCATCCAGAAGACAAAAGGTGCCAGTTTCTGTCCGGAGTGGGGACGACAATTTTCTTCCCCCGCCCCCATATTTGGAGGCCCGGTTGATGCAGAGGTAGAGCATTATTCGCTTTCCACTTTGCCTGCAAGAGTTTGTGCTGGCGCGAGTCATGCTGGAGGAGCTTTATATATCGGCCTCCAGTCTATCCAGCTTCAAAGTTAGGGATGGGAAACCATCGAGGGATAGGGAATAGGCACCGCTGTCATAGTGCTGACCCTGACAAAACTTGAGATCTCTGCGACTTCCTCCCCCCGTTCTCCCAGAGTTTTTGAACAATGTTTACCTTCACCATACCTCATGCCTCTTACATATACTTTTTGAATAATTTGTGGAAGGGGGAGAGTTGTAAATTTTGTCCTTTGATATGATTAACCACAGTCGCGTGTGCAGCACATTCTCGGAGCTCACCTCAACAAAATCATATTTGAAGGGGGGAAGTCTATGATCGTCATCATCATCATCATCATCATCATCATTCCCTGCCGCATGGCGTTGGCGATCACGGCCCTTCATTATGTATATATCTCTTGTCGCCGCAAGCACATCTTCCAGCCTCTCTGTCCTCAGCCACCCTGCATGTTCGTCCAATATTTTCTCCCTGGTCTACCTAGTGTAAAGACTATGAACTCGGCTAAAATATATTCAAAGTGAAACATATTCTATGTCGGGCAATTGCTGTTCATACATTTGCGTCAGCCAGAAACATCTTCTGTGTGTCTGTTGGTCAACAAAGTTATGAAAACACAAACGCACATACGTGTCCCACTGGAATGTAGGAATCCGTCTCCTTTTTAGTATACGAAAAAGGGGATTTGGTAGGGGTGGGAGAAGGAGGTTACTGACATTGACGTGCAATGTCGTGGCTTCCGTACTTGACTAACCTGTATTCTTTCAATAATCAAACCGATTTGGCCTTGTATCTCTGTCCTGGGGTTTCTTCTGCTCACACATCAGAACCACGCAACACCAAGAAGCCACAAGCAGGAAGCGGGAAGGAAGCATTGCCAAGCAACAAGCAAGATCACTCTTGTTTTCTTCTGGCTTTCTCACCTGTTTGCGGCCTCCCTTGTTTACAGGCCCACGGTAACTTTCATTTGTGGCTGTCAACTCCGGAATGGCTATTTTTCTTTTCTCTGAGCATGAAAAATAGTGCCTTCTGTTTCTGCAAATGAAGTTGGCTTCTTATGTGAGCTCTTTTATTTTTTTTTTTTTTACTTTTAGTTTTTCCCTCCTGTCTTCTGCTCGTGTGGAATTGTGTAAACTCTCCTCTCTCTCTCTCTCTCTCTCTCTCTCTCTCTCTCTCTTCTCTCTCTCTCTCTCTCTCTCTCTCTCTCTCTCTCTCTCTCTCTCTCTCTCTCTCTCTTTCTCTCTCTGTTTTGCTCGCACTTTCGCTTCCCGCTTTCCCCTCTCTCTCATATGGATAGAATATGGACTGAAGCATAGCCTTTACTTAAGAGTCGCGTGTAAGTATTTACACGGGCCTACACACACGTGCATGACGCTTGTGCTCATCCACACACGCGCCCTCAGACACGAACGGTTTGTCAGTTCTGCAACCAGCCGTTCATAAACAAACAGGAGAGGATCAAAGAGGGTTTTTAGCCTCCGATACAGGGAACAGACAGAAGGAACATAAACAGGACGTGTATGGCCCGGGCACGCTTTGGTTTTTTCACACACACACACACACCCCGCCCCCCGCCGCCACCCCACTCACCCTTTTTTTAAAAATATTTTAAGTGAAAAAGGAGAAATCATTTCATATCAACATGAGAGGTGATGTCTTTGACAATGACAATAATGTGCTAGCAGAATTTTTCTCTGCTTCTTGTTGTTGTTGTTTTTGTTGTTGTTGTTGTTGTTGTTGTTGTTGTTGTTGTCGTTGTTGTTGTTGTTGAATAGAACAAAAGGGTCAGAAGTGCAAACCGTTAAGCAGTCAAGAATGGGTAAGTTTGGAAGTTATGTTAACAAGGTCAGGTCTCACAGAAACGCCTAAAAGCAGCAGGTTTTTTTTTTTTTTTTTTTTTTTTTTTTAGGAAAGGTATGCATCAGCAGGTTTCTTTTTAGGAACGGTATGCAAACAACACTTTCTCGTGAATATCTGACACTATTTACTTTTGTTGTTGTTGTTGTTGATATGTTTTTTTATTGTCTTCGCTTCACGTCCTGTTTTATTTTATCCGATGTTGCATCAAGTTGACAGTGAGCTTGAGAAGTACTAAATCTAGATTTTCTGGGTATTTTTTGTATAAAAAGGAGCTTTTTAGAATGGCTGGACATCTTGTTTTCCCATCCATTTTCATTTTCAATCTGGAATATTCGATGATGAAGCTGCTTTGTTTCTCTCTGTCTGTCTCACTCTCTGTCTCTGTCTCTCTCTCTCTCTCTCTCTCTCTCTCTCTCTCTCTCTCTCTCTTCCCCCCCCCCCCCCAAAAAAAAATCCCAGTCCCATCCCCACCCATCCCATTGTTTGTATTGTGGCCCAAGGCCGATGTACATTGAACTCTCTCTCTCTCTCTCTCTCTCTCTCTCTCTCTCTCTCTCTCTCTCTCTCTCTCTCTCTCCTCTCTCTCTCTCTCTCTCTCTCTCCGTCTGTTCACTATATTGGACCGATAAAAGGAACATACCAAGTGTCAGGCATGACATCTCCGATATTAAAACACACAGGCTCCTCTGTGTTCCATAGATTTTCACATCGACTTATCGTGCCCTTTGTCTCATCCCTCTCAGTATCTTAGATGTTCAGATAATGAACTACCCTGATGACACATTGGTTTTGCACGGTATGAAAAATCTGAGGTATTGTTTTATATTGAAGCAGTCGTGTGAACACATTTTCAAAATTCTGAGAACCCCTGTTTGGGACCAAAAAAAATGATTTAAATGTGTGTTTGAAATGATCAGAATACTGGGCAGCCGTTTTACTGCAGTACTTTGAACTTGACTATGGCTTTCCTAAAGGAAAGGAAATCCGTTTTTCGTTTCCCGAACCAGGCATTTCCTTTTCTCTTTCTTCCAGCCGACTGCTATTTGTCTGAGACTTTTTTTTTTCTGTTCTGTGCTATTGTGGTGGTGGCTTTGAGTCGTTGCTGTGTGCTCGTTTACTCGTTTTCCGTGTTAATTAATCTACAATATCTGCTTGTTGACAATACCCCCAGCTAATGCAGCAGTCATGTATTGACGAAATCGAACGATGTTCCTTTCCGGAGCGCTGTTGTTTGCGTGTGTACCTTGAAAGGTTTTTCTGTTCAACCACAGGAGCTGAGTAAGTGTGTGTGATTTTACATGCGTACCTGTGTGAATAGTATGTGTTACATGGTCTCCTTCAACCCTGACTTCTACAAACCCACCAGTTGAAAACTAAAGACTCAAAGAGGGATATAAAGATGGGTGTATGTTATATACGCGGATTGGCTTACTCTGTTGAGAGTGGGCCACGGGCTCAGAATGTCATGCGTCGAGTTCATTCCCACCCTGCAACATAAAAGATGGCGGGCGTGTTCGCGCCGCCCGTCTTCGTGCTCCAATCATTCTGGTGATAGTAGTGTTTCATACATCATGTTCGTCGCCACATTACAAGACCTTGCCAGGATCAAGGCGTCTGTCAGATACTTGCTGGTATATTTGTGTCAAGCGCATATGGAATTGTCCGAGTATGATGAATCCCGCCTGAACAAAGTCCACACTCCAGACTCACGTTATATGAATAGATAGACGGACGTGTTGGTTTATGTCAGCAAGATTTGTGTGTGTATGTGTGCGCGCGCGCGTGTGTGTGTGTGTGTGTGAAATCTGTGTGTGTGTGAAGTCTGTGTGTGTGTGTGTGTCTGTGTTTCGTTTATTTGCTCTGTGTTTGTGTGTGTGTGTGTGTGTGTGTGTGTGGTGTTGTTGTGTGTGTGTGTGTGTGTGTTGAATTAAATTTACGAATATAAACGATTCTGCAGAAGATTTTGTTAAAACAGCATTAGCAAGCCCTGACCAGGTTCTTATGAGAGCGCTCAAAAAAATGTTAAAATGCGTCTGGCTTATTAATGAACCTTCAAAAAGTGCTAGAATAGTGGTTGTCGTTTTGTTTTAACATCGATATTTTGTTGTTGTTGTTGTTGTTGTTGTTGTTGTTGTTGTTGTTGTTTAAAGAAAGAAATATGAAGGATGAAGGAACTTCGTTTTTCGTTTGCTTGTTGTTTGTTTTTTTTTTTTTTTTTTTTTTCATTTTTTCATTTTTCCCTCCTGTTTTCTTCGTGCTTTAAATTCGTGCAAGAATACAATATTCCTTAAGTTAATCATTGAAACGGAGTAGAAACGCGCAGTTTACGTACAGACCACAAACTTTATACCACATATACCAACCCGTCCCCACCATGTTATAGACAGGTGAGCGCGCACGCGCACACACACCATACACGCAAACACACGCAGACACACACATCACACACACACACACACACACACACACACACACACAACACACACACACACATACCACCCTCTCTCTCTCTCTCTTCTCTCTCTCACTCACTCTCTCTCTCTCTCTCTCTCTCTCTCTCTCTCTCTCTCTCTCTCCATGTGTGTTTTTGTCCTACAGCCTGATATTATCACTTTTACACCATCTATAATAAATGTCATGAAAAACTGGCCAGGGAGGAGAGGGGAAAGAAGGGATTGTGGGTGGATGAACAGGGTAGGAGTGGGGCAACAAAATTAATAAAGTCACGAACACTTTGCGCTATCTCACTTTCACACTCAAGCGATTCATTCCTGCTTAATTTGCCATTCAGAAAACGGGAGGAAAAGCAAATATCAGGATCACTCAGCCATTCATAATATGCTGGAATTGAAAATGGCAGTTGGAAATGGAAATGCAATTATGCTAGTTATAACCTGTCTTCAGATCTGATGGCCGATTTTCTCGTCAGTCATTACGATTGTGCCGGCCGTTTTCGTCCACCATCCATACTGCGTCCCATTGTGTTGGCTAGGAGTAAACACTTGGAGTTACGGTACCTGTTACCGCATTTACGGAACTGAGATGAATTACCTCCCGTGGAGTGGTCACGGCGGCCATTTTGAATCACTGCACAAATCAGTTGTGTGTGTCTTTCACCCGTAGCAGTCCAGTCAATATTAGCCCAACATCTCCTTCATGGATTTGCGGGGAGGAAACAAGAGGGGAAGTAAAAACATGTTTAATTCCGTCGGTGTAGGAGGGAGGGGGGGGGGGGAGAAAGAGTGAGTGGTTTCCACTTTCTTGGGGAGATGTTTGTGGAAGACTGAGCTTCCTGGCGTGTTGCGCTTGTTTGCCGTTCTTCTTGATTCTGCCATCGATTGCACACGCGCCACGAGCGTGTCAGCCCTTTTCCTATGGAGTGCTTTATTGCATTAATGATCGTCCCTTTCAGGGGAGGGGGAACAAGTTTACCCTTCTCGCCCAACTCCCCCCCCCCTGTCACCCACGCTGAAAAAATAAGGTTCATATCGACATTGAGGGTGTGTGTGTGTGTCTGTGAAGAATAATTAAGTCAGTTAAGATGTAGCGAGGCGGCCCGCTGGGGCGCCTTATGAGTACAGTGAACGGGAGGCCTGGGGGCTGTCCGTAAAGACAGGTTTTCACAAATTTAGTGTGTAGTTCCCTTCTATTGAATAGTATGAATGTGTAAGCGTAGTTTATAAGTGTGAATTGCTCTCGTATGAATTTAGACAGTGATGGTTAAAAATGTGACATATTTGTCTTAAGCTATCTCTGCTATTGAATGACGGAAGTTCGACCAGATTCGGTGAAAGTTGCATGTTGGTTTCTTTTAGGCAATTCCTCACACACACACACACACACACACACACACACACACGCATACACACACACACACACACACACACACACACACACACACACACACACACACACACACACACACACACACAGCATGCACGCACTCACGCACGCACGCACGCACAGAGCGAAAGAGAGAGAGGAGAAGGAGAAACCCACTAAGATCAGTTGATTTTTCAAGGTGAACGTTGATGGAACTCGGGTAGACTGGCGCCAGAAATATGTCTTGACCATCTGGTCATGTTTTTTGGGGAGAGACTGTATCGACGTATGAAGGATTTGCGCTGTCTGTTTGGAGTATGACCACTTGTAGGAGTCAGATCTCCAATGATTTTCCCTTCCACCCTATCCTTTTTTTTTTTTTTTTTTTTTTTTTTTGTGGTTAGTCATTTTGCTCTCGCGAATTGTCACTTTGTATTGTTGGATTGCGTGCTCTTGGATCCCGTAGCGGTTAATATCGAGTGTTTGACGTTTTGCAAAAGATGAAAGCAGTAGTCCCAAACTGGTTTTGTACGTAGTCTTGTAGAGAGCAGCATATTACTGGGCAGATTTGTTGTGTCTGCTTCTGGTGTGTTTTCGCTCAGTGCCAAGGAAGAAGATGTCTGTCATGATTATGATGAGATGCAGGAGGAAAAGGATGATGATGATGATGATGATGATGATGATGATGATGGGGGAGGCGAGGGTGTTTACCGTTATTGTTGACTGAGGTTTTAGTTGACAATAAACAACGGTTGACAGATTCACAAAACATTAGTGAGAAGGGATAAAACACACTGACAGTTTCAACTTTCTGTTCACGCCCGCTTCTTCCTGTTCCTTTGTTACACAGAACGATAAAATGGAAACAGCAACAAACTAAATCAACATGAAAATAGCTGTACTGGTTGATTAGCTTGCAGCTAGCCCGAAAAATGGCTGCAAAAGGGGCAGTAACGACGATGATGGTGATTGGAACAAATTTCCAACCCTGCGCTTGCCCGACTGGGGGCTCACCCGCTGTAACCCCCGGAGTATCAGTATGGAGATCGTAAAGAGCGGCTAGTGATGAAGCTTGCTCGTGCATGTAGAGCCAAATAGTCTTGTTGCCTCGG
>CM060312.1:27634834-27664834 GCA_030674185.1 Monoplex corrugatus | reverse complement strand
ACGCCGGAAGAGGAATTGCAAGCAAGTTTTCGCTCTGACGCTCAGATTTTGCATTTGTCTGCTGTGACTCATCCGGTTTCTGCAGCGCATAATTATTTATATACTTTTCTACATAATTTTATCGTATATAAAACAAAAATTACTCTTTAGTTTATCGTATATAAAACAGAAATTACTCTTTATCTAAATTACATGTAACCGATGGTAAGTTAATACAAAAATGACAAAATATCTGACGTGTGCACGTAAGAGTGTAACCATTAATGAGAACAGATGGTCCAGTGTTTAGTCGCCATATTGAACCAAGTTTACGTTCAACTAGCTTAATTTTGATTTAGATATAGTATGCTTTCTACCTGTTGTTGCTTCACTTCTTTTGCTA
This sequence comes from Monoplex corrugatus, assembly GCA_030674185.1. Classification (NCBI taxonomy): domain Eukaryota; kingdom Metazoa; phylum Mollusca; class Gastropoda; order Littorinimorpha; family Ranellidae; genus Monoplex; species Monoplex corrugatus. Next base: position 27,664,452 of record CM060312.1, on the reverse strand, counting down.
GGTATAACATTCGCTTGATATTTGGTTTACGGTAATTGTGGCATCTTATTGTAGAAAACTTTGAAGATAGCAGCAGGGAAGTTTCATTCAGGCTTTTTCTCTCTTTGTTGTTGTTGTTGTTGTTGTTGTATCTAGTGTTTGTTTGTAATCTTACGCTTGACAAAGGCCAGTTGGCCGAAAATTTGTTCCTGTCTTGTTTTGTTGTAATAAATACGCGTTCATATTCTTCTTTCGTGGTTTTTTTTTTTTTTTTTTCTGGTTCCTGTTTGCTTGAACGTGGGCAGTCACACTTGTTTTGGATTTAGATTTACTGAAAGAAAGAAAGCAATGTGGAAGAGAGGTATGTGAAAACTGGATTGTCAATCATTTTCATTAGTATGGATACAATCCATGCTTCACGTATTCGCATCCACGCGTGCATGCTTGCGCTTATGCTTAAAGCATGAAGCTGCACCTTCAGCACTTCCCCTCGTATGCGGTGCAGCACGCACGTAAACACGCGCATAGGGATTTTGTGTACACGCAAGCACGTTTCAAGTGCAGCCTCTGATAATGTCTCAGAGGAAGACGTAATAACCGTTCTTGTAGGAAATAGAGGTGTTTATCTCCGTGTCTGAGAGTGGTCGTACTGGACACTTTGTCAGGAGATGCCGGGGGCTCTTTCAGTATAAATAGTATCCCCGTATTCTGCTAATTCTGTGCTGGAAATTTCCTCTTTTCTGTCACTCTCTTTGTTTCTGCCTTGCTCCTTTGCTTTCTGTCATTTCTTCCTATCATTTTCTGCCTTGTTGGTCCATTCACTTGTATCTGTTGTCGATCAGGTCTTACGTACTTTTTCTTAGGATTGATAATTGGGTACGTGTAGTAAGTGCATTTTTGGCTCTAGGGAGGTGAGATATGCAGACGCTATTTTAGGTAATTTATGCCCGTTTTTGTATATGTTTTGGTGTCCTTAGGTATGCTTAAATTTGTATTCAGGTGTGGTTTTTAAATCCCCTGTACGATAAATTGGACATAGTGGTCAGCGCCGGGGTAGTGTCCTTAGATTATGTGCGCGAATGCACTGATATGTGTACTTAATTTTCTTTTCTTTTCTTTTTTCTCCTGTTGAACTTTTATATGTTATAGTCCTGATATGGCTCTGTGCAGTCGGCTGGACTTTAAACAACAATAACAATAAACAGGGACGAAAAGTCATCTTCAGTGGAGCAATGTCTTGGGGACGGGAAGGAGAGGATGCACAACGATAGGGGGAAGGAGTGGTGAGGAGAGAAGTTACATCGTCTATGAGGTCCTTGGGTTTGGAAAGAGGCCACTCAGACAATAACTTTTTTTTTTAAAGAGAGAGAACTCTACCATAACGTGCCATTTAATTCCCCTTGTTGAAGAGCGGTTGCTGGGATTCTCATGTTCGTCCCCGCACCTCTCTCACTGGCCGTAATGACGCGTGTGGCAGTGTCGGCTCCCCCGAGCCCTGTTACAACCTCGTTTGCCTTTTGCGGTAAGAAATTATGATCCCTCGTGAATCCTAGTAATTCGATTGTATGCTCAACTGGTGGCAATGGTCTCCTGCTTTTGCTTTTAGTGCTGCCTCTGTAATGTGATTGTCAGCTAGGCTTAGTGTTTTGCGGGGAATATATATTTCTTCCCCCTCCGAACTCTTTTCTTTTTCTTCTTTGTTTTGCCCGGGCTGGGGAAGGGGTTAGAGGGGTGGAAGTTGACATTTGGAATAGTTTAGCTAAGTGGCAAAACTGTCAAAGACGACAATGTATAGTAATTTTTTTTTTTCTGAATGGGTGTGTTGATTCAAGAGTAAACGATGGGATTAGATTCCGGGCGATAAAGCTGTAAAGCGAGTGTCAAAGTAAAGTGAATTACTGAGGAAACGGGAATGGGGCCCACCGGACAATGTCCTGGCTGACACTGTCCATGACCCTTTGGGTAATATATTCTGTAAAGTCTGGAGGTGATGGCAATGGGTCTGTAGCTGTTTAGATTTGTGCCATTCATCTTCTTCTTCTTCTTTTTCTTTTTCTTCTTCTTCTTCTTCTCTTCTTCTTTCTTCTTTTTCTTCTTCTTCTTCTTCTTCTTCTTCTTCTTCTTCTTCTTCTTCTTCTTTTTCATTTTCTTCTTCTTTTTCGTCTTCTTCTTCTTTCGGGGAAAAGGTTACGTGGGTTCAGAGAGAATTGGCAGGGGTTGTTTTCAAAGGAACTGCAAGAAGAGAAAGGGTATTAGGTTGAAAATGTACGGTCATAACTCTGTTCCGAGTTCCCATCCTCTTCTCCTTTTTTTTTTTTTTTTTTTTTTTTTTTCGGAGCAGTCCAAAAGATCGCTTCACTAATAAGCGCCCACCTAAAAGCGCGCTTTTTGTTTCTCAAGAAGAGAGCGTTTTCATGCCTGAAAGCGCACAAACATGTATGCTAGTTTTGTACTATTTAAAAGAGTGAGAGAGCGAGAGAAGCGGGGGGTGGGGGAGTGTGTGTGTGTTAATGCATTTGATTTATTAATCTTCCCATTAATAAGTTATAAGTTCAGGCTGGCGTCGTGATCATTTGCATTTTACATTGCGCTCTTTTGGGACATGGACGTGCTGCCTTCAGATTTCATAAGTACGCGCTTGTTGGTCCCAAAAGTGCGCCCTGTATGACTTCATTTTTGGCATGCATGGCAATAGGTAGTCGAAAAAAAATCATGCTTCCTCCCTCCGACCCTCCTCTTTCTCTCTGCGTTTAGCTGTCACTCTCTCCATCTTTTCTTACTCCTATGCCTCGTTTTGTCACGCATGCAATTTTTAGAAAGTGGCACACACAAGATGTATGTATTTTGATATTTATTATTGTGTGCTTATTAAAATGCATGTTTCCTGTTTTACTCATTGTTTCATTATTAAATGTTCTATTATTAAAATCTCTCTGAATATTTGTTGTACCTATTGCTTATAAATATCTCTTATTTTCTGTTGTACCTATTGCTTTTGTCTCCCTTATTTCCTGTTGTACCTGTTGCTTATATCTCTGTTATTTACTGTTGTACCTATTGCTTATATTTCTCCCGTATTTTGTGTGATACTATTGCTTTTATCTCTTATTTCTGTGTACCTATTGCTTTTATCTCTTATTTTCTGATGTACCTGTTGCTTTTATCTCTGTTTTTGATGTACCTGTTGCTTTTATCTCTCTTATTTTTTTACCTTGCTTTTTACCTATTTTGACTTTTTATCTCTCTTATTTTCTGTTGTACCTATTGCTTTTATCTCCTTATTTTCTGTTGTACCTATTGCTTTTATCTCCCTTATTTTCTGTTGTACCTATTGCTTTTATCTCTCTTATTTTCTGTTGTACCTATTGCTTTTATCTCTCTTATTTTCTGTTGTACCTATTGCTTTTATCTCTATTATTTTCTGTTGTACCTATTGCTTATATCTCCCTTATTTTCTGTTGTACCTATTGCTTTTATCCCCTTATTTTCTGTATGTACCTATTGCTTTTATCTCTCTTATTTTCTGTTGTACCTATTGCTTTTATCTCTCTTATTTTCTGTTGTACCTATTGCTTTTATCTCCCTTATTTTCTGTTGTACCTATTGCTTTTATCTCCTTATTTTCTGTTGTACCTATTGCTTTTATCTCTCTTATTTTCTGTTGTACCTATTGCTTTTATCTCTCTTATTTTCTGTTGTACCTATTGCTTATATCTCCTTATTTTCTGTTGTACCTGTTGCTTTTATCTCCCTTATTTTCTGTTGTACCTATTGCTTTTATCTCTCTTATTTTCTGTTGTACCTATTGCTTATATCTCCCTTATTTTCTGTTGTACCTATTGCTTTTATCTCCCTTATTTTCTGTTGTACCTATTGCTTTATCTCCTTATTTTCTGTTGTACCTATTGCTTATATCTTATTTTCTGTTGTACCTATTGCTTTTATCTCTCTTATTTTCTGTTGTACCTATTGCTTTATCTCCTTATTTTCTGTTGTACCTATTGCTTATATCTCCCTTATTTTCTGTTGTACCTATTGCTTATATCTCCCTTATTTTCTGTTGTACCTATTGCTTATATCTCTCTTATTTTCTGTTGTACCTATTGCTTTTATCTCCTTATTTTCTGTTGTACCTATTGCTTATTTTCTTATTTTCTGTTGTACCTATTGCTTTTATCTCTCTTATTTTCTGTTGTACCTATTGCTTATATCTCTCTTATTTTCTGTTGTACCTATTACTTTTAACCTCTTTACTTTCGACTGTTGCTCTCGTTTACCTCACGACCTACACCCTCACACCACATCCCCACTACACTAGACCATACGCCACCCCCATCCTCAACATTTTCCCCGTCGTTTTAGAACGTCTTGGAAGAAGAATACAGGAGGACATCATTTCATTTTCTTCGATTTAGTTTACATGACATCAGATTTATCCGCAGCTGTCGAGCTGTCGACTGGCTGACAAACACTGGTCCCGAATCCAATAGAAGATGAAGGAAAGCGGTATGTTTGAAGTCGGCCTGTTTTCAGTTCTCCCCCTGTGGAGGGAATTAATCAGATCAACCCCGTAGCGTCTGCGAAAAGGTTCGTGTATAAACTAACAATACGTACCTCCTCAGAGGTGTCGTGTCTGGTTTGTTTTGTGGATGCGGGTTATGTCATCAGATATGTTGTCGTAAGGAAAATGTCGGTAATCTGGGGTTTATTTGTATTTATCAAACATGACGCGTGTACCTGTGTTTCATTGCCCCTTCCTTTCCCCCGCCCACCACTTTCACTCCCCAGACACGCGATCTCCTTACCTGGAATATCTAGCTCTTCATTGCAGCAGAAGCTGTCTTCTTTATCCTTACTTGATCCTTGCAGAGAAGGTTCCATCATTTGACTTCTTGGGTCTGGCAGTAATTGTAAAAGTAGGTTAGATTTCTCCGTCCTCGCTTAATACCCCCTATTCTGTGTGTGTTTTCTTTGATGCGTATATATTTCTTGGACCCACATTGTGCAGGCGTCAAGTTGTTGCATAGTCTGCATACTCCGTTTTTGGATGGCACGCATGCCGGGTGTTTTCGTACGCCGCCAGACAGTGACATGACTTGCAGGATCTTTAACGTGCGTATTATTTGATGTTCTACGTGCGTATACACTCGAAAGATGTTCATCTGCACATATGTTGACCTAAGAGATCGGGAAAAAAAGTCTGCAGTCTTTTCCCACCAGGATATATCCACACAGTTCCGCAGTTCGAGCCCTTTCGATTGGAAGTCCAGGTATCGTAACCACTTGGCTAGCGCGCCCTTCAAAATGGGCAGATGATAATTATCTAAGTAGAGTTAAATTATGATCACTTTGGTAGGTAGGCAAGACTAGATGTGATACTTGAAAAGTACTTTATTCACTGTATGTGTGTGTGTCTGTGTTCTCTCGGTCTGTGCGCGCGCTTGTGAGCGCTTTTTGTTTTGTTTTTGTGTTTTTGTTCCAGTGATCCGTCTCCCAAAGACTCGTGCTGCTTAAACTTGGGTTGTTCAATGGTCGAGCTCTTAACAGTTTTACCAGGCCTTCAGTGTGTATCCAGCTCGACCCAGAATCGAAGATCGAAGATGTAATCGTTTTCTTCAATGATGAAAGTGTGTCTAAATCGACGCCTCAGTTTTTATTGTTGAAACAGATCTCGATGTACCTGAAACCGTAAGAGCCGCGCGAACATTTGCACTGTAACTGTTTGATTTAACCGATAACAAGTTCGTTGACTCAACTAAGCGTATTTGAGTGTAAATTGCTTTGGTGTTTGTGGCGTCTTAGTCCCTTTGCTTTTCTAGGAACGTTCCAACGAAAGCTGCAGGCATTGTTTGTTACTTCGTTCCAGAGATATCCACTGTCGTATTGTTTTAGTCATGTTCTACAATGTCGACATTTTCTCTCCGTAAACGCGATTGTTTGCTGCATTTTTGTACAGAACAATACTCAAGGAAGGTACATATGTGATCAGAATTTTTTTTTTTTAAGCGTCCCAGTTTTTCTCAGATGTATGTATGTTGTTTTGCTCACACTGTGCAGGTGGTATGTTTGCAGTCTGTATACTCCGTCATTGGCGGGCATGCATGCTGCTGCTTTTTTTTGTTTTTTTTTTTGTTTTTTGTTAATGTTTCCATAAGCTATCAGACTTGACTTACAGGTTCTTTAATGAGTGTAGACTCTATTTTGATATTCTGCGTGCGAAAACACACGAAGGGGCTTTAAGCACTAACACAAACAGATCTGCACATATACGTAGGCCTGCAAGATCGAAGAAATCTCCACCTTTCACCTGTCAGGTAGGAGGTACCCGGGCTAGGCAGGATTGAACCCGGACCTTTCGATTCGTAGTCCGTCGTCTTACCCATTTGGCCATCGTGCCCATCATCAGAATGCCTGAATATGACGTGTCGTGTTGTGGATGAAGATGAATTAGAGAGAGCTGTCTGGTGGCTTGTTATTTGGAGTTGATGACCAGATGACTTTGTAAATGAGGTGTCAGTCATCTGACAGCTACTGCTGTGTCTGAGCAGCGCGTTGCACGTGCCTACTTGTATTCTGTGTCCTAGCCTCGTCTGACAGCACAACCCATGCACAAGGCTGAAAGAGGCTCAAGGGGAGGGAAGAGGGGGTGAGAAGAGGGGCTGAATTGCTTCCAGGACCCCTAGTTCATTATACAGATTTCTGTACGAGAAATTGTAGCAGCAGTATAACAGTAAGAGCAGCAGTAAATAACAAACAACAGTAACAGTAAGAGGTAAACGTTGTTGTGTATAATTTATCAGTTGTAGTTGTTTCTGATGTAACAGAAAATGCTGTTCTTGAGTAAAGAGCCCTTTCGCCAATAATCGCCATTTATGATATTCCTTGTCACTGTTTTAATGTTTATTTCATCGCAAGAAATGCGTGTTTCTTTTCATTTTCATCGCGTTGAATACAATAATATAGTCACTTTGTATTACTATCAGTCAGTAGTTTTTATCTGTTCTTCAGTTCTAATCCAGTATGACACTCACAGAACAAGAAACACTGGGGCGTATACACCAGGCGTGTGTACGTCGTGACAAATCATTTAGACGTTCTCCATTAGTATGTAATACCCCACACTTCCCAACCCCAGCAGCTCGTCTACTGATACAAAGAAAGTCTGGATTTGCAGTGTACTTTCACTGTTATTCAAAGCGCTGTCAAATTGTATTAAATTACTCATCCTCCACGGGCGAAAAATTGCAGTAAAGAGTGGGCAATTTGTTGCAGCATCATAGGGGATAAGAAATTTGGTGCAGCGTCGTTAGAGATAGGGAATTTGTTGTGGTATGGTTAGAAATGGGGAAATATTGCAATATCGTTATTGTGGGGGGTTTGTCGCAGTATCGTAAGGGATTGGGAATTTGTTGCAGCAACGTAAGGGCTGGAGAACTTGTTGCAGCAACGTAAGGGCTGGGGAACTTGTTGCAGCAACGTAAAGGCTGGAGAACTTCCTCATAAGCGGAACTTGTTGCAGACGTAGGGCTAGAGAACTTGTTGCAGCAACGTAAGGGCTGGAGAACTTGTTCCAGCAACGTAAGGGCTGGAGAACTTGTTGCAGCAACGTAAGGGCTGGAAACTTGTTGCAGCAAGTAGGCTGGGAATGTTGCAGCAACGTAAGGGCTGGGAATTGTTGCAGCATCATAAGGGCTGGGGAACTTGTTGCAGCAACTAAGGGCTGGGGAACGTTGTTGCAGACATCATAAGGGCTGGGGAATGTGTTGCAGCATCGTTAAAGGGGTGGGGAACGTGTTGCACATCATAAGGGCTGGGGAATGTGTTGCAGCATCATAAGGGCTGGGAACGTGTTGCAGCATCATAAGGGCTGGGGAACTGTTGCAGCATCATAAGGGCTGGGGAACGTGTTGCAGCATCGTAAAGGGGTGGGGAACTGTTGCAGCATCATTAAAGGGCTGGGGAATTGTTGCAGCATCTAAGGTGGATTGTTGGCATCATAGTGGGGAATTTGTTGCAGCAATCGTAAGGGCTGGGTAACTTGTTGCAGCATCGTTAGGGCTGGGAATTTGTTGCAGCATCGTAAGGGCTGGGTAACTTGTTGCAGCATCATAAGGGCTGGGAATTGTTGCAGCATCATAAGGGCTGGGAACTTGTTGCAGCATCATAAGGGCTGGGGAATTTGTTGCAGCAATCGTAAGGGCTAGGGAACTTGTTGCAGCAACGTAAGGGCTGGGGAACTTGTTGCAGCAACGTAAGGGCTGGGTAACTTGTTGCAGCATCGTTAGGGCTGGGGAATTTGTTGCAGCATCGTAAGGGCTGGGAACTTGTTGCAGCAACGTAAGGGCTGGAGAACTTGTTGCAATGTTGCAAGGGATGAGGACATTGTTGCAATATCGTAAGGGCTGGGGAATTTGTTGCAGCATCGTTGGGGCTGGGGAATTTTTTAATTTCCGTTATCTTCAATCTGAGCAGATGGCATTCATTGTCATTGCCTTTCTTCAGAAGTTATTTTTTAATGGAGTTCTTTGTTTCTCTCCCTCAACCTACCTTGTCTTTCACGTTGACTACCTTTCCTATCTGTATACATCACCTTTCTAGTAACCCACGTGCCGAGTTTGCTAGGATTTACGTTCGTGCAGGCTTAGGGGTGGGGATGGGGGGCTGGAGAGGCATACAGACCAATTATTTACAAGGCCAACAGAGCGAATAAACGCCGGTGGTTTTATGCTGTCAGCTGGCATGGGCCTGTTAGGTCTGCGGTGTTTTCCCACCACGGGACGGTTTGTTTGGGAAGGGAAAAGTCCCTTTCCTGCGGCCTAAAGATTTTGTTTGGCATACACCGTCCTCCTGCAAGGGATCCCTTCTCGCTGAGCAGTGCCGTTATCTGTTGATGCCGCCCTGGTAGAACAGTAGGCTGGAATTCCGTTAGCTGTTGTTCTTGCCCTTCCGCCCGCCCCCCACCCCCAGCTCCCTCCCCATCTTTCTACCACTCAACGTTTCTTTCTTCCTTTTTTTACCCACCACCCACACCTCTACTCATCCCGGGTAAATAGGTGAGAATGATTCCGTTCCAACTACGGGTGTCTTCATTATTATGTTGATTTGTGTTGCCAGAAATGGGTAATCTGCCTGTTCGTGCCTTTAATAAGAGAGAGAGAGTAGGGAGTGGGTGTGTGTGTGTGTGTGTGTGTGTGTGTGTGTGTGGAGAGAGAGAGAGAGAGAGAGAGAGACCATTAACATGTGATCGATACAGTATGAATGTACTGTGTGCTGTGATCGGGCATTTTTTTGTTTTGTTTTGTTTGTTTTTTGTTTTGTTGTTGTTGTTTTGTTTGTTTGTTTTTAGAACAGCGCTAGATGAAATTTGTCTTTTGGTTTTTGAAATGTTCGTTTATATATATATAAGATTGAAAACTGAGAATGATATTTTGGCCAGGGCAGAATATTAACTAGCCATGACTGTTCTGTTTTCCTCCTCATACTATTCTGTTTTCCTCCTCATAGACCTACAATAGACAAAACATACTTTTGATCGGCTGACGTGGGGAGGGAGACAGTGCACTACGGCAGACTAATGTAGTCTTAGTATCAGCGTATCGCCTAAGACATTTTATGAATTCCAGGAAACTAGTTTAAGTTTTTTTTAACTAGTAATAATATTGATATTAAAAAATGACTGATAATAATAATAATGATAATAATAATAATAATAACATAATGATGATGATGACGACGACGATGATAATGATGACAGTGGCAGTGATAATAATGATAATAAGAAAAATTCCATTTACGTAGAGCAAACGAGCTCGGTCAGAGAATGCTCGTTCCACTTTATAAACAAGGTAAACATTTCCGTGTCAAACACGTGAACAATGGATACATATATGCACCAATACATTGGCATCGCATAAACACACTTCAGCAAAAAATTAGATAATAGTTCTTCAATTCATCAGAAATCAGCGAATCTTTTTTTTTGTTTGTTTTGTTTTTGTTTTTGTTTTTTAATTTATCAGTGGCAGACACATATATACAAGCACTTACACACACGCCCGCGTGCGCGCACACACACACAACACACACGCACGCACGCACACACACACAACACACATACATACATACATACATACATACACACACACACACACACACACACACACACACCACACACACACACACACACACACACACACACACACACACACACACACACACACACACACACAAACTGCAGTAGCATTGGACCTAGAAGAGCCACAAGCTTAACTCATGAATTTTGGAGATATTTCTGAAAGCGTTGTGTTTTGAGATGCTTTTTAAAAGTATGCAAACAACTGCATATGTAATTCAATCAAGCGTCTGTGTCTTCCCACAGAGCACAGTGTGCATTCTGTTCGAGTCATGGGAGGTATTCACCGGCAGACTGGGAGGTCGTCACAGGCGCTAGACGTAAATACCTATGATGTCATTAAAATGGCGGGCTAGTGTGTAGTTACTTCATTAAGTTAAGGTCCCGCCTGCCTCAGCCTTCCAAAATTCTTTGGAATAGCTGGGGGTTGGGGGGGGGGGTGGATGGGGACGATTTGGGAAAGACCTGAAGCAGCATACTGTAACTGAAGTACAATGCTTTCTGCCTGGTCTCCGTTTTGTTAGAGGTGCTATAATGTATAGATTAGATCGTCATTTATTCATGGTTTCCTCAACTCAGTCTGGGATACATATCCGTTTGCAATATTTGTCATACAAGAACAGGTACACGTACAGAGTAAGGAGATATGTATGACTGGCACAGAATCAAAGAAAAGAATTACGCACTTTTCCCCAATATTTCGACAACTACGATCATCCTCAGAAAACTTGTATGTAAACCCCACACAGAAACAGAATTTCCGGTCGCTACCGAAGTTCAATCATGATCACATCGATTGAGGATTGGGCTAAAAGTCCTTAGATGAAAAAGCAGTAATCATTATGCAGACAGCTTTTAGTTTGACAGATCATTATGCAGGTATTGTTCTTTGCTGTGCATAGTCGAAGGCCTGTTCTTATCCATGGAGCATCTTGGGCTGTTAGATCCAAGCCTGTGAGTTTACTCATACCAAAAGGCATTTTATGGCAGTTTGTGTGTAAGCAAATTAACGGCCACTGTCATGTACTTGTGAGATGCATTCTTATTGTCTCGTGACATATACGTCCAGAACTGGTAGGGAGATTGGTTCACAAGTTCAGCTGTGGTTTACAAGTTCAGCTGCAGGCTTGCTTCCAGAGAATACTACAGGACTCATGGGGGATACGGTGACTTTTTTCCTTCTGTTAGCATCTTGTTGCATTCCAGGCACGAAACGCTTGATCATTATTCTGGTTTTATAGTTAATACGCCAGTGATGCCTCGGTCTGAAAATGCCGTCACCTCAGTTTCAGTGCCGCATCCCTCGTTCGTTTCCTTTCCTCTCCTCTCATCGCCTATAGCTCTCTAACTTATCACTGTTTCCTGTTGACAAAAGCTGTGTTTGTTTTGCGCCAGGTATAAATCAGTTCCACGTCTAGAAACCCTGAGCTAGCTTGCCTCGCTCGTGGCAGCGCACCAGGTTTGCCTGGTTGGCAAAATGAGGAATGTTGCACGTGAGGGTGAGCAGCCCCGTGATAAATCGCCAGTCAAGGCGATGTGATCACGCAGGAATTTACGTTCGGAGCATAGCGTGTAATGGAACCCTGCACGGCTCACTTGGGCATGAATGTGTCATTGGGTGCTTTTGTCTCCGTCTCTTTGCCTGCTCGTGTTTTTCTCGGAAGAGGGAGGGGGAAAAAAGAAAGGAAAAATGCCCTCATTCATCTTAGTCTGTGATTGGTGCCCTTCCCGTATGTAGGCCGCATGCAAAATATGACCTACTGCTTGCTACCTACTCTCCCCTATCCCCCCCCACCCCCACCCCCACCCCACCCCACCCCACCACCCAATTCTTATCGATTTTTGTAGACCAGCAGTGTCATTCTCAATCTGGTTGAGAGGAGCTATTTGTGTGAGTGGGAGGAAGGTTTTTTCTTCGGGTTGAGTGGGCAGCAGACTGATTTCAGGACCATGCTTCATGACGGTCATTGCCGCTCACCACCACTAGAGAAATCGATTGGAACACAATTTTCAGGCAGTGACTTAAAAAAAAAAGTTTCACAAGGCCATAATACGTACTTGGAAAGTACAAGACTGAAAAAGTTTGGTTTTAAAAATCGAATTTTCAGCAGAAACTGCAGTTTTCACAAGACCTTGGAAGGGGAGGGGGGGTGTTGTAGTTGTTATTGTTCTTATGTGTTAGTTTGTTTGATTTTTTTGTTTGTTTGTTTGCAATGCTTACCTTCTGTGATTGTTTTAAATGCTTACCCTTCCAGTGTGCTTTCTAGGGGACAGTCAGAATTATGAATCCTGCTCATGACTGTTGAGTAGCGTGCGCTATAATTGTGGGATCACGATAATCTGTAATCGTAACTTATGACCAGTTACCAGCACCCAAAAAGAGATCATTTGAATCTTTCATGTTGTAGTAAAGTTATGCACTGGATGCTAAATCAGAAACGGCTGAAGATCGATGTATGCAAGGACGTGAACACTACCAGGCCATATGTGGTGTGCTTCCAATAGCAGCATGCGCTTATTCCCCCTTGTTTTCTACCGATAATGAAAGTTTTCTGTTCTTGGCGCAAAAATTGTCACATAGTTTCGTTTAACAGTGGTTGCTAGTGTCATCATATCATCATGTGCCCTGCTGTGTAGCGTTGGCGATCATGGCCCACCATACGAATCTATCCCTTGTCGCTGATAGTACATCTTCCACCATTTGTCTATATAGTCTGTATAATCTGTGTTAATGCAAGGATTGAAGGGGAACGTAGGGCCGGTCTTGTACAAAAATAGTGTCAAGTTTCGTTCGTCAGACAACGCCACAAAGATGTCAGTATCGCAACAACTGAACTAAAAATGCACATCTAAAGACCGGGATTACTCGGAATGTTTACCTCCACCTCCCAATCATACAGTCCGACGGCGTCGTAATTGAACCAATCAGAAAACGACATCGCGGTAATCGTCGGAATGTTTCGACCAATCAGAAGACAGAAGTACAGAAGACGGGAATGAATGCGAGTCGGCCGTAAGGATGTTGCGTGGGTGTTGAAGGATGAACGACAAACTAAACCCTTTCACTTCCTGACCGTGCCCACCTGCTTCCTGCAGCTTGTTCTCTCTTGTGGGAAGCTGGTGGATATGGTCAAGGAGTGAAAGGGTTAAAGGGGTCAGTGAACTTGGGGAATTGTTGGTGAATTGTCTGCACCCTGATGACCTGTGTCTTTAGGCCCACTGTTGCGGCAGCCCGCTTTTCGCTCGCACCCTTAGTCCATTTATCTCTCACGTTCCACTCTCGTGTTTGGATTTCGGGTCTGATTCGACACGCTCCTTTCCACACTTTCAGATAGCATAGTAATGGACATACACAGAACATGCGGGGGTTAATATAATAGATAATGCCGTATCTCGTATCATTTGGCTTTTTGATAGTGACTTAAAAAGAATGAAAGTGTTCGGAGTTATTGTGCCAAATATTGCCGTTATATATTATTTGAATAGTCATGTTGCGGTAAACGCTTGTTGATAAGACAGATACTGCCACAACTGGATAATTACTTGGCGTAGTGATCTTGGAAGTGCTGACGGCTTCGTGAGTATCGACAAAACAGTAAACTGTGTTACTGGTGCTGTTCAGAGCGTGTTTACGTGTAGTAAACGTTAGTCCGTGTATCGGCGTTCTGTAGTGTGGAGAGAACGACAACTCGTCAGAACATTGAAATAAGGGCACTTTTCCTGTACCTCCTTTTCTAATTAAGTGAAACAACTAATGAAGTAAATTTTCAACCGAAAGAATGCATGCCTACCAAAGATGCTGTATGTGCAATCATAATTATGATGAAACGCGGTCAGCTCGCCTAACAACTTAGTACTCCATGCTCCACTGAAAGTGTGATTATTTGTAATGGTTGTGGGTTCGAATCCCGGGGTGCGCTACATTAAAACTGGCCTTGCCACCGTCCCGTCTTAACATCATTGTTGTTCTGGTGGTGTTGGTATAGAATTAGATAGTTCCCACTTCTCCCACTCCCCTGGGATGCTTATCCCCATCGGCCATATCACCTGAGGTGGGTGTCGACGTAAAAAATGAACCAAATCAATCAATGCGCTGTGAGTCCAGCTGAGTTTGGAGAATACCGCTAAAGGAAAACAATATATATATATCGTTCTTAATTTAACGTCTTTTCACTATAAGTGATATTAGATATATATGTGTGTGTGTGTGTGTGTGTGTGTGTGTGTGTGTGTGTGTGTTGTGTGTGTGTGTGTGTGTGTGTGTAAGAAGAAGAAGAAGATCTGTTTATTGGCATGAGGGTGGTGAACAATGGAAGTTCAGTTGGATCAGACATAGTGCCCTCTCTTGTGTGTTGATTTAAGCAGTGTATGGAGTCTGTTACTGGAAGTGAAATTGGCTGCGGCAGCAGAGGTCGAAAGGTAAACTACGGTGGTGCTGGCGTTACGCTGAGAACGGAGGTTGGATGGGAGGAAACGAAAGGGGAGGGGGGCATTGACCTTGGGGATTAATGGAGAGTGATGGATAAGAGGAGTGAAATTTCTTTGAAATAAGTGTAATGGCAGGCCCCTTAAATCCTCTCTCTCTCTCTCTCTCTCTCTCTCTTTCTCTCTCTCTTCTTTTTTTTTTTTTTTTTTTTTTAATAAAGATTTTGGAGTATTTTCAGTTTAGTTTGTGCAGTCATGCGTGTTATTCTCTTTTGTATTGTTTGCTCGTTCGCTTTGTCTCATTCCCTCTCTCCCTCTTTCTCTCACCTTCCCCTGTTCTCCTCCCCCCCCCCCCCCCCCCTCCTTCCTTATGATCGTGTACATGTGCCTTCGATTGGATAACATGGCGAGTAGCGTTATCTTGTATCATCTGTATGCCCGCAGTTCGTATGGTTGTTGCGATGGTAAAAGACGAGGACTGTAAAACAGACACTGAGACAGGATGGAAAAGAGAGAGGTAAGCGAGAGCGGTGGACAAATTACACACACACACACACACACACACACACACACACACACACACACACACACACACACACCACACACAACAACACACACACACACACACACGCACCTCTGGCCTTTGTGTGCAGTTATCAGGGGGATTCACGGCTGCAAATATGTGGTAATCTTGCACGGGGGAGCAGCCATCTTGATCCATCAAAGCGCCTCTGTCTCGTACTTTGGAGGAAATGGAATATTCATGTTCCCAGAAAACATGGCCCCAGATAGGACTTATCGATCCTGGCCCGAATCTGCCTGGCGTTACTGTGGTCTCCACATCCGTCATCATGACGTTTATGTTTCTTTTCCCTCAAGGCATCTTTGTTTCAAGGCAGACCTTTATTGATAACAGATTAGAAACAAATCATTCAGGATGAGGCTTGCTTTTTTTTTTTTTTTTTTTTTTGTTAAGAGCTAGTTTCCTGTCGCTGTTGTATCACTGATAGGATGGGAAGGGATGGGATGGGGGCAGCTTACATGAAAAAAGAAAAGAAACATGCAAGCTAACAAAAAGGCTATTAAGATTTTTGTGACCTGTTTGTTATTGAGACGACTGTTGGAATGGGCTCTTATGGGCGGACGAGTCTATTAAAAGCAGGTTATCGTGGGCTTGTGCAAAATTCGTGATTAGATGACATTCCGTTGTTGGAAACGGTTGTCTACCTTGTCTTCTCTCTTTCTTCAGCTGCTTACAGTCTTTGGAGCTTTCTTTCGTTTTGTTTGTTTTTAAGGTTTTGGGGTATTTTCAGGTATATATCTACATACATACATACATACATACATACATACATACATACATACATACATACATACATACATACATACATACATGTACATGCCTTTTACCTTTCTTTCTCTCGTGCTCTCTTGTGGTGGGGGTTTCATCCTTTTGTGCTTTCTTCTTAAAAACTGTACTATAATATACCTTTTCGTTTGTCTTTTTTTAACACAAAGAAAGGGTGCAATCCACATTATTAACTATATGACTATGAAAGAGTTTTGATGAGTGGACATTTTTATCCTAATGTAATCAAGATTTGTTGTTGTATGAAAAGTATTGAACATTCCAGAATGAAATTACGTAATATTTCAATAACACCAAAGGTAATGTGATTTGTTTGATAGTTTCCACTCGTTAATACCCCACGCCAAAATCGGCTTCACGCAGGCATGGCTTAGAGCTGAGAATAAGAAAATGCTGTGATTTATAGCATGTCTCACAGCCTGGTCAGGCTTTACAGAACATCCCTCTCTCTCTTTCTCTCTCTGTTTTTCTGTCTGACTGTCTGCCTCTCTCTCTCTCTCTCTCTCTCTCTCTCTCTCTCTCTGTTTCTTTCTATTTCTCTCTCTCTCACTCTCTCTTTCTGTCTGTCTGTCTCTCTTTCACTCTCTGTCTCTTTCACTCTCTCTCTCTCTCTCTCTTTCTCTTTCTCTTTCTCCTCTCTCTCTCTCTCTCTCCAATCCTCGTTTGTTCTCTCTCTCTCTCTCTCTGTCTCCTTCCCTGCTCTCTCTGTCTCCCTCTCTGTCACACAAACACACACACAACCACACACACACACACACACACACACACACACACACACACACACACACACACACACACACACACCACACACACACACACACACACACACACACACCGAAAAAACGTCAGCTGAATTAAGATGGAGGACTGTCTGCGATACGATAATAAATCATCATTCCCGACGATTTCCATCATCACATCCGCTTGGAATCGGAACGCCCAAAACAAGCAGTAGATGAAGTGAAATATTGTGACCAATGTGGATGATAGATATTTGGGGAGGAGAAGTTTACAGCCGCCCTGTATATCACAGTAACACGGTGGATGGTTCATATCCTATCCCCCCCCCCCCCCCCCCCCGCATTCGACAACGTCAATACGCGCAGGATGTGTTGTTGAGCGAGACTGCCAGATTGGCAAATCCACTTTCAGCCCAGTCTGCAGTTTACGATAACTGTGGTGGCGGATTTCTAGGGTTTGCGTTATTTAGGGTCCCCCTGGGTGCCCCCCTTGATATTTTTTACAGGAATGTCGGATCAGCAGGCTTCCTCGGACAATTTCCAAGGGTGGCTGCTCGCCCACGATAAAACTGCCGTCTTCGGAATTGCATTCTTTGTTGTTGTTATTATTATTTTTCTTTTGGTGTGTCCTCTCTCCCTTCCTCTCCTCTCCCTCCTTCCCTCTCTTTCTGTATCTCTGTCCCTGTGGTCAGATTTGATTTTTTTTTTCCCCCTTGTAGCTGACCGGGCATTTTGAAGTTAAGGCCAAAAATCTGTAAAGGCCTATGTTTGTGTTACTCTTTCGAGTACCTTAAAAATCAAGAGATGTATTCAGATGGGCATGAAAAGAGATTGATTTTGAGGAAGTGGCAGGAAGTCATTTCAGATATGTGTGTGTGTGTTGGGAGGTGAGGGGGACCGGAATGGTAGATTAGTCAGAAATGTGAGAGCTTTTTTTAAAAAAACTGATTTGAATGTCATTCTAACTCTCATTCACATTGTATCTATCATTTTTGCTTCATTGTAGCAGTGCTAATTCACTGTTCTTGACTGATGTGTCCGTCTGTTTTGATATAATGTCCTTTAGGACATGGACAATGAAGGCTGCTTGGTATTTCTGTTGCCGAAGGTTAAAGATGTTTTCTTGCAACATTAGCAGATTTGTTGATCGCAGGTGGAACCCATCTTTTACCATACTGGAAAATTATCAGCCGTCTGGTCTTATATAAAAACGATGAAATCAGGATTAATATTTCATATGTGAAATGTGCTCCACCTTAATCTGCCAGCAGTTAATTATCTGGCAGACTCCCTAAGCCTCGCAAAACGCTAGATGTAGGCGTTGTCAAGGTCTTGAAATTAGGGAGGGGAGACCTATGAAACGCTAAGCTGACACCATAAGAATGACGGAAACATTAAGATGAGCAGCGAAGAGGTCAGTTTTTAATGTTGCGGGCTAGGATTGAACTTGAGATACCAGATCTTCAGTCCATCTGTGTTGTGCCTTCAGGCACTTGGCATTTCAGACTCACGACAGACACCATAACCATTTAGGTTTAACCTGCAGCGGTGAGTCATCGTTCCGGTCATACTGTGGATTGCCCACTTGTCTGAAGTGCCGAGGCATCAATTCTCGGACGTGTGGACGTCATTGACTCTCCTCCTCCCTTCCTCCCTCCCTCTCTCTCTCTCTCTCTCTCTCTCCTCATCACACACACACACACTCTCACTGTCGAGGCATCAGTTCTTTCAGTTCTCGGATGTTTTAAACGTTATTGGCTCACTCTCTCTAGCTAGCTCTTTCTCTCTCTCTCTCTCTCTCTCTCTCTCTCTCTCTCTCTCTCTCTCTCTCTCTCTCTCTTATACACACACACATGCACATGCACACACACACATGCAGAGACAAAGAGAGAGAAAGAGAGATGTCTACCAGTGAATGCTTTTCTTGGCTTGTTTTTATCCATAATTATCTTCCATCCATTAGCTGGGTAGAACTAGAGACCCGGTTATATTACTAGAAACAATGTTCCTTTTTTTTTTTTTTTTTTTTTTTCCTTTCTTTCTTTTGCATCCACAAATACCTCTTTTGTTCGGTCACTCCGCCAATCTCGACTCCGTCTTTGCACGTTCCACCTTCGTTTCTTTTGACTCCAAACATTTCAGCCCTTTGAACGTTCCCTCCCGTTCCTGCCTGGGAATAACACCGCATTTCCGTTCGCTCTTTGGGCTCACAACACAAGAGGCTTTAACTCCGGAATGTCAGTGTGCTTGTCGAAAATGATCAGCAAGGGAGCAGCTTGCAGTATCTAACTGCTTGACATTTTACCTTCTTGCACATCCTCTCCCAAGACGAACACGGAAGGAGGGAGGCGGTGAAGGGTGAGGGGGAAGGGAGGGAAGAATAGATATTGTGGGGGGGGGGGAGGGGGACTGAGAGAGAAAAAAATAGGGATGAGAGAGGGAAAACAAATAGAAAACTCACGATCAGAGAGCTATTGAAGATACAGGCCACAGGATTTATGTACGTTAGTGATGTATTGTGTTTGTTGACTCGTTGCCTCTGTAAAGATATTTATTGTCTGCGTCATCGCTGGGGGGGCTTCCGAGAGTCTAGGTTCCGCAGCACCGTTTCTGAACATACTGATCCCACCTGTCTTGTGTTGTGTTCCAGAGAACAGTGGGGTTTTTTTTTGTTGGCTTGATTTCATGTTTTACACCTTACTTCATCTACGCCCTGTAAGTGTACCAAAATCTTCGACACTAGCAAGCTGCATGCTTAACTTCGAAAATGGGATGAGAAGTTGAAAACATTTTATTGCTCAGCGATGGTTGGTCTCATCTGATTCAGTCCAGAAAAACTGCATTGCTCCACGTTCGATCTCTTATATGTCATAGATACGTGCATACATACCTACATACATACATACATACATACCAACATACATACATACATACATACATACATATATACATACATACATACATACATACATACATACATACATACATACATGCATACATACATCCATACATTCGTAGTACCTACCTACATACATACACATACATACATACATACATACATACATACATACATACATACATGCATACATACATACATACATACATACATACATAGACAGACAGACGGATAGATAGATAGATTAGATAGATAGATAGTTAGTTAGTTAGATGAACAGACAGACAGACAGATAGATAGAGCGAGCAGCACTCTGTAGAGAAAAGTCAACAAATTGACGTACATTTTTCCCAGATTTTCGTTGGTAATTATTGCCATAATGGATTTGCCATGTGAAATTCATGCTACCCACCCTTGGGCGAGCTTGTAGTCGCAATACAGCGCCATGGTTTTTAGTTTCTTTTCTTTTATTGTTTTTTCTGCATGCTTGTATTTCTGTTCATTTATGAAAGCGGATTTTGCCACGGACAATTCCTTGTTGCTTTGGAATCTTTAACGTGCGCTGAGTGGTTGTATCTCGTCCCCAAGAAGAAGAAGAAGCCAGATTCGAGGTAGAAGGAGAAAAAGGAAATAATAGAGACAGAAAGGCGGATGTGAAGCTTGTGCAGTATGTTTGTCAGTGCAGTTAATATCTGCAGTGGAGTTGGTCAGGTCATAGTCACCCGGTCAAGTCTACCCTCACAGGCAGATAAGCACGTTGCCGTTGTTGCGGAGGTAGATGGCTGAGAGTGACACATGACATTAGGGAGGCCATCGAGACGCGTGCCCTTTACCGCGCCTGGTTGGGACACTTTTTTTTTTTTTTTTTTTTTTTGCCTGGGCTCCTTGTTAATTGCATAAGCGGAAGCTATCGTCCGGGGGTTGCCTTGGGGGACCAGGGAGATAAACTACAACATCAGCCCACGTAAATTATTCATGGCGTGAAAATGTCGCTGCTGGACGCTTCTCTTACCTTCTCTGGCTGCTTGCCATTTCATCTCTGTGCTCTGTGTCTGTGTGTAGTGGATGTAGAGCCTGGGAGGTACAGACGAGGGAGGAAGTGGGGGGGGGGAGGAAGGGAGGGGCGCAAATGACCTGGGCTACCTCAGTCACTTAGTCATTGATTGTCATCATGTAGTGGTATACTTCCGGTCATTGTTCTTGTGGGGATTGAGTGGTTTGTTTAGCATAAATCACCATGATTGACTGGCCGACCAGATTGCCAAGAGTGTCTGATGGTGTTCTTGGCTGGCAGTGGTCGTGACCTCCGAGGTAAGTGGGAAGATAAATTTTGACGGAGTAAAAGGAGTGCTACCCGGCTCTTTTTGTTTTAACCCCCCTCTCCCCACCACCACCACCACCCCTCTCTTTTTCTCTCTCTGTCTCTGTCTCTGTATGTGTGTGTGTCTCTCTCTCCATCTTTCTCTCTCTCTCTCTCTCTTTCTCTGTTTGTCTCTGTCTCTCTCTCTCTCTCTCTCTCTCTCTCTCTCTGTTTGATTGATGCTTCTAGTGTACTTATTCATCTGTGGATTTGCTGTTCTGGTGGACTTATGTGGACTTACTGTTCTGTTACAACTGACTTTGAAAGGATCAGTTTGCATGGTGCTGATAATATTCCGATTGTTTTCACTTATTATAGTAAGCTGAGTCATCATTTTGAAATTTGCAAAATACTCAGAGAGATAACTGGCGATGTCAAGACATTTAGATCGGTTATGGACATCATTATTGGTAGGGATGGGGAAAGGTCCGAAAGTGTGAGACACAGCTGTACAAAATGAACCAAGTACATAATAAGATGTGCAAGTAGGTACGTAATGTGTACCACGTTTGAAGCCGTACATGTAAGGCAGCCTCTCGTGTCTCTGGTACAGGGAAGCACCTGACTGGATCTTGGAACTGAACACCTTGCTGTTTTCCTTTCACCTGCCTGGCAATTCCACCACGCCAGATTCTGGAAGCAGAGATCATTGGCTAGGCCCGTGTACCTGTGATTGTGTGTGATGGTGGCACCTGGCGGGTTGCTGGGCTACAGCAGGTAAAAGTAAACACAGCAAGCCGGGCTGCTTCTGTTGGCCTCATCTGGCCGAGCCCAATGGGATGTGAAATTCCGCTTTTATGACTTCTTCCCGCTCTCTTCCCTTACTGCCACGCGCTGTTTACGTGGCGTGTTATGATTGGCGGATGATTTCTCGTCATAACGAGGCTGTTGTTTGGACTGGGTGGTGCGGGACGCCTCAGCTAAATACTATTGCAGGCAGCGTTTCCAGCTTGCCCTTCTTTCCTCCGTCAACCGCCACCCACCCTCCCTCAGCCTTCTGTCTGATTGCAGCAAGCTTTTTCCGGGTGTCACAACTCAGACCGTTAGCTTCATCTCCCGATAACAACCTACCAGTCTTAGAGGACGGGCTGAACACCAAAAGTAAAATGACAAATCGCCAACCGACAGGCATGGAAGAAAACTCGCACAGAAATGATTCTTACTTTCCTGTCACTTGTCCATTTTCCACGTCTAACCCTTTCATAAGAGAGTTCTTGAATGTTATATAGAACAGATACAGTTGTACGGTTGTGAGGTGTAGACAGTCAACACGCGAAGTCAGGACAAATTTGAGGCAACTGAAATGTGGTGTCTAAGAAGAATGTTGAGAGTTCCATTTACTCATTTATTATTGTTAATTATGATTATTGGTTGTGTAGTCAGTCATAAATGGGCTATAATTTCTGTGGGCAAATTCAGTTAGAATGGAAAGGAGAGTATTAGAGATGATAACTTTTGCTTAATGTTCCCGACTCATCAGAGTGGTCAGGGATAAAAGCAGCCTCCACAGCTTCATCTGAACATCCTGTGTGATTTTAACTACCGGCTTTGAGAAGAATAAATGTAATTAGTTGGCGTAAAACAAAAGAGAGCTTAAGATGAAACTGGTTTGAATTTGCGATCAAATTTATCGGTCGTCCAATTGCGTTGCTGTGATTGGATCTCTCTCTCTCTCTCTCTCTCTCTCTCTCCTCTCTTCTCTCTTCTCTCTCTCTCCTCTCCTCTCTCTCTCTCTCTCTCTCTCTCCCCTCATTCTCTTCTCTTCTCTCTCTCGTCCTCTCTCTCTCTCTCTCTCTTTCTCCTTCTCTCGTCTCTCTCTCATTCTCTCTTTCTGTTTTCCCTGTCTCTCCCCTTCTCTTCTTCTCTCTCTCATCTCTGTCCTCTCTCTCTCTCTCTCTCCTCTCACCTCTTTCTCTCTTTTTTCTGTCTGTCCCTGTCCTCTTCTTTCTCTTTCTCTCTCTCTCTCTCTCTCTCTCTCTCTCCTCTCTCCTGTCTCTCTAATTCTCTCTCTTTCTCTCCCTCTCTTTCTCCCTCTCTCTCTCTCTCTCTCTCCCTCTCTCTCTCTCTGTGTGGTTTATGTCACAGGATGTTTTTTTTTCATTTACTTCTTGTGGAAAATGGGACAAAGAGCTACCTTGAGGTGCGTTGTTGTTTCAATTTCTCCCGATTCGTAACAAATGTATAGTATATCAGTGTGCCACAGGCCAGCTAGGTATGTGTCGTGTGCAGTCCTTTGGTTCATGATATCAGCCGTCCAAAAACATGTTCATGAACATGCTATGAGCTGTAAGATTTTTGCTGGTCGACGAAAATTTTGTCAGTTATCATTTTCATATATCAAATTCGGTTAATTAATTTTGACTGTAAAAAAAAAAAAGGTCCTGTTTTGGAGAGAGCATGCTGTTTCTTTACCTGGAAAGCAAAAACTCTTCACAGGTATAGTATTCTTTCCTTTCTTCTGTCGACGAACATGTGAAGACCAAAAGCCAGAACGGTATACATATTAAAGATACCGCACGCGAACAATAAAACTCAGGTTATTGGGCAAATCAGGTGACGAGAGCGATGGAGACAGCCATCCTCCCAAATTGGTCTTGCAATGAGCCGTCAAAGACGGCAAACAAGATGAAGCTGGTAACGATTACATCTTGGGGAGCTCTGACAAACTGCGGAGGCTTGACTTTATAGCAGACGGAGTTATGCTTATTGCTGTATTCCTGGGGCGCTGTATTCTTTGTTTTGCAGGTTTTGTCATTACCAGGTCTGTGCTCAGTGCCGTCAGAATAGATATAACGGCACACTATTTTGGCACGCTTCAAAAGTAATGCCCTGCAATTCTGAAGCTTCTGCCTAACTCTTACGTTCATCCCTCTTTCCGTTCTGCTTTTTTCATCTCAAACTCGGAAACGGGAAGATGGGGGTTTGACATTGAAAGAGTCTGATAGAGACTGAGGGAGTAGACAGAAACACTGAAAGAAAGAAAGAGGACACTAACACAGAGAGAGAGGGACATTGAAAGAGTGAGATGGAATTTTCGTCTTCTGTTTGTTTAGCTCATTTCCGAAGGTTTCCATCCGTAGTCTGACTCCAAGCGTTGTAGTGTTCAGATCCATCATCGTAAAGAACCAGTGGCAGTTTGGAGTATTGCGTCATCAGCACGCCCATTGACTACATGCGTCTTTATGAAGACTAGTTTGAACGGTTTTCGTAAACGATTTGAAGTAGCTTTTATTCACTTTCGGTCCTAAACTGAAAGAGATGAATTGACCAAATACAAAATAGACAAGAGTGTGCGCCTGAGACTCTGTGAGGGCATGGGGGGAAGGGGGGTTGTTGGAGGGCGACGAAGCTCGGGAGAGGAGATGGTACGTCAGTTTGAAAGATCTATTTTCTTATGAAAAGGGGAGGAACTGTGGTTTTTAATGTTTTGAAGGGGGAAATCTCTCTCTCTCACTCTCTCTCTCTCTCTCTCTCTCTCTCTCTCTCTTTCTCTCTCTCACTCTCTGTTTCACACACACACACACACACATTCTTCCTCCCTCCCTCTCCATATTCCATACCTTAAGGGGACAGAAGTGTGGGTATATATCAGGAGATGAGACGGAAACAGGGAGTAGGGCCTACAGGCGATGGAAGGACGACGGAAGAACCTGCTGCCAAGACTACAAGACAAGAAAAGAGAAGCAGGACGCCTTTGGCTTTAGATATCGTTGCCCGCCTATTAGATGGACACTGTCGATAACAAAACTCCTGTTTGATCCTTCCATTAGGCAGGCAAGGGGAATATGAGCGGGGGCAAAAAGGCTTTTACATCTGTGAAACCGACCTCCACCCACAGGTTTCTTAAGAGGCTGTTTTTCGCAAGGACAGCGATAAGCATAGTAGTTCTGATGGCGTGTTGTATTAATTATGCTTAAGAATACAAGCAAGTGTCAGAGTTGCACAGCATCTGAAGAGGCTCTTTTTCTCGTGAGCACTTATTCAGTAGAACTTGTAGATGACAACAACAAAAAAACAAAAGAAAAAAAAAGGATGAACGCAAATATGTTGCTGTGGGAGAGAAAAAAAAGAGAGAGAGAGACATGAATACTAAGATAAAATGGATTCATTGTCTCATTTAGAGAAAGTTTTCGACTAAAACAGAAACATTTCAAGGGAATAAGAGAGAAAACGAACAAAAGGCAGTTTCTTCGATTCAGATGAAAGATATTATCAGGGGGAGGAGAGAAAAAGTGCTACTACTGATTCTTAGACGATAGGGGTGGTATCGTGGAGGTGGAGGTAGTGGGGTGGGGTGGTGGTGTATGATGATTAGCACAGTGATGATGATGATGGTGGTGTTGGTGATGAATGATGATGATCACAATCATGATGGTAATGATGATTGATAAAGGTCTTCTCCTTAAGCTTTGTCAATGCCTGAACGTGTGGTCTGAAACATCAGTTTAGATCCTGACTTCTTTAAATTGGTTTGAGGAAGGAGTGGAGGCTGAATTAATGACTAGCAGCAAAAACTGGTTTTAGCTTGTATGGCAGAATGATGTGTTCAGTCTCTTTCCACTAAGTAGATCTCTGTGTCTGTCTCTGTCTGTCAGCTTGTCCATCTGTCTGTCTGTCTGTTTGTCTCTCTCTCTCTCTTTCTTTCTTTCTTTCTCTCTCACCCACACACACACATATATATACACTTACTTTTCTCTCTCCGTTTTCTCTCTCTCTCTCTCTCTCTCTCTCTCTCTCTCTCTCTCTCTCTCTCTCTCTCTCTCTCTCTCTCTCTCTCTCTCTCTCTCTCTCTCTCTCTCTCTCTCTCTCTCTCTCTCTCTCTCTTCGTACCTCACCCGTATACCCATATGAATTTCCAACATAGGAACGCATCTGTGTTTTTGTTTCAAATTGTTCACCTGGCTCTCGAGCTCCAAGACAAGGAATAGAGAAGGTTGTGAGAGGGCCTCTTGTCAAAACACGGGCAATCCTGCTACTTCACTGCGAGTCACAGAGACGTGTTGCACCCATGCAAGCCAAGCGAGTGAACGTGTCTCGATGAAAGGCAGCGGCGAGTGTAACAGACATCTAAGCAAAACTTTAAGCGACTGTCACAATCGGAAGTGGAATGTCGTCGTGCATCTGGAAAATTACTGTGTCCTGCTGCACGTTAGACACCCACAGAGTTCAGTAAATTTATATCAACAGGATGACAGAGTTCAGTAAAATTGATATCAACAGGAGATCAACAACTGCCAACACTTGATGTGACTCCGGAAGTTTACATAGCCAGGTGATATGCCGTGGCTTGACAGGAAGCTGGTGGAAAGGGTGAGGGAGTCAAAAGGTTAAGTTTTTGCTTTGATAGTCTGGTTGACAGTGCATGATTCTGGTGGACAGGGTGCGGGAGTCAAAAGGTTAACTCGAAACAAACACGAAGGCCATTTTGATTTGTTTTCGCAAGCGACAACCTCCCACAGTGGCTCAGACAGGTAATAAAAGCTTGAGCCTTGCCTCCCCCCTCTGCAAAGCGGTCTCACGCCCAGGTCATTGTAGTGTAGCTTGTAGCTTCAATCGCAAGATTGCAGCCTCTCGGCCTCAATGCAACACGCCGCAGGCACGGGCTTCGTACGGGCGGCGAGGCTGCTGGGGAAGCAAGTCAGATTCATTTTCTGTTTGAACTCGGGCGCACGGAGTGCTCTACGACTCTTCCGCCTACATCCAGAAGACAAACGGGAAGAGGAAGACGTTCTGACGGTTGCAAGGCCCTGTGAGAAGGCTACGTCCACACGTGCGTGTTCACACACACACGCATTCAGATGAAAACACGGTTCATACACGCGCGCACACACACACCTATACACATACAGAGAGAGAGAAACAGACACAGAGAGAGACAGAGAGCACGTGCGTGTTCACACACACACGCATTCAGTTGAACATAACGTTTATACACGCGCGCGCGCACACACCAATACAGAGAGAGAGAGAGAGAACACAAGTCTGCAGGATGTTCTCGGCCTCTGTGGAGTGATGGGGGTGCTCTCTTCTCTCTCTCTCTCTCACTCTCTCTCTCTCTCTCTGTCCCCTCTCTCTCTCTCTCTCTCTCTCTGTCTCTCTCTCTCTCTCTTTGTCCCTCTCCTCTCTCTCTCTCTGTTTAAAAGAGAAAAAGAGCGAGAGATGTGCCCGCAGGATATAAGCAAAGAGGTATATTCGCTACCGGAAGTCGTCCAAAAGGAAACGAGAAAAGAGAGAGACCGTAGAAACTGGTGGTGAAGGACAAGTTGAAGATATGGATTGGAGGGGGGGGGAGGAAAAAAGAAGTTGGAAGGAAACAGACTTGAAAAAAAAAAAAAGGCGGGGAGGAGAGTGTGTGAGGCTTGTAAGTTAAATAAGCAAAGGAGAAAAGTAGGTAGGCAGAGAGGAAACTCACTGTGTGGATGCTGTGTGTATAGACAGACTTTGTGTGTGTGTGTGTATGGTGTGTGTGTGTGTTTGTTGTATAGACTCTATGTAAGCAAGCAAGCAAGCGTGTGTGTGTGTGGTGTGTGTGTGTGTGCGTGTGTGTGTGTGTGTGAGTGTGTGTGTATTGTATAGACACTGTGTGTGTGTGTGTGTTGTATAGACTTGTGTGTGTGTGTGTGTGTGTGTGTTTGTATAGACTCTATGTGTGGTGGTGTGTGTATTGTATAGACTCTATGTGTTGCGTGTGTGTGTGTGTGTGTATTGTTATAGACTCTATGTGTGGTGTTGTATGTACGCTTCTGTGTGGTGTGTGTGTGTGTGTTGTATAGACTCTATGTGTGCGTGTGTGTGTGTTATTGTATAGACTCTATGTGTGGTTGTGTGTGTGTGTGTTGTATAGACTCTATGTGTGCGTGTGTGTGTGTGTATTGTATAGACTCTTGTGTGTGTTGTATAGACTTGTGTGTGTGTGTGTGTGTGTGTGTGTGTGTGTGTGGTATGTGTTGTATAGACTCTATGTGTGTGTGTGTGTGTGTGTATTGTATAGACTCTATGTGTGTTGTATAGACTCTGTTGTGTGTTGTGTGTGTGTGTGTGTGGTGTGTGTTGTATAGACTCTATGTGTGCGTGTGTGTGTGTGTGTGTGTATTGTATGTATAGACTCTGTGTGTGTTGTATAGACTCTGTCTCTGTGTGTGTGTGTGTGGTGTGTGTGTGTGTGTGTGTGTGTGTGTGTCTGTGTCTGTGTCTGTGTCTGTGTTGTATAGACTTTATGTTGCTTGGCGTTGAAGCGATTTGTCTGCTGAAGGCATCAGACTTTTAGCACACACTTTTCTGAGTGTTGACTTTACTGTTGTGTGTTGTTGTTTCGCCCGTTTGTTTCTTTGGTTGTTTGGGGAGGGAGGGGGCTGTACGCGTGTGTCTCACAGTGTGTGTGTGTGTGTGTGTGTGTGTGTGCATGTGTGCACTCACGCTTCTCTTTCTTGTCCTTCTTTTATTCCTCTTTCTACTCATTCTTCTGCCACCACCGCCACCACAATTGCTATTATTACTACTACTACAATACTACTACTGTTACTGCTGCTGTAGTACCTGTTACTGCTGTTGCTGGTGGTGGTGCAACTGCTGCTGCTACTACTACTATAACTACTACCAGTAGCTGTACTACTTCTACTACTACCACCGAGTTGCCTTTGGAAATCTGACCAAGAGGTTTTGGCAAGGCCGTGACGTCAGACTAGCTAAAGAGGTTGCTGTATAGATCTAGAGCACAGAGCAGTAGTCATGAGCGTCCTGTTGTACCGCTGCAAGACTTGGATTACCTATTTACTATGTAGTCGACATCTGGATAAAGCTCCACCAAAGATGTCTGCGCAAGCAAGATCTGCAGCATCTCTTGGCAAGATCGAGTACCCAAACTTTAAGCTGTGAAGAACTCATCAGATGCCAGCGTCTTGGACCCTGGGAGGCAGGACCCCTTTCCATCTAATCCGGTGCCTGCGGAAAAAAATGTGGATCCAGGATCGGCCATGACGATCCCACGTGACCTTCTTCTTCTTCTTCTTCTTCTTCTTCTTCTTCTTCTTCTTCTTCTTCTTCTTTCTTTCTTCTCTCTTCTTCTTCTTCTTTTCTCAATTCCATGACACATCTTCTTTTTGTTGGAAAAATTAATCGATAGTTGTATCATTGATGAATCTCTCTCAGTATCATTGTGTGTGTGTGTGTGTATGTGTGTGTGTGTCTCTCTCTCTCTCTCTCTCTCTCTCTCTCTCGATCTGGCTCTCTCCGTCCCTGCCTCTCTCTCTCCCTCCCTTCTTTACCCCCTCTCTCTCCCCCTCTCCTTCCCTTACCTCTCTCTCCTTCCCTCCACTTACTCCCTCTCTCTCTTCCTCCCTCCCCGTACCTCTCTCTCTCTCTCTCTCTCTCTCTCTCTCTCTCTCTCTCTCTCTCAACCCTTACGTGTTCTTTCCCCAGCTTCCTCTCTGCCTTATCTCTCATCCTCCATTCCCCCTTCCCGTCTCCTTTTTTCGTTCCGAATATATAGCATAACAATCCGCTATGTATTTAAAACAGTCTTGTGACTTTTATTCTGCTAGCACTTAACAATTCTTCTCTCGAGAATCCTATTGCCTCTCTATGTCTGCCAGTAGTCTTTTCAGCCACTCTAACCCCTCACCTCCCCCCACCTCCCTGGAAAAAAAGTGAGTCATGCCTCTTCAACCAAGCCCGTTCAAGCATTCAAAATATCTCCTAGGCTTGGACATGTGACCCAA